>OX359279.1:2465000-3065000 GCA_947179155.2 Hedera helix
TTTCAAACAATTGTTTTAATCTACGGTATGAGTAATAGCAGATAAAATAGTTAGAATGCTTAATGTAAAGACATAAAGTAGATAACACATGAGGTTTAAGTGGTTCGGAGTCTGAACAACTCCTACTCCACTCTTCTACTTCGACGAGTAGGAAATCCACTAATTTAGTCACTAAGACAAGGACACTCTGCCCTTCACAAGTCCAGCAGACTTGAGTTGTTTTTAGCCACTTAGGCAATGATCCTTTGACCCTCCTCAAGTCCCGCAGACATGAGTTATTTTTAGCCACTTGGGCAAGGATCCTTTGACCCTTCTCAAGTCCCGCAGACATGATTTGTTTTGTCAATTAAGATAATGATCATTTGATCCTCTTTGGTGTGTTGAATGCTTGTTGGGTTGTGCTGCTAAGATGAACTTTGATCTTATTTATCTTCTGGTACTTAGCAGCTGCTTGTGATCAGTTTTTGGATGCCACTGATGTTTGTCGTTGATGCTCTTTTCCTTCTTCTGGTAATCTGCAGTTACCCTTGATCACTTTTGATGTCCTGCTGAGTTCTTCAGATAAGCTTTGTGCTCAGCAGTCCCTTAGAACACTTAGCCTTCCTGAATACAGAATCTCATTCTGTTCTTTTTTTGCTCAAGGTGTTATTGGCTTCTTTGGTCATTCGACTCTTAGCTCATATGTCAGCCCTTCGGCATTTTTAGTTTTAGTGAAGCTTTTCAACAGATTAGGTCGTGTATATTGTTCTTGCTCTCACTTGTTACTTTCTTCTTTTCAGATTGGCTATTTTTGTAGACTTTGAATAATCTTTCCGTTGCAGATATCCCTGTTGAAAATCCTCCCGTTGAAGCCTGTTTAGTTGCAGACTTTTTTATGAATACTTTATTCATTTAGTCAGAGTATTAGTGATTTGCTGACTCTGACTTGTTGACTTGTCTTCTTTACCTCTAGAGAGAGATATGTCAGTCTTGGGTTCTTCCCAACCTTTAAAGAGATGGCAGGTCTTTCAGAGAAAACTACTGTTAAGACACAACATTCTGTTTCCTTGAGCCTGATGCGTGATTCTTGAAATCTTTGCTCTGACACTCAGCACGCATAAGTCAGTATTCTGACATTTCTGTCTCCTACTATAGCAGATGCTTTAGATGTGTTGATGTAGATGTTTCTGAAGTAATCAACCACTCATCTTGAGACTCCTAGCTTAAGTGCTTTAACATCTTCAATCCTTGTTAGCACTTAAGCACTCTACGATCAATTCAGTTGTAGCATTTTACTTTTGATCGTTGAGTCATCTACTGGCTCTACTATGTAACTCTACGATCTTGCTTGACGTAGGCTTCTTTGTAGATCATAGAGTGGTTGACTGTACTTACTCTACGATCTTATCTAAGTCTTGTTATTCTGATGATATGTTTCTCATGCTCCGTGATCTTCATTGAGCTTTATGTACCTAGAGCATTGACTTGTGATCTGGTTTAAGCTTTAGCAGGTGCTTTCTTTATCATAGAGGACTGCTCTATGAACTTCAGGTTGCTAGCTCTGCTTGGCCTATATGTCATAGAGGACTGCTCTATGAATTTTCAGGTGCCAGATCTTCTATCATTGATGATTGCTTTACGAGCTTCAGTTGTCAGATCTTTTATTGTTGAGGACTGCTCTACGAACTTCAGTTTCATTCTTTGTTGAATATTCAAAGGGTGTTTATGGCAGATAGTGTTTGAATATCTTCAGCTCAACTCAACGATTGCTTGAACATTGTACTTCTGCGTTTGCTTTTTCACTCTACGACTTAGCTTTGCTACTTTACGATCTTGCCTATGGTGTAAATCGTAGTGCAATCGTAGAGTTATGGTTTGAACTGCTCTACGATCTCTGTTACGACTAGATGCTTTAGATGAACTCATAGATCTTTGTTCAGTTTGTTTGACAGCTCAAGGACAGTCTTCTGGACAATCTTTATGAGGTTTGTTGTCATGACTCTGAATGCTCATGTAGAGGTTGCTCCTTGAATCTGCTTGGTTCGTAAACTGGATAATGAGAATCGTAGAGTGACTGACTGTATTGACTCTACGATCCCTAGAGTTAGCTCTACAATGCTGAGATAACTCTACGTTCTGCCGAGAGGACTTTTCAATCTGTCGAGCCTTATTATGCGTTTTCCTGGCAGACTCTACGATCTTCCTTTTCTTCTTTCTGAATGACTCTTCTCTTCTCAATCAGTCTTTGCCGATGGAGTTGGTACTTGAATCTTCTGTTTGTTTGCCGATCATTCAGGGACTTCATACTGATAATCTTTAGGTAGACAGCTCTATGATACTGCTTTGGAAATATGAGCGTATGACTGGCTATGCTGATGACTTGCAGACTTTACGATCGTGAGTGTAGTCTACGATTCTTGCTTTGACTCTCTTGCCAGAATGTTGTTCTTCTCGATCGATCAGGCATATCTAATACAACTTAAGATCAACCTAACAAGTTTGATCTTTCTATTCATAGTCCTTTTACATTGTGATCTTTTGAAGGACTGTATAACGCTATTAAATCATATCAGATCATCTTAACAAATTTGACCTTATCAATCTAAGTCCTTTGAACATAATGTCTATTATCTAAAAAGGACTTTACAACTTTCATCAATGCAGACATATTTGCATATTGATTTATTTTCTTTTAATCACATCATCAAATCATATTAAAGAGGAATAACATTCACGTGCGTATTCCAAACAATTATTATTATTATTAGTATTATTATTATTACTATTATAATAATAAGAATAATAATACTACTACTATTACTACTACTACTACTACTACTACTGTTGTTGTTGTTGTTATTATTATTATAATAATAATAATAATTATTATTATTATTATTACTATTACTATTACTATTACTATTACTATTACTATTACTATTATTATTATTATTATTATTATTATTATTATTATTATTATTATTATTATTATTATTATTATTATTATTATTATTATTATTATTACTATTATTATTATTTCTATTATTATAATTATTATAGTTATTATTATTATTATTATTACTATATTATTATTACTATTATTATTATTATTATTATTATTACAGTGTAGTGGTGAATTTGATTTGAGCTGAAAAAATGAGTTGCGACACCCCCAAATCTGGGCCCACACAACCCAAACTGAGTTGTCAAAAGACTACAACAAAATTATTACAACGTTTAACAATACAGTGTATAATAATACACAACTAAGTCTTCACTATTATTGCCACACTATTTTACAACACGTGAAGACTACGATAGCTATCCATCGGACTCTCACTTCATCCCCCGGCTAGACCCAGCTATATTCTCATCTCATGTTGAAAAATAATGGAACAAAAAGAAATGATGAGCTCAAATAGCCCAGTAAAGAATATCATGACTAAGATAATAACGAATAAATTATCGTTAGCCTTCAACAGTTGAGTTCTTGATAGAATACAATAAACTATAAGGTTTATATCAAAAACTGCAGTTAAATTTTTGAACAACGTTCAGATCAATAATAGCAGTGGAATGAGCAATCTATTAGAAGAATAATGCAGACTATAATGTCCATTCGCTTTTCTTTTTCAGAAAAATATCATCAACTTTTATCATCTGAAATACCATTAGTCATGATAGTACAAATTCACAGTTTCTGGTCATAATCATGCAAATCAACAGTTCATCTTTGCACTACGGGCCAAAGATATTCAATATAACACCAACGATCATGTTTATACCAGTATTCAGCCTTTGGTCATAATCATACCAAACAACAGTTCATCTTTGCACTATGGGCCAAAGAGAACTTTCACCACGTGTCATAAAAGACACCGAACAGATGTATCGCCTTTAACCTATTATATCGCCTTTAACCTATCATCTGTTCAACAATTATATCGCATCTGTGCCCTTGGCCACATATATTTACAACAATTTGATTTTTGATGATTAGTACAAATAACAGTAATACAAATGATGAACAGAAGAAACAGGATAAACAATAAGTATCGAAAGTTTACTTCGTGTAGATTCAAATAATGTCCAAATTGTCAACATGATGTGGAGTAAAATTTAAAAATGATATTTAAGATCCACAGTTCTGAATAACGGTTACAGTTCAATAGAAATGTTTAAAAAAATAGGAAGGTTCAATTGAAATGATATTAGATGAAGCACAAAATATTAAGGACTATATAATCATTTCAAGAACTTTACTAAATAGTACTTACCATAGTAAGTTAAGAGTATGAAAAGAATGATACCCCTTACCGTAATAAGTTTGAATAATGAAAGATGAAAAAAATGGTATCCTTACGAGTATAAAGAAAAATAAAACTTACGAATATGAAAGAAAATGATATTACAAACGAATATGAAATAAAAGTGTCATGCGATAATTCGTGTAGACAAATTATTTTCACAAAAGACAAATAAGAAATGAATACAAAGAGTAATTCACCAAACATGCGGAATCTGCGTAGTCAGGTTTTTCTCAGAGATTAATAATGAATAAATACGAAGAGTTATTCACCAAACATGCGGTAATCCGCGCCGTAAGGTTATTCCCACAATTAAATACATGAAAATAAATGACACATCTTATGAGTAAGAGAGAAACGATATTATTTTTGAGAATCAAAGAATGATAATCCCTTACCGTAGTAAGTTTGAATAGTGGAAGATGAAAAATATAGAATCCCTTACCTTAACACGTGACTGGATATTGATTTAAATGAGGTTGATTAACTTGAACAGTACTCGTACACTTATAGACTTCACAAATACTCAAGATGACTTAAGCACACTTAGAGAGAACTTACACAAAGAAGTATTTAGAGAGTGAAAGAAAGAATGAACAAGAAAGTTTATGAAAAATCTTTAAGTTAAGACCTCCATTTATAGCCAAAAATCTTATCATAACAAAGATTTTCTAATTTAATCCAAACCGTTCATTTTCAGATAATGTTTAATCCATACCATTCATTTCATCTTTTAAGATTTCTTTAATCTAAACCATTCATTTAAAGATTATCTTTAATCTACACCATCCATTTTAAATTTTATATTATCTTTAATCTATACTATTCATTTCATCTTTTAAGATTTCCTTAATCTAAACTATTCATTTAAATATCATCTTCAACTTACACCGTTCATTTGAAATTATATAATTATTACATTATCTTTAATATATACCATTCATTTCATCTTTATATCACCTAACTTTATATTATTTATTATAATAAAATAAATAATTTTATCAATTCAATTATTCAACAATAATTCACACTTATTCATTATTATGACTAATTGTTATAAATACAGTGTAGTTGACTCTCTGAGTTAGATATCAAGTCAATTAATAATGAAATACAACTGTTTAATTAACATCATAATAGAGATAACAATAATGCAGAAAATATGTAAAAGAAAGAATACGTTACTGTGTAATGACAATTATTGATTCAATAATGTGAATTACTGTGCATATGCTACTGTGATAATTATCAGTTTAATAATATGAATTATTGTACATGTGACAATAAAATCAAATATTGTACGATAACCACTTTATCAGTTCAATAATACGAAACACTGTACAATGTCGCGTGCTACTGTGCAATACCGTGTGTTACTGAGCAATACCGTGTGTTACTTGTAATACCGTATATTACTATTCTTTTACCACCGGATATTTTAACAATTAAAAGTAATAGTACCATTGACCATTTAAAATTTGTTTATGTCGTTTTCTATATCCGACAATTATTCATTGTGGGGTCCACCAATGATTAGTTCATATGGCGCCGTCGTACGAATATTCTCCGACCAAACGAATATTGTCCGACATAATATAATTTACATATAACATTCTTAACTTTTAACTTTATCAATTTTACCACTTACTGTTTCAGAAAAAATATATATGAAAAAAAATTAAATTTTGTATTTCATAAAATTCGGGGTCTTATATGAGTAGATAGATTTTTGAAAAAAAAGATGCTGAATTGGGGGGAAAAATGAGAGATAGATTAGTGACCGTTGGATATTGAAGCCCAAAATGATTTTAAACTGTTGGATGTTAAAGTCTAAATTAATTTGAGGTCGTTAGATGTTAAAATCTTGGGATTTGAGCCGCTCTGTTTTATATTATAGATTATATATTAGTCTAATATAATAATACTCATATTTTTGTTTTAAAATTAAAGATACAATTTAATTTTTAAAGTCAAATAACAGTATATTAAATTTTAAGTTGATGAGAATTTATTTAATTTTGGATGATACAATTATTATAATTGTATAAAATATAATATAAACTATTAATTATAAAATTTATTTTATTCTAAATTTTTATAAATTATATAAAATTTAAAATTTAATATATTATCGTTTAACGTCAAAAGTTAAAACACAGAGGTAAGTAATAGATTTAGGATACGATTAATTAGTCTTATAATGGAGCCATTTGGTGTCTACACCAAGTCCAACCAAAAGTTAACATTGGCTTTGCCATTCATAAATGTAGTTTTCATGCAAGTACTTAATAATAAGACGCATAAATGGAAAAGGGTGGAATGGTAAGGGACATAGCAAAATAGGGAAGAAAAATAAGAATGATAGAAATAATTAAATAATTATTTATATTTAACAAAAAATTAATAATTAAAATTTAAAGGATATATCATAATGAGATGTCATGAGTTAAATTAATACTCTTTTTATTTTAAATTATATAATTATTATTGACTTTTAAAATCGATTATTAGTATTATATATTGGACTTGAAAAGGGGTACATAGATGAGTCGGCGCATAAAAATTTGTGTATGATGGAGCTCTTACAAATTACTAATCGTTGCGTAAAATAATAGTACAAGAGGAATGTATGTATGAATAAAATAGAAAAATAAACAAAACAATTTTTTAATATTTTAAGTTCATGTAATTGGATTTGGGAATAAAATCAAGAAAGAAATAAATTAAATTAAATTGACCCAAAAATCCCTTATGAAATAGAGAAAAATATCAATACTACCCCTGTTCTAAAATTAGAAATCCAATTTAACTTTTGAGGTCAAATTGTGGTATATTATTAAAATTCAAAATTGGTACGATGCTTAAAAGTTTAAAATAAAATAAATTCATATTTATTTGAAATTTAATATGTTATCATTTAATCTCAAAATCCAAATTGTATATCTAATTTTGAAATGAAAAAAATATTACTTATCAAAAAACGATTTGATAGTAGTAGTTTGGACACGGGACTCATAACTCACAAGCAATAACTCAATAACTCTATGCACATAATATATTCTGGAAAATACTTTCTCCGTTAAATTCAAGAACTAATTGGTGGCTTTATAAGCCTTACAAGAGAATAAAAAAAATGCAGATAATAATCACGTATAGCATTAACTAAAAACGTAGAGATATAGCTAAGAAAATATTTAAACCTAAATCACTATTTTAAATAATAGGGATTATTCAAATAGAATTGACTAAGCAACAATCAAATCAAAAATCAAATCAAAGTAACTTGATAGATGAGCTAATTCTAGTAGATCCAACACGGACGGGTGGTGGCACAATGGCGAGTGGTGGCAGAGGACAATAATAAAGGCTGGAGGGGATGTCTTGACGGGTATAGTGAAAGGGCACAACTAGTGTTATAATAAAAAAGTATAATTGTTAAATTGATACATTCCATCCCTTTTCATGTGAATTTTTTTTGAGAGTGTATTAAATTTTATTTTTTTATTGAAGGCTTTTGGATCGATTGGTACTATCCAATCAATGATAATCATGAAGTTAAGAAATACCTTGACATGCCAAAATAGAGTGCATGAGTGTAGTGAATATATTCATTCTATTAATGTAGTGAATATTCATTCTATTAATTAAAATGGTCCATTTGGCCAAAATGAATAATCAAACATAATAATCAATCACATCAACATAATGATTAATGACCAAATATATTACCCACATATTATTACAGTGTGACCCGAACCAAATAGGCCACAGTCACTTTGCTATAAAAATACCCAAATGAAAGAGGAAGGCGGCAATTACAATGGTTTAAACAATGGAAAGAATAAACCCCTCTTTCTGGCCTGCAGTCTGCAAATACCTTCTCTTTGTCCTCTTTTATTTGTCTCCTTGATCTCCCTCTTCCTCTTCCTCTTTGCCTTGTTGCCTATTCTATTCCATATCCTCTCATCCTCTTTATTTTTTATTTAAGCAAAAAAATATTAAAAAAATCCTACAAGTGACAAAACCACCAATGTCATTTATTTACTCACAATCTGAATCAGTCTCTTTCAAAATATTCGTTCCTATCTAAATCAGCTTATATTTCACTACTAGACTCATTTCAGTTTTGTGGTCCATTGTCCAAACAAATTGTTGTTTCTGTGTGCTTGCTTCAGGTGCATGAAGGTTTTATGAGAAAGAAGCAGGAAGGTATTTTTTGCTCATTTGATTTCTTCTGGGTTGTTTATGGGTTCGTGGGTAATGGGTATTGGTGAATAAATTTAGGGAATTTGGAATTAAGTATCAAAGCTATCGTTGACTGCCTTTGTTTAATTTTTAATTTTTTTCTTTTCCTCTTATATTGAATGATATTGAGAACTGGGGTTCAAGAGAAAGATATCTTACTTTGAGCATACATGTATAGATTGAAGCAATCTTATAATGATTTTGAGATTAGTTACCAAAAACAAGGTGTTCATATATATATATATAGGGATGCATTCATAATAACCGGTTGCTGGAGTACTATTGTAGCAACCACATGCAGAGGATAAATTGACTTGAAAAAGTTCTTGCCACCAAAGCTTGTAGCAGTAGGCCAAATAATTTTTTTCTAGCCCTGCTGCTACAAGTTCTAGCAGTAGATACTTTTTCAAGTCGATTTGTAGTTGTTACAACAGTATTTCCAACAATTGGTTACTATGGATACTTTACCTATATATATATATATATATTACACACATATGTAGGTGATTTTGAGATTGCTATTGGCTCAAGTTTTTTCAAGTCGGCAAATTTTAGAGTCCTATTAATTTTTATTTTATCTATTACTTTCTACACCTATTTTATTTCAGGGCTTGAAAACAACTTCAAGTGAATTATACCAATTGTGTGTATTTTGCATTATTGTTGAGCTTCATCTATATATATTTTTGGAAACTGATATTGTCACAGTAATTTTTTGATATTTTCACATGAAAATTGGTCTATAACGACGGTTTTAACCATCGCTATAGGTTTATAACGACGGGTTTCATGTGAAAATATCAAAAAGTACTGTAGAAATATCAATTTCCTATTTTTTTCTCTTCTTTTTACTGTTAAGTATTACTTCTAGCTATGTTCTGAATTGTGATCAAGCATTTTAAGCTACTTGAATTTTACTCTATAGGAATTATAGTATTTTGATAGGACAGACTACAGAGTTTTCTATTAGTTACTTGGTCAACAAAAAGTTCACTTCAGATTATAGGTTCCAGGTGGAATTTTAATTTGCGTGGCATTGATCATATGATGGACCTCAAAGATTGGATACATGACTTTTTAAAAGTATCTTAGTGTTGGAAGTTAAGCCGACGCAAACCAAATAATATAAAATAAAGAGAATTAAAATAATACAAGATTTAAGGTGAACCTTAAAGAGAAAAATCACCGGCCAAACTCTATATCTCCACTATATCACAAATAATGGGCTTACAATAATCCTCTCAAGTTTTAAGCCCTAAAATTTGAGGTTACACAATACCATGACGCAACTTTTTGCATAGAATAAAAGTTGTAAAACCCTTTCTCCCATCATACAACTTTTTTGCTTGGAGTATAAAAACTGCAAAAATCCTCTTCCCCGTACAAACACAAAATTCATTCATACTTCATCAACTAAATATAAGACTCTATAGTACCCACAACTTTTATCTTTCTATTTAAAATAAGACATCATTCTTTCCATATCAGCAATTCTTTTATGAGGATTCGACCTCGAATCCCCAATTAATACAACTTCACGTCTGAATAAGATTTGAGTAGTATCCCAACAATTAGTATTTAGAGATTTTGAATACCATCATCTATTTGTTTTTCTTATGAATTGACGGGAACGTAATTTCAGAACTGAAAGAATAGGTAGCTATATGCAAAGACGAATATCTAATATTTTTAAATTGTGGAATTTTATCTGAAATCTAATTTAGTCTTGTGTTTAAAGAACAGCTTTACTCATTGAAACAGGATCTGGAGCCAAAAGTTTTTTGAGAAACCTGAATGGCAATGTCGTTGGAGGATCTGCTTGCCAAGGAAGGTTTTAAAAGTAGGAGACCAAAGACAATGGCTAGAGCTTCCATTTCATCAGAGCCGGATGCTAGGCCAGTTTATCCATTGCGTGATCAAAATAAATCTGGTCCTTCAACTAGTGTCAGAAGAACAGATAGGACAAAATCTGATGTACCTCGGTACCAACTACCAACAAGTGAGAGAGTTAAGGGTACGAGACTGAGGGATAATCTTGTTAGAAGGGAGATGCCAGACGAGAGATTGAAGAAGGAAACTAGGATGAAACTTGGTAGGAGTTCTTTAGATTTTTGGGATGGCAACAGAGTTGGCATTAGGTCCTCAAAAGATTTGCCAGATAATGAGATAGTTGATGCTGAAGAAGATCATTACGGAGTTGAAGATGATGAGAGTTATAAAGATATATATTCAAATGATATGTATAGTCCTTCAAGAAGCATGGGTAATAAGCTTTCAAACGGAAGTGGAGAAAGGGTGGCAGCGAGCAGAAATATGTCAGGGAAGAGTATGCAGGTAGATAAAAGGTACAGTAACAATTCTAACAAAAGTCTGCTTGGACGAATGAGTTTTACACTTGAGAATCGGAAAAGCATGAAACAACCCGAGGCTTTGTACAACAGATCAAATGAAAGCTCACAGAACAACAAAAGCTTGGATGAAAGTAAAAACCGCAGGCAAACAGAGACTGAACAGGCTCTTGCTGAACCAGCTCTCGATGAAGTTGCTGTCCAAGCCATGATATCTATCTTGACTGGGTATATAAAACGTTTTCTTAAAGACGATGACTTTAGGACATCACTTCATCACAGCTGTTTCGCATCCCTTAATTTTATTGGGTTGGAAGAAGGCTTCAATACTGAAAGTAAAGTCATTGACAATCTTGAACAAGCCATCGAAACAGTTGAAAGAGCTGCTGAACATTCTGCAAGTGCAAAGGAGCTGAAAAAGGCTTCTTTGCAGCTTAGTGTTATTACTGGCCTAAACGCACATGATTTAAAAGATGGGTTTACATCTGGGATTTCCAATTCTAAATTGTCAGCTTGTGCTCATCTCTATCTCTGCGTGATTTATAAGCTACAGAACAAAGACAGGATTGCAGCGAAGCATCTTCTACAAGTGTTTTGTGACTCACCATTCCCAGCTCGAACAACTTTACTGCCTGAATTGTGGGACGATATATTTCTTCCGCATCTTTCACATTTGAAGGCGTGGTACAATCAGGAAGCTGATTCTCTAGCAGATGCACCAAGCAAGGGAAGGAAATTAAAGCTTCTTCAGAAAGTGTACAATGAAATTATGGACTCTGGCACTTACCAGTTTGCAGCGTATTACAAGGACTGGCTCACGGAGGGGATTGAAGCTCCTTCCATTCCTTCCATTCATATTCCTTCCATATCAGTTCAGGGAGTTAAGCAGGGAAGTTTAAACAGCCACTCTCCAGACTCGGGTAGTCCTCTTGTTCCTTTCTCACCTCAGCCAATGGTAAGCAAATTATTGTATGATTCAGTATTTGGTGGTTCAGTTAAGTCAGGAGCAGATCAAGTGGAAGACTTCGAAGAAGCAGAGAACTATGATATTAGTAGAAGCAGCTCTAATGGTTCTGCAAATGAAGATAAAGAAACAATAACATATTCTTCTGATGCAGCTGATCTTAAGGATCTGGATATTCAAAAAGATGTGGCACCCGACCTGGTAAGTGTTTTTGTCTATGACTTGGAACTCTGGATGCTTGTGAGGGGAAATTGTGTAGCAATTTATCAATTAGTTGAACAAATTTGAATTCTTTTCTCAGATAGTGCAAAATGCTATTTAAGTATGTGACCATTGACCTATTTTTTTGTATTATCAGAACTTTGCTGATATTCATTATGCAATGAAGATAAGGGTCATTAGTTCTCCCATCAGTCCTACACAAATTGAGTTTTGTTTAAGTTTCCTATAGAGTGCCACGCTGTTCTATTTAGGCTCACTGTCCCTATATTCTGTCAAGATATTTCTTCTGCAAAGCCTTTGGCCCTAAACTGTTCTAGTTTCGGGTGGTATATTAAGTACATTAAATTATTATCCTAAGATGCCTGAAGGGTTTATGCTTGATGCACTTATAGAATCAAGGCTTCTAGCCTTGCTTTTAGTTTATCCTATACTAGATGACTTAGAAGTGTTTGTGCTCATGTACTGTAGTCTGTATTGCACTTCTTTAAACAACACGTATTTGGTAATAAATAGTATTTTTTCAAACAAACAGGTTGTTGTAGATTTTTATTAACCCAGAGTACTTTATTCAAGCAAACATTACTTTGTAAGTAGTTGTAGTTAAAGCAATTGTTCAATTAACATAGTAGACCCTAGGTTTTGCAGGTCTTGGGTTCAAGTCTTCTTGTTTGCATTTGGTTCCCAACTTGTGCACTTTCTTTTGTTTGTGCATTATGATGCGCCATGAGTTGTCTGTCCATGTGCTAGTGTGGGTCACACGTGAGGGAGCGTATTAGACAAGTTATGCATTGTTGCGTCTGTTGTCTAATAGCTTTAGCTTTTAAAGCAATTGGTAACTTCACAATTATGTAGTTCAGACAAACATGTAAACAACCGTTGATGGGTTGTTATAGAAGAGCTATTTAACTTGAACAAACATGCTCGTGAAAGTAGTTGTGTTTAAAAAAGTGAGTCTTATGGTCATATGGTGTTATTTGCTTCATCAATTAAAAAATTTCTTAATATAGTAGATTAGCGGCTTCATGTGTCTGCTAATTAAGAATTCACTCTTTATCTACTAATATAATAGTCCCTCCGCCCCAAAATAATCATCCTAATTGTATTTGACACATTGATTAAGAAATAAAATTCTTTCGCAAATTGTCCGTTATACATTTAAAATTATCATTAATGTGAGTAGTTTCAATTTAATCTATTACAACTTTTGAAGACTATAAAGATCACAAACATCTCTCTTTCCAATGAAGTAAAGTAGTAGGGAGAAGGAAAGAGAATAAGTTCATAGTATTAATTCCCAGCACACAATTGCTTTTAATTTTTTTAGTTTTCCACTAACAGTAAACCAATACTATTAAGGGAATTGGTGGAAAGATTTGGTGAAAGTACTTATAATAATAGAAACAGGACATTTTTTTTGGGGACAACCATAAGAGGAAACTAGGACGGGGTGGAAGGAGCATATGAATTCTACATCTTGCTGCCATTCTGAGGATCTGTTATTAATTTATGAAGAGACTAATATTAGTTTAGAGGGAAAATTCAGAAAAGTGGTTAATGAGAGTAACTTCCTTTTCATCATATCATTGTATTTATACTACCAATTGGTTACAATTAAGGAGCAACAATCAAGCTAGGCTACAATCAAGCTATACATTCCTAAATTAGCTATTTTCTAACTTAGATGTAATTAGCTATAATTATGCTATCTATTTACAATTCCAACAGTTGTAATTAGGCTATCTATTTACAATTCTAACAATTTAGTTTGCTTGTAGCTGCAAATAATTTTATGTTTTCCCTTTCCTTTTTAGTATGGTGGATTGTTTGGAAGAGATTTATCTAGTGATTTACTGCTCGACATTATTGTCCCATTATGAGACACTTAGATAATCTACATCTTATTAGCCAAACCTAGGTGGTTGAGATCTAAGTTTTGCTGATCAAGTTGGTTTTACATGTGTATTTGATATCCTAAATTAAGTTTTACATTTTTTTTTCATGTTTATTTTGTATCATGAGATGACTTCTATTCTCAAAGCTTTCCAACAAAAATTTAGGAAGATGGACTAAGAGATGAGGAAGAAGGCTGTGAATCTAGTGCTCCCGGTGAGAGAAATTTCAACGAAGAATCTGACAACTCTTATCGGCTGCAACCAGTTACAGAAAGCACTAATTTGTTTCATGAACTTCCATACACAAAAGTGAACGAGCTTACACTAAAGAGGCTAGCAAAACCCTTCTTTGAAATGCAACAGACTGAGGAATGTGTTGATGTCATTAATTCTACTCTTTTGCTACAGTATGAGGATGCACAATATTCCAATCTTTTGGTAAATGAACTTAATTCTTAACCACCGATTATATTTCAATTTTAAATCATATCTATTGATGTTTCTAATAGTATCTTTCCCAAATTTGTGTTGCAGTCAACTCAATTAAGGTCCTTCTATAAAGGTGGGTGACGCAGGAGCCTTTAGAAGTTGGACACTTAATCACTTTCTATTGCTTTGAGTTCTTTGCTCCTATTAACATTTTAGCAGTGCAGGTTTTGATGGAAACCATGATTATTTTGATGGACGACCCTCTTTCTTGAGCATCCCCCAGGACTTTATATGCCCTTTGAGTGGTCAATTTTTTGAAGACCCTGTCACCCTAGAGACTGGCCAAACCTTTGAGAATGCAGCTATCGCAGAATGGTTTAATAAAGGACATAAAACATGTCCATTAACAGGGAAGACGCTGGAAAATCAAGTTGTGCCACTCACAAATTTCATTCTGAAACGTGTTTTTGAGAGCTGGAAATCAGAGCACTGTAGGGTTCTCCTGTCTTTCGCTTCTCAGGTAGCAGGGACTGAGGGGGAGCACATTAAGTTCAAGGATGAAGCATCCATTTCCATATTAGAGCATCTCCTTACTTTTTTTAGCAGAGAGGAAAGAATAAAAAATGCAAGGCTCCTTATTTCTCTTGGAGGCTTGCAGTTTCTTATACGAAGGTTTGGATGTGGAAATTTGGAAGAAAAGACATGTATTGCAGCATTGTTGTCTCATTGTATTGATGCAGACTCTAGTTGCAGAAATTACATAGCTAGAAACATTGAAAATATGTGTTTTGTTGAACTACTCCACAACAAGCAGGTTAAGTCAAGAGTAAATGCTGTATCACTGCTGACCAAACTGATTTGCTTGAATAGGTATGTTGTTCTTTTCTTCTTTTAAATTCTCTTCTGTTACATTGGGCATCATACTGCTATGATTTGATTCAGACTCGGGATTTGACCCGGGTCGTTACAAGTATTCATTCCTCTTTCTTTCTTTTTTCTTTTTTTCCTTATTCTTTTTTTAAAGGGTGGGAGCAGAAAAAGAGAACTTGGTTTTATTGATGCTCACACTATCACTCGAGGTCCACTGCTGACTGCGCATCATCTTTTTGAATGCTTTTTCTTTAGTTGTCACTAGATGTTGGTTTGTTTTATTTGTCTTTAAAATTGAAAATGTTAGACTGACCAGTAAATACAGGGTGTTGAAATTCTCCCTACCCACTTCCACCACCTTAATTAAAAAAAGGTAAAATGGACAAAAGAAGTCACTGAAATAGTAAGTTATCACAGTCTAATAAGTTATCATTAGGCTCTAGTGATAGTGAGCCTAATGATAAGTGCCTTTCTAAGCAAAGTCATGAGTTCAATACTCCGCAAAGACAATGATCTCCTTGGGCCACCCACACATAATTTAATGGTGTTAACTGTTACCTGGTATCATGGTTGGTGTTGTATTGCACATTCTAAAGGTAGTGGCTGTGGATTCCTGTCATAAAAAAAAGTGATGACATTCTAGTAGAAAAGCGGTAGTGCTTTTGAATGCTTTTAGGTGTTTTAGTGTCTTTTGTGATGTACTGGATAATTGAAATATATATATGCAAGATGCAAGACTAACAGGGGTCCTAAGTGACGTACCTTTATTCTGGAGAATGTGATCTAATCATGTGGTTTTAACTTTTAAGTAGTTAATGACATTGACTTACTTTGGCAACCATTAAGCATTGATATCATCTCTGTGTTTCAGGAGGAAAGATGTTCAGTTTTTCTTAAGTGGCTTGCAAAACAACGGGATAGTGAACACAATGCATGTTTTGCTCGTTTATCTCCAGAGTTGCCCCTATGAGCAAAGGCCTTTGGTTGCTGCTCTCCTGTTAAACTTAGACCTTCTGGTAAGCTCTTCAATAGAATAATTTTTATGCAGAGTTGATATAATTTTTAGAATTTGGTTCTCCATTTGATACAACTTCCAGTATTTGGTTTCTCCATTCTTGCTGACGTACATGCAATTTTCCTTTTCTTGTAATAACATCAATGAGATATGGGGAACACAATGGATACATTGCCAATTAGTTTTGGAATGGATACTTTCATGCTACGACTCAGCATTTTGTCTACCTATATATTTCTTGGTTAAGTATGAGTTTATATAAAGTAGGGGTTCTTATGTTAAAACATGGCAAGCAACCCATTTTTGTTATAAGACTTGCAAGTTATGAACTTGAGTGATAGTTGATACCTCTATCTAACTTGACGTACAATTTCCAGTATTTAAGAAATTTTACTCACGTGCTTAAAAAATACATAACTTATTACTGTTGTTTTAGCTATCCTTTTTGTTTTGATTTGCAGATAGAGCCTAAAAAATATAGCATCTATAGAGAAGAGGCTGTTGATGCCATAACCGTGGCCCTGGAAATCAGCGTATATGATGAGAAGATCAGACAAGAGTGTTGCCGTACTCTCCTTGTCTTAGGTGGGCATTTCTCGTTCAGTGGGAAGGTAATGACAGAGGATTGGATCCTGAAGAAAGCTGGATTTATTGATTGTAATGAATCAGAACTTCTTGACAATGAAGACATAGTACCAGTTGAAAGCATTCCTTCGGTAGGTTTTGTTTTCTCCTGAAATGCTTTCTTTGTTCTCTGTGATGCTCTCTTGGACACTCTTTCTCTATATATATATGTACACATACTGAGTCTGTGCAAATCTTTTTTTGAGTCCATGAAATGTTCACACATGATTTTTTTTGGACTTTCTAACAATATTTCTACTTTATAACTAACAGAAAGTTCAATGATGGTTCAAACTGATATAATTTCCTTGTACTAACTTTTACCAAGTATTTGATCAAATCTTGACCACTAAGCATTATTTCTGCATGTTATTATGCATGGAAAGATCAAACAATGTTTAGAATGTCTGTAATTACAGCATTTAACCCATCTTTGACCTCGTATTTAACCCATCTTTTCTTATGCCCACGAAATGGTAGCTAGTCATATTTATCCTAGGAGTTGATGATTAAATTTCTTCACCTATTTACCTGTAACAAGACTAGGAACTTATATGCAATATTACTGCATAACTATAGGTAGATGCCACCTTTGAGTTTGACCTTAGGTACTTACTTTCTGCAATTCTTTTATATGAACTTATTATTTTCACTCATCCTAGTTTGCTCACAAACTCCACCAACATTTGTTATTACCCTTTTTTTCTAATTTAGTAGATTTGAATCATCTGATCTTTTAAGCTTGATCAGTGAAGTGATTAACATGATCATAATATTGAACTGCGGCAAAGATAATTTGGCAGAAAGTATAAAGTTTAAACTTTCCAAAATGAATAGTAGATGCTGCATAGATATGAGGCCAATACGACTGTAAATTATAAATAATGGCTTGGAATATGTACAATTTTGAACGACCACTTCTCTTAGCTTTTATTCTCATTCTAGTATGAGAAAGTAGTGTTATGAAGATATTTTTTATTTTTGGTTTGAGCTTTGTGGAATGTTTTTTTTTTGGCTGTAACTGATTTGATAAAGGCCTTTGATCATGGACTCCAAATATCTTTATACCATTCTCCTCTCTGGTGATGAAACAACAACCTGTGACTTAAATTGTTATTTTGCAGTGCCTTTTATCTGAACTTGGTTAGGGGTGGTTGTGGTTTATTTTTTACCGATTCCCCTGACCAGGCAAATGGTTCCTAAGGAATTTTTTGTCCTCAAGTTTGGTTTATGTCGTCAGTGTGATTGATTACTTTAACAGATATAATATTCGGCACCAGCATTGCTTTAATGCAAAGGACAAATTATCATGCAATTTTAAGCTTACAAAGTTTGCATGTATGTATTATGTAATTATACTTTTGTGTTCGAAATTTTATCTGAAGTTTGGGTCACCAAATATAGGACGGTGATGAAGAAGAGGCTAAGGAAGAGTGGTTGAGGAACTTGTCAGCTTCACTTCTTGGCGATGGGAGGAAATCATTTTTGGAGACAGTTTCCGCGTGTTTAGGTTCTGGACATTTAGATTTGGTGAGGGTTTGTCTGACCACGGTGGCTTGGTTGAGCTCTTCACTTGCTTCATTACCTGATGCAGGCTTCCAGCTGTCTGCCTTCTCAGCTCTCATCTCTCGGCTGAAAGAAAGTTTGGAAAACAGTGAGAGGGTTGAGCACAAAATCCTTGCTTCAATGTCTCTTCTAAATTTTAGCAAAATTCCAGGTTAGTAATTTATTTTTTCTTATGAGTGTTTATTTATTATTCAAGAAGTGAATATAGGATATGTTTTTCAAAATGTAACTAGTTGATAGTTTTTTGTCAGAGTTTAGCATAGGGTGATGATGTTGTAATCTTGTGTCTTGGTGGCATAGAATTTCCTGCTTTAATTGTCCTGCTGTAAATATTTACCCATTTGGCACCCCCTTGTTGCCATTTTGAATATATCTTATGTTTGACTCTCACAGGTGACAAATTACTCGGGCTTAAACGACAATTTAGTGATGAGTCTAAAATTTTCAATTTTTATTAGTAAAGAAAACAAACTGCTTAACCCAAAAAGAGAAGGGACGAAAGAATGGAAATTGATAATTTTTCCACAAGGAATTTGGTAATTCTACAAGACTTCGCACATGAATAGTAAATAGGATCCACGTTTATGCACTTAAAACAACCTTGTGGAAAAATCAATTCCCAAAAGAAAGGATTTGAGAAGAATATATGCCAGATAACATCTACCCTTTGTAAATGATACTTTAACAATAGTCCATAAATTATGTGCCAGAAAATTAGTATCTTCATTCTGCTGATAATTCATTTAGTTGTAGGAGCTTTGCTTCCTGGATTTAGTACTTAGGTTCATCTAGTTGAATAACACATGTTTTTGGTACGATAAATGTTGAACACTAAATGCAACAGATCATCTTTATGGCATAATTTTCAGAGTTTGATATATATATTCTGAAGCTGTCATATTTTATGGGTTGTAGAATGCAGGGTCCTGTTACAGACAATTGCAGCGGATATAGAAATTCCTCTTCAAAGCCTTGCAGAAGTCACATGGACGGCAAAGGAGCTCTACACCATATTTTTTAGGGAAAATCTTTGATTTGATTAGAAAGCCTGTTTTAGGCTGTCACCACTTGCTGCCATTAACATTTTGTTTTGGCCAGTACATATCTGAACACCCTTCATAGTTACTTGCTCTATTCCCTTGGTTTTCCAGCAACTGCACCTAACTTTTTTCCTTTATCTTTTTTTGAGAACAAACTTCTTTGTTCTTAATTTACATCGACATCACGGAAATATAATATAGGAAGGGAACTGATATTTTCACATGTATTTCGTATATTTCTACACACCGGAAAGTATGTGGAAATATAAAAAATATATGTGAAATGGGAGGAAGGCATTTGCTTTTTTCATTATATTTATATTTATATTATATTATAAAGGGAGAGATGAGATGGTGTGACACAGTCTCAAGATTTTTTTTTTCTTTTTGCTCCCCTTCAAATTTAGTTATTTTGTAATTTTATCCTATTCAATTTTTTTATTTTTTAATCTTATTCTCTAAATTTGATAAAATTAATATTATATCCTTATAGTAATTGCAGAGGCAACACCACTCGTAATAGATAATAGATGATACCCACCTATTGTGGACAAGACAAACATAGGCATGCAATGGTCATTAACTAATTGAAAAAGATGCTTCACTGAGAATTGAGAAATGAGAGTCCTATAAGGTCCTGGGGCCGGACCCCATAAACCGGACCCTGAGCATCTCACACTTGCTATGTGTTTGTAAGTTTGAAGTGAGAAATGAGAGTTAGAAAAAGAGAATTTACTCTCTCTCTCTCTTGTGAGTTTTGATTTTTTTTAAACTTAATATAATATTATTATATTAATATTCTAATTTCAACCCTTATAAAATTAGATTTGAGAAATGTTATAAGGGTAATCTTGGCATTTTAGTATGTTATCTAAATCTATTAATAAATTTCTTTTTTAAATCTTCCCAAGTTTCAATTCTTTTAATATTAAATTTTCCCTTCTTTTATTTTCTTTTCTCTACTCAAAAAACTCACAAGTGACTTTCAGTCTTTTATCAAAAAAAATCTCCTTATACTTAATTTTCTCTCATTATTAAGACTCACAAACACTGTGTTAGCACAACAACTTATTCTATAACAACATTCTCACACTGGTAACTCCAGCAGTGGATTTCGAGTCTGACAAACGTGGCAACTAGTTTCATCTTGATTTGGGCGTTGAAAGTGTTTTTATTTAATTTATGTATTATATGAAAATCTTTATATATGCATAGTTAAATTTAAAATTTAATAGGTCTATTAATTCTCGCAAATGATTTTTAAATTATATCATACATGCATGTATGTGTGTGTATATATATATATATATATATACAACCATTGTATATATTTTATAGGATATGAAAAATTTATACATTGTATTAAAAAAATGAGAATTTTAAATGATTGACTTAGTATTGACTCATGACCAATCAAAATGACTCGATAATATTATAAAATTATTGTAATAAAATTTTTTAATATCATGTTATATATAATTATTGAATGTTATATATAGTTATAGATGTAAGAAAGACTAAATACATAAACATTACAGATTTAAACTCCATACTTAAAATACTAGCATCTTTTAACTGAAATAAATAAATAGATTAGATCTCAATGGAACACTCAAATTTAAATTTAAGAAATGTCTGCTATCAGTAATATTTTTTGGCTTTAAATTGGAGTTTTTAGAGCATATTTAAATGGATAAGTAAAACTTTAACCAATGTTCTCAGACTCGGACCGGTGATCGAACCGGAAAAGTTACCGGGCGGACGGGTCACTGGTCCAACCAGTGGTCGGACCGTTATTGAACCGGTGACGTCATTAATATGTAATAAATAATAAATAGTTAAATATATTAATTATTATTATATATTATATATAATATTTAGTAAATATGTAAAATTAATCAATTTATCAACACATAAAAAAAAATTTAAACCTATTTATATAATGTTTACTTCATGCAATTCAAATAAATAATAAATTTATATAAAAAAAGATATTAAATCATGATCATAACACAAAATTCAAGACTCAAGAGTGATAAAATCAAATACAAATGAACAAAAACATCTCTAGGATATATTCAATCAAATTCGGTAAAAAAATAAATCTATTTGTACAATATTTATTTTATATAATTCAAATAAATACTAAATCTATATGAAAAGAAATATATTAAATCATGATCATAACTCAAAATTCAATCAATGATATATTTAATTAAGTTTAAATGTTTAAATTTTTAAAAAATTTTTTTAAAAAAAAAAAAAAAAAAGGAGGTAGGGAACCGGTAAAACCGGTGAACCGGTCACCGGTCCGACTTCCGGTTCACCGGTTTTTGACCAAAAACGGTTTTTGGGTTTGGACCGGACCAGAAAGTGGACCGGTTTCGGTCGAACCGCGGTTCGACCGCCGGTCCGGTCCGATTTTCAAAACCTTGACTTTAACCTTAACATTCTGTTTCTGAGTTTTGGATGAAAAAAAAGAGAACAAAAAACTTAAATTAGATCATAAAAGAAAAGAACAGAAAACTTAAAGTTTTCTTTTGTGTTGTTTCTGAGTTTTTAATAGAAAAAAATAGAAAATTTAAAAAATTTCTTTTCTTGTGTTCCAATGAAAAGAAAAGAAAAATATCACTTTTATAAATTTATCATTCTATTACATGTGATATACCAATTATAGTTATAACTATTGAACTATGAATAAAAAATATGCAAGATAAAAGTTTAATCAAAGAAAAAATTCCATAATCAAATACAAATATCCATATAAATGTAAAACAAAAACTACTTCTATAAAATTTTCTGATTTTTGCCTTTTGATGTAAACTTAAAATATATATTAATGTTTGATATGAATATATATATATATATATATATATATATATATATATATATATATTTTGATAATTTGAATTCATTTAATTTTAAACCCTATGAAACTTGCAAACTATCTAAAAAAATAAATATATTCACATAATTGGGCAACTCATATTTACGAGTAGTAATTACTCACAATCCATAAATCTCATCATCAGTATTCACCCCATCCCTCTTCAGCCGTCTCTCACAACAAATTCACCTTAGGCTTGCTCCGTCACTTTCTCTCTCTATATATTTGTTAAAAGTTTACCTATATCTCTCCATCTTTCTGCATATGAGATCATCAAAATGGGCATAGGTTTTTCACGAAGATCAATAAAGAAGAAGCCCACAATAAAGACGAAGCCCACAAAGCGCATATCCAACAATCAGTCGACTGGTACATTAGTAGCAGGCGGCAATACGAGCAGTTGGTTGATGGAGTCGAATTCAATCATTTGAGGACACAAATTGTAATCTAAAATTTATTTTGCCGTAAGTCGAGTATAATATAAGAATTATAAAAATATTATTTATTTTTTACTAAAAAAGTGATTCAATTTTTTATCAATTTTATTTTTGTCTATTAAAAAATTCAAAAATATAATAATTAAACAGAAAATTTAAATTTTACGTTTATTTCTTTTTTTGTGCCCAATTTAAAGCTTGGAAACAAAGTGTAAATTAAAAGGCCAAATTACCCTAATAATTTAAATTAAGTAAATACCCTTAAATATTTAAATTGCCACAAATCTCCAATTATTAAAATAAAAAATCTTAATTACATTAATTTTATCCAAATAAACATAATAAATTTTTTGAACATAAATATAAACTTTTTTTTTAAAAATAAAATAAAATTGTCCACAAATGTAACTGGTGCAAGTATGGAGACCTAATTGCTTACAAAAGATTCTTTTTTTTTTCAAACCATGCTTATTAAGAGCCTGTTCGGCTGTGACTTATAAGTCCGTCAACGGAACGGACTTATAAGTCATTAAGTCAATATTCCTGTTCGTTTGGTGCTTATTTTTTGACTTATAAGTCGAAAAAAAAGTCAAAAAAAAAAGCAGTTTTTGGAACTTAAAAAAAATGACTTATAAGTCATTTTTTAAGTTCCGGTCAAACCTTATGAAATGACAAAACTGCCCCTCCTTGTTTTTTTTCCCTTCTTCTTACTAAAGGACATTTTAGTAATCTTTACATTTTACTTGACTTATAAGTCATTATTAGCCGAACACATCCACAACTATTATTTATAATTCCCGACTTATAAGTAAAAATACTCCCGAACACTTTTACTTATAAATCTACTAAAATTTTAACTTATAAATCTACTTAAATTTTAATTTTAAGTCAAAAAAAAAAATCATTCCCCGAACAGGCACTAAATCGTTTGTAAATTCTACAGCCCCAATAGCCGCCGGGCAAAGAACCAAAACCCCTTCTAAACCCATTTCGTACTTCTTTCCTCTCGGTTTCAGCCGCTCCTCAACCTGCGAATTCACTCATCAGTCCCCATGGCTGCAGCCAAAAGAAAAGGTTTGGCTCTCTCTCTAAATTCTATTGATTTGGCTTTTTAAGGTTTACGCTGCTTATTTTTGTTCTTTATCAGCTTGTGGGTTTCACATAATCATCTCTCACAAGAATTCTCTAATTATGTTGTTTCAGGAAAAAAAACAAAGAATGAAGATGCCCATGAAGAAAAGATTGAAGATGATACAAGTATTGATAATCCCAAGTCTCCCAAACCAGCAAAAGAGCATGTTCAGCAATTACAAAGACTTCAAGAAAAGGTTATAGCTTTCTCTCTTTCACGCACTTATACTTGTATATATGGTGCTTTGAAGCTGTGAATTAAGGGATTGAAGCGATATCATATTATAGAATGCGGGTTATTTTTCCGGGGAGATTGCGAATTTGTTTCTATAGTATTTTGATTTTTTTGAATACTTGCGTAAAATATGAATCTGGTACAATGTATATTTTTATGAGTGGAATGCAAGAAATTTTAGAATAATGGCGAGAATTAGGAAGAATGTTACGAAACCAGTACAATGATTTTTATCCCCAATTCATGTGTTTATGTTGTGAAGTTAATTTAATGCTATACCCAAGTACTTGTTCTGTTTCCTGAGGCTTTTTGGTTTTGGAGGAGGATTATTTTGAAAGAATTTAAATTTCTCGTCTAATTAATTTTGGGGCTTTTCCATGTCTGTTGAAATGTACTTTGATAGTGATTCTACAGCATTGTGCTAAACATCTAAAGTTGGAGGTGCTAGAATTAGTTTTTAATGTTGTGCTGTGATGTTCATATACGCGAATTTCCAATAATCTGCAAGTTGTGGTCTGTTTTAGTTAAACTACTGGTTAATCATTTTATGATGGGTGGAAAGTCGAACAGGAATAGCTGAAGTTTCTTGATATTGATTGAGTTTTCATATTGTTACCTACATGTTTGTGGCTATTCTAGTTTCAATCAGAAGTCTTTAAGTGGATGATTTTCTGCAGGACCCAGAGTTTTATGAATTTTTGAAAGAGCACGATAAGGAGCTTCTAGAATTCGATGAAGAAGAAGAAGAAGCTGAAGATGTGCGTTTACAGAAACTTTATGCTTTTGATTAGGCTGATCATAGATTTTTATCATTTCTGAAACCTACTTTGCCCAGGAGGATATTGAAACTGATATCGACGGTGAGGAAATGCAAGAAGATGAAGAAGCTGAGTTACAGCATGAGGAACATGAGGCTAATGCTGCAGATAAGGAAGAGGGAACTTCAAAAAATGTAATAACTAGTGCAATGGTTGATACTTGGTGTAATGCAATTCAAGAAAATGCAAGCTTAGGTGCTGTGCGCTCTCTTATGAGAGCCTTCCGCACTGCTTGCCATTATGGTGATGATACCGACGGTGATGCTTCATCAAAGTTGAGTATCATGTCTAGCAGTGTCTTTAACAAACTAATGTTGTTTGCTTTAAGTGAAATGGATGGAATTCTTCGAGGATTGTTGAAGCTCCCAATTTCTGGAGGAAAGAAGGAAACTGTATTAGATCTGATGAGCACGAGACAGTGGAAGAATCACAATCACTTGGTTAAGTCATATCTAGGAAATGCTCTGCATGTTTTGAACCAAATGACTGACACAGAAATGATATCGTTCACATTACGACGTCTAAGATATTCAACTATATTTTTGGCTGCTTTCCCAAGTCTCTTAAGGAAGTATATCAAGGTATGCTCAGAGTTTTACCTAATACATTCAGTACTTCAGACATTGATGTTGGTTTTCCAGGAAAAATGTTGTGGTTCAACTCATTGAATTTACATATTCACAAGGCAACTTTTGATTTTGATTGCATTTAATCTAGATCTGTATGGTTCAAGAATTCACTGCTTTTACTAATTCCAGGCCAAGGCCTAGGCTACTAGTGTGTCTCGTATTTGATTGGCATTCACAGGATTCTTGAACCATCAGTTTTTGTATTCTGCGTAGGTAGATTTTAGTGCTTAAATCAAGTGGGTCGAATTATTTTCTAACTTGAAATCTAGAATTGTAATATTTTTTGTAATATTGACTGAACTACAGTTAGGCCTTATCACCCCCTCGTCTCAAAAAAGAAAAAGAAACAAAGAGAAGGAAGATACATGATCAATACAAGGATAAAAAGAATGAAAGATGGTTAGGTTATTTCGGAGCTTAGCTGTGTATATGAATTCCGCCTTTTCAACACTTGTAGGCATGTCCGTACAGTGTCTATTAGATTGTGGTAATAATGGCAGCCAATGTGTTTACTTCTATCTAATTGTAATAGATGATGAATATTGTGGCTTAATTTCAGGTTGGTCTTCATTTCTGGGGTACAGGGGGAGGCGCACTGCCAGTAGTCTCCTTTTTATTTCTAAGAGATATATGCATTCGTCTTGGGTCTGATTGTGTAGATGAGTGCTTCAAAGGGATATACAAAGCATACGTTTTGAACTGCCAATTTGTGAATGCAACAAAGTTACAGCACATCCAATTTCTTGGAAATTGTGTCACTGAACTTCTTGGGGTTGACCTTCCAGCTGCATACCAAC
Organism: Hedera helix; assembly: GCA_947179155.2. Classification (NCBI taxonomy): domain Eukaryota; kingdom Viridiplantae; phylum Streptophyta; class Magnoliopsida; order Apiales; family Araliaceae; genus Hedera; species Hedera helix. The sequence continues at coordinate 2,491,436 of OX359279.1, forward strand.
ATGCCTTTGTTTTCATACGGCAATTGGCAATGATATTACGGGAGGCACTAACTATGAAAACAAAGGTATAGTTTTAATGGCTATTATTCTAGACTTCTACAAATTTCTATTTGAAGCCTCCTCGTCCTTAAGATTCATTAGTGAATTATGTGCATCCTAATTCCTTTCTAATGGAAAGTGATAATTTTTGCATTATGGTGTGGTTTGCATATATTTTACCTCTCAAGTAATTATCTTGTACCTGAATAACAAATATATTAAGTGTCGTGCCGTAGCTGTGAATGCAATCTTAGATTTCAAGTTTGAAACAGAAGCCATCCATGTAGTTAGTTTCTTCACTGCATTACACTTATCTCAATTACATAGTAGTGCTTGATGCCTGTGTTTCAGAGCAGATAATAGTGATGATATTTTACTTGCTTATACTACCCTAACGGGTCTCACCACTCTTACCTGATTATTTTCCAGGAAGCTTTTAGAAAGGTTTATGAATGGAAGTATATGAACTGCCTTGAGCTTTGGACTGGAGCTATCTGTGCTTATAGTTCAGAAGCCGATTTGAGTCCCCTAGCATATCCACTGACTCAAATAATTTCTGGTGTGGCTCGTTTAGTTCCAACTTCACGATATTTCCCCCTTAGATTGCGTTGTGTTAGAATGCTCAACCGTATAGCTGCTTCCACCGGTACCTTTATTCCAGTTTCCTTGCTCCTTTTAGACATGCTGGATATGAAAGAACTGAATAGGCCTCCTACAGGAGGTGTTGGCAAAGCTATTGATTTGGGGACTGTACTAAAGGTATTATTAAGAGGGATGGTCTTATTACTTGGTCATTACGCCATATAAATTTGTTGTTTATGTAAACTCAAAGTGTATTTTGAGTCTTTGACAGGTAAGCAAACCGGTATTAAAGACACGAGCATTTCAGGAGGCATGCGTTTTTTCTGTGATTGAAAAGCTTACTGAACATTTAGCTCAATGGAGCTATTCTGTTGCTTTCTTTGAGCTCTCTTTTGTTCCTGCCGTGCGGTTGCGTAACTTTTGCAAATCCACAAAGGTTGAGAGATTTCGGCGAGAAATGAGGCAGCTTATTCGTCAGGTATATGATCACAACTCTGATCGGCCATGAGGCCCATTATAAATTCACTTCAGGTCAAGATTTCTAAAGTAGATATATTTTAAGTAGTGAAGTAGCGAAATGAGTTTTGTCTCTATTTGACTAGTTGTAGCTAAATCATCAATTTCGAGATTTAGCAAGCTTGTGATACTCTAATTGGTACGTATGTCACAGATTGAGGCCAACTCTGAATTTACAAATAAGAAGCGCGCTTCAATTTCATTTCTACCCAATGATCCTGCCGCTGCGTCTTTCCTTGAGGTTTGTACATCTTTAGTTCATACTTTCTGTTCAGGCGACTTTTTCTCAAGCTATTTCTTTATGTTTTTATTTTCTCTTAAATGGGAAAATCAATTTAAGTAGGCCTTAGGCTGCATGCTATTGAAGTATATAAAAAATATTGGTGGGACATGATTGGTCCTATTGAAGTTATTAATGAAAATAGGATTAATCCTATTAAAATCCAGAAACTGTAAATCTTTACCTATTGCCACTTATAAGCACAGGTAAGTAGTACAATGTCACTGAAGCTCACTAGTACACAAGAATACAGGACAGCAGTTCATGACGCATACTCTGTTCTTGCTTTCACTTAAGTCAGACAGAGGTTGCTTTATTCTGTAGGCAACAAATTAGAGGATTGTATAATTTAAACCCACAACAGAGTGAACGAAAACATTTAAAAGCCAGTTCGAGTATCTCTCTTAATCCCGAGTATGCCACTAAATTTATACTATAGAAGTCTTCCTCTCATCAATCTCTTACTTGTCGAAGTGTCATTTGGATTAACTATATTTGACAAAGTTATAGACTTACAGTCAATAGTAAGCTGAAGCAAGAGTGAGTAAATTTCACCTTCATTACATAAGCATGCCAATACTGGATAATGTTAGAGATTAATTTAGGGATGTAGGCAGGGCAATGCTTGTCAGACGATCAAGTTACCAGTTTATGTTACTTATCAGGAAAAAAGGAAAGAAAAGAAAGTAATCAGTTTATTTGTGGCACTAGCATATGGATAAATTGTTGAAAATCTATGATCTTTCTTGATTGCACCCACATAGCAAAATTAAGTGTATACACAATATGGCTTTCCTTACCTGGATTTTGCTCAAGACTATATAATTTAGAAAATCCATATTTGAAGTTGGAATTACACTTTTTCTTTTGTTGAACATGCATTAAGACTAGTTAGTGGTAGTAAGATTCAGCATTTATGTTATCTTTTCCGGACGGAATAATGGGTATCTTGCTTGTTTTGAAGTTTCCAAATGACATTGATTAAATTCATGATAAATCATCTTTGTGCGTAGTATGATGATCGTGAAGTTGCCTCGGTTGCTATTGTACTTTGTTTGCATGCTTCTTCTCTGAAATACCATATATTTGGATTTAGGATGAGAGAAAGTCTGGTTCTAGCCCTCTGTTGCAGTATGCAGCCACTCTACGCCAGAGAGCACAACAAAGAAATGACTCATTGAAGGAATCCAGGTTCGGAAGATGGATTACTTGTTCTAATATACTCCTGTCTAAAAATTATCATGTTTAATGTTTAAACTACCACTTCACAATTGACATGTTATTTCCAGTGTAATTGTGGGTGAACACTCGTCCGTCTTTGGGGATAAGATGGCAGAAAGTGATGATGATGATGATACTAAAGATGGACAGGGCGCTGCCGTCTTTAATTCCTCTTGGCTACCTGGAGGCGATTCCAAGTATGGCTATTCTGGACTATCTCTTTCACCCTCTCGTTATATATATATATACTAATCTTTGGGGCACACATTGTGTGCGCACAATTAAAGAGAAAATAAATTACATTTAAATAAAAGTTATAAAACATGGATGAGAAAATATAGCAGAGAAGTTGGTGACAAAAGAGCGGGAAAGAGATGTTACACAACGTCAACAAAAATGGTTACTTACTCGCACATTATCTTGTTTGGCATTCATTTTGTTGTTAATATTTCGAACTAAAGATTCTTGCCTTGCAGAACTAAACAAGTGAAGGAGTCGACGAAGAAGAAGAAAAGGAAGAAGAGAGGAAAGGAATTCCAGGAAGAGGCAGCCTTCGATGAAGATATTGTTGAAGACTTAATCCTTAGTTCAGATGATGATGAAGATGGTGCTATGAGTGACCCTCCATCTGCAGAAGAATATGTTGAAGCCAAGCCAGTGGCTCGAAACAAGATGAGTAAGCAGCAGAAACCATCTGCAAAGTCGTTGAAAAAGAAAGCACAATTTAATGCAAAGAAATCAAAGAAGAGGAAAAGAGCATATTGACAGGGCATGTGGTTTTATTTATTTACTTTTTAAAAATTATTTAGTCATTTATGTAAATACGATTTTAATTTATTATTAGCCAGTTTTGTCTGCTTACGGCTTCCTTAAACTTCTATCAAGGAGGTTTAGCGTTAACGTCTGTATTTTATTTTTAGAAACTAAAATTCTAAACTATTGTCTTCAAAAAAGAGTTAATTCTTAAACTGCTACAGATGTAGATGCAAGTCTTTATAGTTCCCATCTAATTCTCATCGACTAAGCAATTTAAAGTCCAATACATCCCCCCTGCCCCCGGCCCGCATCACCACCTCTCTCTCTCTCTCTCTCTCTCTCTCTCTCTCTCTCTATATATATATATATATATATACACAATTAGGCTCTAATGTAAATTACTAAAAGACAAGCCAAGAACGAATCAATTAATTTAAAATAGTAAAAAAATTATTTAAACAATGAAATTTGGCGGAAAAAATATATATGTAAAAAAGATCATCGTTGAAAGTTTTTGTGATCATCTAACTCATTTTTAGATTGAATTTTTTTTATAAATTTTTTTTGTAGATGATCTTCTCCACATGTATATGTTTTTTACTAAATTTATTGTCTAAATATTTTTTTTACTAAATTAATTGGTTCGTTCTTGGTTCGTCTTTTAGTAGTTCATTTCAGAGCCTGACTATATATATATATATATATATATATATATATATATATATATATATATATATATATATATATATATATACACTCCAAAAATCTGAAGGACAAAGTGCTCCAAAATGAAAACCTCCAATTGTAGGGAATTATGCAAATGCAGGCAAGGAAAGTGGTTAGATCTTTTTTTCTGATATAACAAAGATGACCAAACTTACAAAACTATAATATTAGTAAATTTGGTTAAATTCTATGAGAAAAATTTAAGTAATTTGTAGGTGTTTTATCGACGAGAGTAGCAACTCAAATCCTTCCACTTAAGGAAAAGTTGAGGAAAAAGAAAATGGAAAAAAGAAAGGAATGAACATTTTTGTATTGTAAACAAGTTGACACGCTTAACCTGAATATTATGAACAAGTTGACACTTTTATAAGTTCAAAATCCAAACAGAGAGAGAACGAAAACAGACCAAATTGTTTAGATATACAAGGTCAGGACTCAAGATAGTCACCACAACTTGTGCTCGCCAAATCTGAATCCACTACTATCAGAAAGAATTAAAAACAAGACTAGTAAAGATATAATGAAATCAAATGGATCGCGTCAACTCCTAAAATTACTCTTGATAATGCAATCTTAACTAATCATTTGTTCCCGGAAACATAAATAAAAACAACAAACCAACAACTACAGCCACAACAGATGTCCTAACAGTTGCAGTGAGCACGGTGATTGTCCGACTCAAGTCCCCGATTTACGCAATTCTTCAGCTCCATGTGCAAAGTGGCACCTGTCCCCAAAAGTGCACGACCCTTTAACAAAATTATCGCAGAGTTTTGTCTTTAAATTGTTTGCAGGACCAGAGTCTGACATTGCACGGCTTTTAGGCGGTGGCGCATAGGCTGATCCAATGTTCACAATAAGCTCACGAACCACTTTTACCAATGATGGCTCCAGCAAGCGACGCGTCAACACTGATCTTTGCAGTGGCAGAGGCCCCGAAGCTGGCTGCAGCTCCATGACTTGGCGGGGTTGACTCCATGTGGCCACTGAACCTGCTGCCTTGCCTTGGTCCCATAGAACGAGTGTCTTCATGGGATGTAGCTGTTGGCCTGCCAAGTTCCCATTCACCATGGGCAAAATGACATTTATTGCCAAACTTGTAACCTTCAGCAGAGTTGTATTTTATTGCACATGCGGCTTTTGACAGCTGGAGGAGATGAACCATCCGGAAATGAAGGTGGGGAAGTACAGGATTTCTGGGAGGTGCCGCATGAGCTGGGTTGTTGCCAGTCATCTGGGCGATTGCTTTAATGCCACCAGGAACATAATGCAAGAATGGCACCCTCACCAAATGGACACCCAGAAGTGCTGAAAACCCATTCAGAAACATGTAAGACCAGTCACAAGTATGATAGAATAAAATGAAAAAGATGCAGCAATTATAGTAGACGTGAGCAGCTATTAGTAAAAAATAACAGATATATAACCAGGCCAGTATTATCAATTTATCATCATACTATCCTCAACTCCATTTAACAGAAATTTAACCAGAATTCTGAGGGAAATATGCTGTTCATATTTAACAACAGCATTTTAATACCACCATACCAACCACAGTATATGTCTACAACGTTGCATGCTCTAAAATAACTCAACACAGACCACGTGTAGTACCAGTGGTAAAGGATTTTCAGCTGATCTAGGCCCAGCTCAGACCAACAAGATGGACAGCCCTAGTCTCTTCAACTTCACATGTTAAACTATGACATAAAGAAGAAGCTCCAAGGTTCCAAAATCAGTCAGTAAATGTTGATGCGGTGATAACGAATGTCTTTAGTTCATCCAAAGTTGAATGTACCAGGCTCGATGTAAATTCAATTCTTTTAAGAAAATGAATAGGTTAATTTTCACTAATTTAATTTTTTTTGACAAAAGTTAACTTTAACTGCCTCACTGGCAACAAACTAAAGTCGGTAGAGTTCCATTTGAAACTCTCTTGCAGGAAAATAGAAGTAAAAAAATAATAGACCAAATGAGCTACAGAGGTAACAAAGCAAGGGGATTGTACGAGGCTCAACAGCCAGTAAACAAGAGCAAAACAGACATCGGCATAACATCCACAATATTGATATGAAGGAGCCCCCTAACCCAATTGTGTGGGGAACTAATAGATTGTTGGATAGGCTACCACGACCAGTAATGGGGGAAACTTAAGTGCCACGCAAGTAATATTCAGAACGATAGGATACCACGACCAGTTTGCTAAAAAACTAAGCTCTTCTACATTTATCAATAAAATAATAATATACCAAACGTAGTGACCATTAATTATTATGGGAAACAATTGCACTCCTGTAAAAATAATAAAGCAAAATATATATAAAACGCACCCTAAATCAACCATTTTAATAGCACTATTGTTGAATGACCAGTACCACAACTTTTGTTGTCAATTGATTAGCCCAATCCACAGCCGTTAGATTAAATGATGTATGTATCATATTATTTTTTTGGCCCGAGTTTGAATCAAGCGTAACTGCTTGAGTTACATATAGCCCAACGTAGGTAAATTCAACAGCACCATATCTTATCAACATTCAAGAGAACTTGGTGTTATATAAAAAAATATAAAATATAGAAACTACAATAACTGAATTAAAATAAAAATCAACGTACTAAAATTTCTTATTCTCGGAAAACTCTTTTCAGAGAGCCTTTTGAAGGGTCTTTTATTAAGTATTTTACCTTTGACTCAACGACAGGAAAACTTTTATTTTTATCTGACAATTTTAATATTAAAACAACTCTCCCAGCATAAAACAAAGTGAAAAGAGAATTCAAAATTAAGAAGAAAATCACAAATAGAACTCAAAAGTCAAATATGTCTTCAGCTGAATTGTTCTCCATATTATTAATGCTCCTTTACTTGTATATATTTATTTTTTAATAAACAAGACCATGCAGAATTAGATTTTCTGACTACACGTGACAAGAGGAGAAAAAGTCATGTCAAACTGATATTTTTCCGTGATTTTGATATTTTTACACGTAAGTTTCATCAAAAGTATTATTATAAATGTATAACGATGGTTAAAACGTCGCTATAAATTATACATGTAGGTTCAACATGCGAAAATTATTAGATTTTTTACTATAAAAATCTTATTTATCTATTTATTTAATGTTTATTAATGTTAAATATTTTTTTATTAATAAAAGTATATCATTCGTCATTCATTAAATGATCATTTATTTTGTTTATATAAATCTCAAAATTTATATATATTATGATTTATGTGTATAAATAAGTATTATACACAGAATATATAAATCATATGTAATATATATAAATAAAGATATAATAGTTTATAACCTATGATAATTTAGAGATATTATCATGTAGGTTATAGTGCTTTAATAGAGATGATTTATCTTGATCATAAAAGTTGGACTTCTAATTAAAGTACTAGTGCATTAACGGTGTGTATTAAACGGATCATTTAATAATATTTTATTTATAAAATATTTTCACATAAATACTAATTTGTAAATGTTTCTTAATTTTGAAATAATAATGGACTTAATATTTTTATATATATTAATTTAATATTTCAACGAGTGAAATTATATTATGTTAATTAATACATGAGAATGTTAATTAATATATTAATTAATACTAGGAACATTATTATTGTCAAAAACATCTATTAAATTTTTCATAAGATAATTTATTATTGATAATAGTATCTTGGCCAAGTCTTTTAATATTTATTATTAAAAGGATTGATTTAATTGCTAAATCAATTTATGATCAAATGATGATAAGTTATGGACTTATGAAATTAGTTTAAATATATTAGGATTATATTTAATTCTGAAATATTTATGTACATCTATAGCGAAAATATTTACTGTTTATTAGTAAATTATTTATTTTATTTAATTCTTGGACTGAAGTGCAATTACAATTATTTAGTGAAATTAATTATAATTAATATTTATTTAGTATATTATTATTAGATAATAATATATGAATAAGTATTGGAGTCAGAATAGGAATCCCTTAGGATCCCCATCCTAGCTTAATATGAATCAGTTTCATTAATGAGATAATGTTCAATAAGAATATAAATATATCATTGATCAGATACGAAAAAGAGGCTATTATTCTAAACCAGAGGAAAGACCAAATAGTGTATACCCTCTCTCTTTTTTTAGAAAAAATACGTAAAGTATTTTTCTAGAAGGGTGCTTTGGAGACCACACTCCAGATTCAATATAAGGTCATAGGAAGGAAGATTTAGAGGATATTCGAAGATTCAAACGTGATAATCCAACCAAGCACTAGGTAATAATTAATATTATAGATACATGGTATACATATAATTGTTCTTTTGTATAAAACCATAAAGATAATTCTGTTTTATTAAATTTTTAAAACTATTTTTTGGAGAATTTTGTCAACAATTGGTATCAAGAGCCATCTTTCTGTTTATATATATATATAGAGGATTTGTGAAATATGTTGCTTTAGGGTTTTAATATTGAAATCTATCTGTTTATGTTATGGAATTAAAGTATGCGTGAGAAATATTAAAGTATTCTTTATGGTCCATAGTTGGATAAATTATTTTTCTAACTTCTGTTTTGCAGAATTAATAGTTACATACTCTCATGGCTGATTTGAATGTATGTTTTAATTAAATAATTTATGGCTTTATTTATGGGTTGTAAAACTCTTGTTGTGAGTCATTTAATTTTTATTGCAGTTTAGATGACATGTAAACTCTTTATGAGTATAAGTTTAATTGATGTAATTATAAATAGATCAGATGTACACTTCGTTTGAAGTATAAGATCTATATGTAATTCGCTGCGTTAGTTATTTATAAGCTGTTGAAGAAGATGGACATGGAGTCATGAAGAATAAAGTATTCGGGTCATAGTTAGATATATTATTGTTCTAACTTCTATTTTGCAGAATTAATAGTTACATACTCTCATGGCTGATTTGAATGTATATTTTAATTAAATAATTTATGGCTTTATCTATGGGTTGTAAAACTCTTGCTGTGAGTTATTTAATTTTTATTGCAGTTTAGATGACATGTAAACTCTTTATGAGTATAGGTTTAATTGATGTAATTATAAATAAATCATATGTACAATTCGTTTAAAGTATATGATCTATATGTAATTCGCCGCGTTAGTTATTTGTGAGTTGTTGAAGAAGATGGACATGGAGTCATAAAGAAGAAAGTATTCGTGTTGAACAAGGATGTTCAAGGAGACTCCTGATAGATTAAATATTGTAATTAGCCATGAGAGTATATTATTATCTTGTTATGTGTTTCTTGATAATGTGATTATTTGTTTGTCATTAAAACCTAGATTAAAGCAGCAGAATTGAATTTTAGTTAATTAAAAAATTCAGAATCTAAAGCCCAAATTTTTTTTCTCTTAAAAAAAATTGAATATCGCGATCTGACAGCGTCTTCTGAAGCAGCTTCTTAGTGCAGTGACGGAGCTGCTTGGGTCTCTGACGCACCCGCGTAAAGACGTGACGCAGCTGCGGGGCTGCTCATTGTTTTAAACCGTTTGCGTTTTAAAGCAGTTGCGTGAAGACGTGAAGCAGCTGCGTGAGTCTCTAACGTAGCTGCGTGAGACGTGAAACAACTAAGTGGGAGAACACTGAATTGTTCAGTTTTTTTTTTTCTTCAGATTTTTTTAAAACGTTTTTTTACGAATTGTAAAAAAAAATAAAAAATCGGGGCAGACCCACTCATCGACGAACAGGACTGTCGTAGTTTCGGCTGAGTGTAATGAAGTTTCGAATTATCTAATTTTCAATATTTATCTTATGTGGAATATCTTATTTCATGAGTGATATGTAGATAATATTATTAAAAATTCAAGTGGGAGAGGGATATAATCCCACAACCTCCATTATATATCTATAGTTATGATAACTAATATATTTCCTACGAAAATATTAAAAATCAAGATAACAAGTATAGATACCCTCTAGGGATATGAGTTTATTAAAATATTAGTATAAATATACTTTTTTGACGGAGATATATTTTGAGCTATGAATATTTTATAAAATCTAAAATAATGGTATACACTTGATAGAAAGATTAAGAATTTTTTTCCTACGAAAATGTATTTTATTAATTCTCTTGAAGGCTTAAAAATAATACGTAGGTATGTTATTTTCTTTGTTAAAGAGTTAACTAGAAAAGAATATAATGGTAATTTAAAATAATTATTTTTCTCTACGTATGGATATGGACATTATTTTGTAAAATTAAGATACCTATATTATTAGATTGTTTAAATAATATGTGTTATTTTACTTGATGATGACCATATGAATGATAAATGTATGCTTTTTTTTATTTTTATTTTATATATAATGTCTGCATTCAACCCAACCTTAATAATTCTAAAAGAAAACCTATTGACTGACCTAAATTATGTTGATAGAAAAAGGAACTTTGGACATTGTTCTTACTACTCAAGACTATAAATTTGTGCTTACTGAACTTTGTCCGGAGACACATGCAGCTAATTCTCTACGTGCTATTAAAGAAGCACATGCAAAATGGGTAAAGGCTGATGAGATGACTAAATGTTACATCTTGGGTTCTTTATCTAACATTTTGCAGCGTCAGCATATGGCTGTTCCAACTGTTAATGCTATTATAGAATTTTTGCATAGTATGTTTGGTGAGTATACTCGCGCTGTAAGACAGAGTATAATGAAGTCTCTCATGAAAGAAAAAATGGCTGAGGAAACTCCAGTGGGTGAGCATTGTCTCAAGTTTATATCTCGCTTTAGCGCATTAGAGGTCGTCGAAGCAAAGTACGATGCAGATACGCAAGTTAACATGTTGCTACAGTCATTGTTGGTTACTTTTCAAAATATTAGGGTAAACTACAATATGGGTCAGTTTCATTATACCCTACCTGAGTTAATGAAACAGCTTTAGTTCGCCTAAGATATTCTAGTATCCAAACCAGTTGTCCATGTAATAGAGACTAATGTTGTCAAGGCTAAGGCCGATAAGAAAAAGAAACTAAACAAGAAGAAAAAGAATGCAAAGTTTAATGGGACCTGGGGAGTTGGAAAGAAACAGGGTCAAGGTGAGGTGAAACCCAAAGGGAAGTGTTTTCACTGTGGTGAAAAGGGATATTGGAAGCGTAATTGCTCAGCATACCTTGAGAAAGTGAAAAATAAGGGCAAGTTTTAAATTTTACTAGTTGAATCATGTTTATTGGTGGTTTCTTTGGGATCCTGGTGCGTAGATTTCGGAGCCACAAATTATATTTGCATTAATTTACAGGGGTTCCAGGAGATCAAAATGCTAAGTAAAAGGGAAATTTATCTATAGTTAGCATCGAATGCAACAATTGTAGCAGTAGTAGTAGGAATTGTTCATTTACAGTTTTATAGTGATAGTAGTTTATATTTGGATAATGTACTTCACGTACCAAATACTCGTACAAATTTAATATTGGTTTCTTGTTTATTTAAACAAGTGTACTCCGTGGTATTTAATAATAAAGTTGTTATTAAGAAAAATTCTACTTTTGTTTGTGATGGTACATTATTAGATAACTTATATATTCTCACTCATGTTACAAGAACATTGCAAATTATTGAAAATGATAATAACATATCTAAGAAAAGAAAAGTTTCTTCAACAAATAAAACTTATTTATGACACATACGATTATGTCATATTAATATAAACAAGATTCAAAGACTGGTAAATGATGGACCTTTAAGTTTTCTTGAAATTAATTCTTATCTAGTTTGCAAATCTTGTATAGAAAGTAAAATGACTAAAACACCTTTTAAATCAAAGGGTAATAGAATCATAGATAAGTTAGATTTGATTCATACTGATGTATGTGATCCATTGACGGTGAAAACTAAAGGAGGATATGAGTATTTTATCACATTTACTGATGATTACTTAATATTTGGTTATGTATACCTAATGCATTATAAGTCTGAAATTTTTGATAAATTCAAAGAGTTTCGGGCTGAAGTTGAAAAACAAACGGGTAAATATATAAAGACTCTTCGATCTAATCGAGGTGGTGACTACCTTCTTACTGATTTTAAGAATTACCTGTTTGAAAATGGAATAATATCATAGTTATCTGCACCTGGGACTCCTCAGCAAAATGGTGTAGTAGAAAGAAGAAACATGAATCTTTTAGATATGGTTAGATCTATGATGAGTTATTCTATACTACCTATATCATTTTGGGGATATGCTTTACAAACGGCTATGTACTTGTTGAATATTGTTCCATCTAAATTAGTTCCAAAAATACCATTAGAATTGTGGTCAAGGCGCAAGCCCAGCTTGAAACACATTCATATATGGGGTTGCCCTGCATATGTGTGGAAAGAAAAAACAGATTTAGATAAGTTAGGAACAAGATCAGAAGTATGTTTGTTTGTAGGGTATCCAAAAGAGATAAGGGGTGGACTGTTTTATAGTCTAGAAAACCAGAAAGTATTTGTGAGTGCAAATACAGCTTTTCTGAAAGAAGGTTATATGATGGAACACAAGTCAAGTAGTAAAATTATCTTAGAAGAAATGTCTGAAAATCTTACTCCACAAACAACACCAAAACCTGATAAACAAGTAATTACACCACAAGACATAATACCTGAATCTTCTAACCAAGGAGAGTCTCGTCGTAGTGGGAGGATTTCTTGACCCATACAAAGACTTACTGTTTTGGGTGAGTCTACTTAGATTGTCTCAGATGGTCAAGATTCAGATCCCTGTAACTATAATGAGGCAATTGCTAATAAAGATGTTAATTTATGGCTAGAAGTAATGAAATAAGAAATGAACTATATGTATTCCACTAAAGTATGAGAACTTGTAGATGTGCCTAATGGAGTAAAACCTATTGGGTACAAGTGGATCTATAAGAAGAAGAGATGGATGGATGGGAATGTTCATACCTATAAAGCTAGGCTTGTAGCGAAAGGGTATAATAAAAAAGAAGGCATAGATTTCGAGGATACTTTTTCGCTAGTAGCAAAACTTAAGTTCATCAGAATTCTCTTATCTATTGTTGCACATCTTGACTACGAGATATGACAAATAGATGTCAAGACAGCTTTTCTTAATGGTTATCTTGAAGAAGACATTTACATGTCTCATTAGATGTTTTCATATCTGAAGGCCAAGAAGAAATGGTTTGTAAGCTACATAAATCTATTTATGAACTTAAACAAGTATCGAGATCATGGAATATTAGATCCTTAACTGAGGAGTTGTGTGAGTCCCTAGTTAAGGAAACCATCAAATTATTTCATTATTTCCTTTAAATTTGTAATCGAATAGATGATTTAGAGTTCTATTACATCGTTTTACCTTGTTTAGCATCAAAATGAGAAATTCTATGACACTCATATTCAAAAGCATGCCTAAAACTCGTACAAGTCATCGGTTAAGGAAACCATCTAATTGTTTCATTATTTCCTTCAAATTTATAAACAAATAGATGATTTAGAGTCCTATTACTTCGTTCTACTTTGTTTAGCATCAAAATGAGCAATCCTATCACACTCGTAGTCAAAAGCATTCTTAAAACTCGCACAAGTCCTCAGTTAAGAAAACCATCTAATTGTTTCTTTATTTCCTTCAAATTTGTTAACAAATAGCTGATTTAGAGTCGTATTACTTCGTTCAACTTTGTTTAGTATGAAATGAAGCAATCCTATCACTCTCACATTCAAAAGCATACTTGAAATTCGCACAACTCCTCAGTTAAGGAAAACATCTAATTGTTTCATTATTTCCTTCAAATTAGTAAACAAATAGCTTATTTATAGTCCTACTACTTTGTTTTACTTTGTTTAGCATCAAAAGGAGAAATTCTATCACTCTCGCGTTCAAAAGCATGTTTGAAATTGCACAAGTCCTTAGTTAAGGAAACCATCTAATTATTTCATTATTTCCTTCAAATTTGTAAACAAATAGCTAATTTAGAGTTTTATTACTTCGTTCTACATTGCTTTGCATCAAAAGGAGGAATCCTATCACCCTCACATTTAAAAACATGCTTAAAACTTGCACAAGTCCCCAATTAAGGAAATCATCTACTTGTTTCATTATTTCGTTTAAATTTACAAACAAATAGATGATTTAGAGTCCTATTACTTCGTTCTACTTTGTTTAGCATCCAAATGAGCAATCCTATCACTTTCGCATTCAAATGTATGCGTACAGCTCACACAAGTCCTCAGTTAAAGAAACCATCTAATTGTTTTATTATTTCTTTCAAATTTGTAAACAAATAGCTGATTTAAAGTTCTATTACTTTGTTCTACTTTGTTTAACATCAAAAGGAGCCATCCTATCACACTCGCAGTCAAAAACATTTTTAAAACTCACACAAGTCCTCAGTTAAGTAAACCATCTAATTGTTTCTTTATTTCCTTCAAATCTGTAAACAAATAGCTGATTTAGAGTCCTATTACTTTTTTCTACTTTGTTTAGCATCAAAAGGAGCAATCCTATCACTTTTGCATTCAAATGCATGCGTACGGCTCACACAAGTCCTCAGTTAAAGAAACCATCTAATTGTTTCATTATTTCCTTCAACTTTGTAAACAAATAGCTTATTTAGAGTTCTATTACTTCGTTCTACTTTGTTTAACATCAAAAGGAGGAATTCCTATCACTCTCGCATTCAAAAGCATGCTTAAAACTCGTGCAACTCCTCAATTAAGGAAACCATCAAATTGTTTCATTATTTCCTGATCAAGTAATCCAATTACTTAGTTTTGAACAAAATCTTGAAGAGCCACGTGTTTATAAAAGAAGTGAAGGTAAACTAGTGATATTCTTGGTTTTATATGTAGATGACATTCTATTGATTGGAAATGACATAGGAATGTTATCTCAGATTAAAGTCTGACTTTCCAATCATTTTGATATGAAAGATTTGGGAGAGGCTAAATACATTCTTAGAATCCAAGTTATTAGGGACCGCCAGAAAAGAATGTTGTGCCTTTCTCAAGCAGCATATATTGATAAAATATTGGTTAAGTATATTATGCAGGATTCTAAAAAGGGACTACTTCCTTTTAGACATGAAATCCCTCTTTCTTCAAACCATTGTCCTACGACAAAATTTGAGAAAGAGCGCATGAAAGCAATTCCTTATGCATCAGCTGTAGGAAGCTTAATGTATGCTATGTTGTGTACTGACCAGATGTCTGTTATGCAGTTGGAATGGTCTGCAGATATCAGTTTAATCCATGACTTGACCACTGGACAACAGTTAAGCGTATACTTAAGTATCTTCAGAGAACGAGAGATTATATACTTGTCTATGGCAGTAATGATCTAGTTCCTATTGGATATTCTGATTCAGACTTTATGGGTGACAAAGATTTCAGAAAGTCAACTTTTGGGAATGTGTTCACTTTAGGTGATGGAGCTATTAGTTGGAGGAGTGTTAAGCAAGGTTGCATTGCTGATTCCACTATGGAAGCAGAATATGTGGCAACTTCAGAATCTTCAAAGGAAGTTATATGGTTTCAAAAGTTTTTAATGAAACTTGGCGCAGTACTATCAGCTGTTAGTCCCATGATATTATACTGGGGCAGTGGCACAATCAAAGGATTCAAGAGATCATAAGAAATCGAAGCATATCGAACGTAAGTATCATATCATTCGAGATTATGTGAACACAAGAGATCTAAAAGTGTACGAGATTACAAGGGCTGAAAATCTAACAGATCCATTTAAAAAAACATTACCAGCTAAAGTTTTTGAGTCATATATAGATGCAATTGGGATTAAATGCATGAAAAATAGGATTTAATAACAAGTTGGAGATTATTGAATTTTTTACTATAAAAATCCTATTTATATATTTATTTAATGTTTATTAATATTGGACATTTATTTATTAATAAAAGTACATCGTTCGCCATTCATTAAATGATCATTTATTTTGTTTATATAAATCTCCAAATTTATATATATTATGATTTATGTGTATAAATAAGAATTATACACAGAAGATATAAATCATATGTAATATATATAAATAAAGATATAATAATTGATAACCTATGATAATTTGGAGATATTATCATGAAGGTTATAGTACTTTAATAGAGATGACTTATCTTGATCATTGAAATTGGACTTCTAATTAAAGTACTAGTGCATTAACGGTGTGTATTAAACGGATCATGTGATAATATTTCATTGATAAAATATTTTCACATAAATACTAATTTGTAAATGTTTCTTAATTTTGAAATAATAATAGACTTAATATTGTTATATATATTAATTTAATATTCCAACGAGTGAAATTATATTATTTTAATTAATACATCAAAATTTTAATTAATATATTTAATTAATATTAGGAACATTATTATTGTCAAAACATCTATTAAATTTTTTATAAGATAATTTATTATTGATAATAGTATCTTGGCCAAGTCTTTTAATATTTATTATTAGAATAATTGATTTAATTGTTAAATTAATTTATGATCAAATGAAGAAAAATTATGGACTTATGAAATTAATTTAAATATATTGGGATTATATTTAATTTTGAAATATCTATGTGCATCTATAGAGGAAATATTGCAGTTTATTAGTAAAGAGTTTATTTTATTTAATTCCTGAACTGAAGTGTAATTACAATTATTTAGTGAAATTAATTATAATTAATATTTATTTAGTATATTATTATTAGATAGTAATATATGAATAAGTATTGGAGTCAGAATAGGAATCCCTTATGATCCCCATCCTAGCCTAATATGAATCAGTTTCATTAGAGAGATAATAATCAATAAGGATATAAATATATCATTGATCAGATATGAAAAAGATGTTATTATTCCAAATAAGAGGAAAGATCAAATAACGTATACTCTCTCTCTTCTCCTAGGAAAAACACGTAAAATATTTTTTTCAGAAGAGTGCTTTAGAGACCACACTCTAAATTCAGCATAAGGTCATAGGAAAGAAGATCTTGAGGATACTTGGAGATTCAAACGTGATAATCCAACCAAGCACTAGGTAATCATTCATACTATAGATATATGGTATATATATAATTATTTTTTTGTATAAAATTATAAAGATAATCCTGTTTTATTAAATTTTTAAAACTATTTTTCGGAGAATTTTTCCAACAGAAATATCAAAATCTCATGTGAAAATATCAGTTTCCATTTCTTTTACCACTTTGCTCAGCTTTCCCAGCCATTAGACTATATAATAATTATACATAAGATCTCAGAATGAATAATTCATTCCACATAATTTCATTTTCAAATATTAACATATTCATCATTAATTAGGATTTAAAAGTAAAGTGAAACTAATGAAACAAAGGAAACACCAATGCAAAGGAATAATCAAATAGCTATAATGGGTAAATGAAACAACCAACAATTCTTGATGAACATAATCTTCTTGTGAGAAGATTTAGCTAATTAGAAACCTATAAAAATAGATGTACCCATTACACTCGATCCAAGTTAAACAATTAATCCTTAATACTACTTACATCAAACAAACAACCATATATGTTCACATCAGAAAAAACAAATTAGTATTAGTATATACAATTTTCTATACGAGGAAAATTAAAACCCAAAACAAATCCAACTAAAAACAAAGCACTTAACCAAGGAAATTGAACAATTAACTTCACAAACTCAAATTCATACAAAAGTAACCACATAAGATACTTCACAAATCATAAAAAGAACATACTGTACGAACATGTAAATAATGCAAAGTACAGATAAAATATAGTACAACATGAAAGCCCTAAATTCACAGGGTAAGCAAAAGATTCGAACAAACAAACCTTGTTTGGACTTCTTGAAGCCGCCATTTCCGTTCAAAGTAGCTTCTGGCCTACCTCTCTTTCGAGCAACTTCGAACTCCATTGCAAGAAGAAACAAAAACACTTGAAAATCGACAAAACCGAGTAAATCTAGGAGAGTAATGTAAGGATACTGAATTCAATTCCTTACTTAGCTTCATTGAATGCTCAGTTACAAATCAATTAAGGAATTGATCAACAACAATTCAATGAACTCACAAATGAGAAGAAGAAGAATTAACGAAGGAGGAAGAATTCAGAAGAGTTTTGGAGGGAGAAAAGAAAAACAATTCATTCCACATACTCACAAATTACATCACCTCAGCTTATATCAGCATACTCGCTCGACAATTTTCTCATTTCCCTTACATACCGACTAAAATGGAAAAGACAAATATGACCCTAAAATAACAATTGAAGTGACAGAAATGACCCTTTAATTAACTGCTAATTATAACTAACTCCCATATTACAATGCAATAACTACTACTACTCCCATCATTAGCTCAGCTCCTTACAAGTAATTAAGGGAGTGGCTAGGGTTCAGAGGAAGTAAACAGATCGAAGAGAGTGCCTAGGGTTCGAAGGAAAGAGAGTGGCTAGGGTTCGGATGAGGTAAACAGATCGAAGAGAGAGAAAGCGTAAAAGGAGGATAAAGACGGGTTGGGGGGGGGGGGGGGATAGAAAGGGCTTTGCTATAATATGAAATGACCCATACAATGAAGGGTACAATGACTCAATGTAAAAATAGTAGGACCCACCATTTTTACATTATGGGTCCCACCATTTTTACATTGGGTCATTGTACCCATCATTGCATCATTACTCATAGTAAAATTGGGATAGAAATAAGGGCGGACATAAAATTTACGTTTAAATGTAGCTAATATTTCTCTTTTAGCACCCAGAGTCATAAATCTTTTCAAGTGCTCTAGTAAGCTGATGACAGCCCAAAATCTAGCATTGTACGACCCTAGATTTAACGGGCCTTTGGCTTTGGAGATGACTTAACATGGAATTTGTATTTTATTAACTTATATTTTTAAAAAAATAAGTTAAAATGTGGGATTTCTTTCTTTATAATTTTATTTAAGAAACACCAGAATATATATATATATATGAAAACTATCCATAACAATGATTGCTATGAATACTATTCTAGCAAATGCATCTTATATAGTTAACATAATAATTTAAGGGTTCAATTTAAAACCAATTTTTCCCCACCCGCTACTCTTAGTAGCGGCTAGTGGGAATCACATCCCTCACCCTCCCTGCACATCGCCATTGGTTTTTCTTCTTGCCCTAGACGCGAAGTGAGTTTTTATTATTTCCACGCCACATTCGTACGAAATAGTGCCCACTTTCGTGGACATATTAATTTTTTTGCTACTTCCACTCCTTTTATTCGAATTGGTTTTAACGTATTTACAATTGAATTTTTAATTGTGCTAGCTTCGGAAGAACTATTTCTAGTGCTTAAATTGTCTACTAAGGCCATGGGTTCGATACATATTAATTGATGTTGAGTAGTTATTGTTCTTCAGAAGGTCATAGTTATTGGAATTGGTTTGGCGTATTTACAATTGTGTTGTACGCTGTATATATATTCTAATTTTAAAGTCCTTTATTATTTTGTGTATATGGCTAGGACAAGGAGAAAAACCAACGACGATATGCAAGGAGGATCTAATTCTCACTAGCCGCTACTCTTAGTAATGGGTGGGAAAAATTTGGCCTCCCAGCCGCTACTCTGGGAAAAAATTGGTTTAGTGACTGGGAAAAAATTGGTTTCAACACTTACATCATCATGTCAACGGTATAAGATGTGTTTACTAGAATAGTGTTCATAGTAACCATTTGCTATGGATCATTCACCATATATATATATATATATATATATATATATATATATATATATATATATAGACACACACACACACACACACACACACACACGAATATAATGCATGTAATAGTTAAATTTATCTATAAACTACCATAAAAATGATGTACTTAATTTTTTTGAAACATAATTATGTGAAGTGAAACTTCTTACTTTATGTATTAAAATTTAGGTACTTTCTAAACTCTGACTTTATTATTTTTAATAAATGTATTTAAATTTTAATAACAAATTTATTATTTTCATAGGGTGTTGCGATTGAAAGTGTTATGCTTAAGGGGCTGTTTGATAGTTTCTGAATGAGACTGAATGATTGAATCGGTCAACTATTCAGTGCGTTTGTGTTAGAGTTGAATGACTGAATCGGTCAGATTTTTGGGCTGAATGACTAAGTCTAATTTTTTTGGTTGAATGATTAACTCCCGACTGAATGAAGTAAAAAAAAAATTAAATATTATATTAAGTAATATTAAATAAATTTACAAAAGCTTTGAATTTTTTCAGATGAGTAAAATAGTAAAAATATGTTATTCAGATGTTTCAGACATGTCACTTATCAAACAACTTTTTTCATTCAGTATTCAGAAATCTACTTCATTCAGCTAATTCAAATTATTTAAGCATTCAGAACTATTTCATTTAGTTTTTATCAAATACCCCTTAAAAGTTAAATAAATTATGTTTAAAATGAACTGTCATTAAACTATCAAAGTGCGTTTGAAATTTATAAAAGCATCAAATGCTTAAAACCCAAACATTGTGCTATTTTAAATTATCATTACATTTTTGAATTTAAAAAAAATTAATAAATTAGATTTCTTTTATGTCACAGATGAGGGAGCATAATCATGATCTGCAACAAGGCATATACATTGGTACATCAGATGTTAAACTTCAAATATTATGTTTTTTTATACTATGATTATAAGAAATCATTTAAAAAACTGAAAATAAATAAAACTTATTTTTTGAAACAAATGAGGGAGTATAATCAAACTGCATAAGTCGTGAACATCATGGTACTGTTGGTACATCAAACGTTAATTTACTAGTGACTCAATTCATTGATAATGAAGAAGATATTTAGCTTTCAAGTGTCGTGTTTAGACCGAAGAAATCAAGATGAGAATAAAATATAATAAAAAAAAGTATGTTTAAATATTTATTTTAGTGGATAAATCATCCTTGTAAAATAGAAATGTCCTTTTATATATTTTTTAATTTTCATTGTATGGGAGAGATGGAGAAATAGATGAATATAACAATTATTAAACATGATCAAAGCTAGGGGTGCACAACGGTCTAGTTAATTTTGTATTTAAAAAATAATCAAACTATTTAAAATAATTATAAAAGGTTAAAAATTAACATCATCCAAAATTTTACTCCGTAGTCGATTATCGGTTTATTCAGTTAAATTTGTAAAACTTAAACATCAAAGATAGAGTTGATATATTCCTAAGAATTTACAACTATATATATATATATATATATATATATTGTTTAAACTGCTAAACCTAGGCTATTGTTTATTATATGCTAAACCATACCGAATATAATGTGTTTGGCAAGAAACAAATTAATAGCTAGTTAGCAACATAGTTAGTCTTATATAATATAATATATATATTTATATAAAATACATAACTTTTAATAATATATACATAATAATGCACAATAAACCGATCTCTTAGGCCCCTCCAACGTGCAATGGAAGGAAAAAGATATGAATAATAATATTTTACAATAATTCATACAATGACCTTTGTAAAAAATAGTGAGATCCATCATGTAAATGATAAATCTTACTATTTTTTATAAAAATAAGTATAAAAACTCATTGACAAAATCATTATACATAACAAAGCACTGCAATGGAATTCCAGGCTCCATAACTTAGTTAAAACTTAGGCAAGTGATTCTTCAAAATGCAACGAAAGTCACAAAGCAAAGGCATGGAGTATATATACATTGCCTATTACCTTATTTATATTCTTATGACTTTGAATTCTTAGCAGCTTATCGATGTGGGACTTGTGTATACATAAATACCACAAAAGGTTGTTTCTACTTTCTAGTACAACTAATAATTACATCCCTAGAGTAGCAAATAGCAACAGTTGCTCCATTGGCTCCTTTGTCGAGCCCAAAATACCCAAATCATTCCACTTTTGAACGCAAGCCATCTGTGTTGGCATTGAATCCGAGATCCATTGCAGAGAAGAGAGCTTCCTTGTCACAAGCTCAGAGCAGGAGTGATTTTTTCAATCTCATGAGGAAAAAAACCAAAGAGGAGGTTGGTAATGCTCTTGTAAGTCCTTTTGTTAGAATACCGTATGTTTTCTGGTGAAGAAATCACCATTGCTAAAGGTTATTTGAGCATCATTGTGTCACTAGCCTCAGTTTTACCGTCTGGGTTAATTCAGTTAGGCCGAAAAGTTGAAAAAATTGAGTGGCAGCCTAATTGTTTTGATTGTACTAATAAACCAGTGAAGCTAGATCAACAATGGAAGCTGATAATTTGATTGTCACGGTTTCTTTAGGAGTTCTTAAAGCCGGAATCCGTGGCGAATCCGGAACATTTTCCCCTCCACTTCCTAAGTTCAAGACGGGGGCAATTTCAAGGCTCGGGTATGGTGTTGTTAACAAGTTGCTCTTGCAGATTAGTCAAACCCATGATCAAGAAATGAAAAATTCCACCAAATTTCCCTTCTTGCAAATGGTTTTTCATCAATCTGATTCGAAATTAAGGAAACCAAAAATTCCTTGGTGGTTGAGGACAACTTCCTTATGTCCAATCTATACCAATTAAAGTGTCCTCTTATATCTTGGTTTGCTGGAAAAGAAGCTCTTGCACTAGAGTCTCTTAAAGATGAAGAGATTCTTGATGCGGTTTAATTCAACAACAATCTCTAGCTTTTTGTCAAATTCAAATAAATTAAGCAATGGGAATCTGAATTCAGTGGGCAATGTTAATGGGACAGAATTGAAATTCACAAAGGTTTCATTCAGTTGCAACAACGTTTTGTTTTTGTCTCTCCACTTATTTCAAACCATCATAATTAGTAGTCTTTATTTAGGATTTTGCCGATTCCATAAAATTGCCTCGTAACAAATACTTGTACAGTTGCATATGATAAATTATATGTCAACTTCACGGAATAAGAATCCCGTCCTGCCCTTAAACTCTACCAGGTACGTCGTTCTTTATGAATGTTACAAACTCCTACATTTAAATAGCAATTTGGGTCCTTATAAACACATCCAAATATTCCACATTAACTGATGTGGGACTGGGGTGTTACACCATATATACACATCTAAAACCAAATACATTTTGACCCATAAGGTTAACATATTAAGTCTAACCTATTAAAGTATATATGTTCTCAATTTTTCTCTTTATGATTCGATGTAATATTTTACTATATATTAAGCGGTACCTCAACAGATTATAAGGGTGAATTTGTTTCCTCTTAATAATAAAGAATTTTTTTTAATTACGATCAAAATATATGCAGAGATTATATAATTGTGACACTAACAACAAACTAGATATGGTAAAGGCATTTAACTAATGACAATTCTATTTCCCATTTTAACAGATGACTTTTTTTTACTGTTCACAATTAATTTTTTTCCTCATATACACACACAGAAAGGAAATATAATATATGTCTTAGTTAAACTCGACTATAAATCACTAAAAAAATAATATTTTTATATAATTCTGTAAAGTTAAAGCCCTTACTCTATGTATTAAAATTTCAATTTTTTTCAACTGATTATATGATTGTGCATAGCCAAAGTGGTAACATTCTGATTACGCATTTGGCTTCTTCAAATTGAGTACTAGTGTTACGGGTTATTTGTTTATCGGATAAAATGGAAGGCTAGGATCAATCCTTTTGGATAGTTCTCAATCTACGGCCAGGATAATTTCTAGTTAACATTGTTCTGCCTTTATATTGTAATGGTAGCAAACAGAGAAGATATCGAATATCAAAACAAAATTTTCCAATCTCCTTTTCTACTTCTTTCTCTAGTTCTCCTGCAATTCTATCGAGTCTATCCGAGACTATAAATCGATAATAATGGTGCTTTCATTGAGAGTTGACATGGTGAAATCAAATGGAAAACAAGTGGAAGAAGACATCAATTTCGTGGATCAATTGCAGAGATTTGAAAACAAAAAGGGGCAAGCTCTAACTGCTATGGAGATTCAAGAGATAGAGTTGGAGCACAACGAATATGTTATGAATTACTTCATGTATCATCAATAATCCAGCTCTATTAAGGAATATGAGACCTCATTCTTGAAATTGAAGTGTTGGGCAGAGACTTGGAACGAATAATTTTTTTTTACCGAAGATTGGGTTGTGAGCATCTTTGTTAGGGGATTAAGGGAAGAAATCAGAAAGTTTGTTGAGTGGTGCTCCTCAAATTCCTTGCAAAGAGCAATTGATTTGGCAAAACAACAAGATTTATGTTATGCAACTAAGGTGTTTGATAGAAGTTCTCAGTCAAATCAGACAACCGATCCCAATTTATCCTCGGCTGAGAATCATGATGCTCCTGAAGTAATACCAACAATAGTGAAGAAGATAATCAAAACCTCGCTTCTTAGTAATGTTTCTATGAAAGGAAATGATATTTCCTTGGTTCAAAAAAAGTTTTTCAATTCCTCATTTTCTTTAGCTACTGAATATCCAACACAAATGGATAATGAGAGCAATCTACTTGAGTCAAGATTGGGTTTAAATGGGCACAATAGAAGGATCTCTGGTGCCTCTCAAGGTGATGAGATTTATGTTGAAGATAAATTATTTGATAAAAATCCTAAACGTGATAAATACATTCCTGCGCTTGAATCAAAACCTCCAGATGATTATAACACTCAAAGTGAGAATATTAAAGGAATAGACACTAATAATGCCCTGTACCCAGCAATTTTAGATGAAAATACAAGTACGCCAAATGCAATTTTGGTGAACATGTATGGAGGTACAATGGAGTGTAGAGTTATATCTAACAAAATTGTCACTAGTGTTAAACATGTTGGAAAACTAATGATGATGGGTAAACCAAAGTTGTGGGTAGATAAGGCTTGTGATGCTTTTGTAAAGCCTCTCATCAGACAAAGATGGATATATTCAGAATGTTTCACTTTTATTTCGAAGTAATATCTACAATAATTCTATTGGATATGCACTGGAAAGCTGAAATTACTGGTCTAGGTATGGCTAAGCAATTGATAAATGTTGGACTACCAAGATGTTCAAGTTCTCTAACTAGAATGAATGTCTTTTGGGCCTTATCTGGGGGTTTGGATTCTACCGTTGTGGCCACTCTCATCCACAAAACAATTGGAGTTGCACCGCTCAAGTAGGATAAGCTACAGCCACATCCGAGAAAAGATCAGTTGCCCAAAATTGCTTACTACATTACAGGCCCCCTTCCCTGGCTTACAGCCTTATTACTTGGGTTCCAACATTATCTTGTGATGTTCAGAACAACAACTCTCATCCCCTTCACTCTGGTGCCCCAAATAGCAAGAGGAAATGAAGAGAAAGCGAAGATGATTTAGACACTATTGTTTATGGATGGATTGAATGTAAGACCCCGAATTTTATGAAATACAAATTTAATTTTTCTTCGAATATATTTTCTCCAAAACAGTAAGTGGTTAAATTGACAAAGTTAAAAGTTAAGGATGTTATGTGCAAATTTTATTATGAGGGACAATATTCGTTTGGTCGGGGAATATTCATTTTGTCGGGGAATATTCGGTCGTACGACGGCGCCGAAATTACTAATCATTGGTGGACCCCAAAACAGAATATTTGTCGGATATAAAAAAGACAGAAGTAACCTTTTTAAATAAAAATAGTCAACGGTGTTATCACTTTTAACTGTTAAAATACCGGTGATAAAAATAGTAGCCTACGGTAATTCATGGTATTTTACTGTAGCACACGGTATTCTACAGTAGCACAAGGTATTGTGCGGCGTTTATATTATTGAATTGATAAATTGGTTATTACACAGTATTTGCATTATTAATCTGATAATTGACACAGTAACTGTTGCACATCATTTCATCAATAATTGTCACTGCATAATATTTTATGTTATCAATTCAATAATTGTTGTTACACAGTATTTTGCATTATTGATTCAATAATTGTCATTACACTGTATTTCATATCATTGAGTCAATAATTATTGGTGCACTGTATTTTAAAATTATTGAACCAAATAATTGTCACAGTAGCAAATACACAGTAATTTATATTATTAAATTAATAATAATCTGTAACGTGTTTATTACATTCTTGTTGAATTATTGTTGTAGCATTATTTTATTTTATATGTAGGACCCACAGGAAGAAAAATAAAAAAAAATTAATTATTAATTTATGTGAATAGTAACGTGAATAGTATGTGGACCCACTGTGGGGCCCACATGAAGAATGAAAAAAATGTGAAGTTTTCTTGCTGGGGTGGGTGAGGCGTCTGCTGAAAATTTTCAGCACTGGCGTGCTCACCTACCACACACAGTGCTTTCTTTTCTCCTATAAGTAGCTTGCTCAGCTGAATAGAAAAATTAACCTAAAACATAAAATTTTTCTATAAGTATTGTATGAGTTTTCTCTGAAAATAGTAAGGTTATTTTGAGTGTTTCTAAACCAGAAAGAGTGCAGGAATTTCTCAAGTAAGTGTTTTATTTTAAAAGTAGTAATTTCATAAATTCCTATTTTTCAAGGTATTCACAAATCTTCCTTTAGAAAACTCTTCTTTGAGAAGATTCATTTTTAAAAGTTTTATTTGGAAGATTTATTTTGAAATATTATTTTAAAAACTATTTTAAAGTTGTTATATTATAGTTGTTATATTATACTACAAAAATTATGTTAAATATATATAATTTTGATAGTTTATATTATACGAGTTATCATACACTTTGAAATTTATATGTGGTAATTACTAATTATATTATAAATATATAGGTTGATCAACCTCATTTAAATCAATATGCAGTCACGTGTTAAGGTAAGGGGTATCATTCTTTTCATCATCATAAATGATATTATTTTCTTATTTGTAAGGAATTATCATTCTTTGATAATATCGTTTCTTTCTTACTCATAAGATGTGTCATTTATTTCCATGTATTAAATTGTGAAAATAGCCTTACGGCGCAGATTACCGCCTGTTGGTGAATAACCTTTCGTATTCACATTTTATTAAATTGTGGGAATAACCTTACTGCGCGGATTACCGCATGTTTGGTGAATAACCCTTTGTATTTATTTCTTATTTGTCTCTTGTGAAAATAATTTGTCTACACGAATTATCCCATGACACTTTTATTCCATATTCGTTTGTAATATCATTTTCTTTCATATTCGTAAATAATATTATTTTCCTTTATACTCATAAGGGATACCACCTTTTTCATCTTCCATTATTCAAACTTATTATAGTAAGTGATATTATTTCTTTTATACTCTTAACTTACTATGGTAAGTACTATTTGGTAAAATTTTCTGAAATGATTATATGTTCCTTAATAGTTTGTGCTTCATCTAATATCATTTCAATTGAACTTTCCTATTTTTCTAAACATTTCTATTGAACTGTAACCATTATTCTGAACTGTGGATCTTGAATATCATTTTTGAATTTCACTCCACATCATGTTGACAATTTGGACATTATTTGAATCTGCACAAAGTAAACTTCCGATACTTATTGTTTATCCTGTTTCTTCTGTTCATCAATTGTATCACTGTTATTTGTACTAATCATCAAGAATCAAGCTGTTGTAAATATTTGTGGTCGGGGGCACATATGCGATATAATTGTTAAACAGATGATAGGTTAAATGCGATATAATAGGTTAAAGGCGATACATCTGTTCGGTGTCTTTTATGACACGTGGTGAAAGTTCTCTTTGGCCCGTAGTGCAAAGATGAACCGTTGTTTGGTATGATTATGACCAAAGGCTGAATACTGGTATAATCATGACCGTTGGTGTTATATTGAATATCTTTGGCCCGTAGTGCAAAGATGAACTGTTGTTTGGTATGATTATGACCAAAGACTGAATACTGGTATAATCATGACCGTTGGTGTTATATTGAATATCTTTGACCCGTAATGCAAAGATGAACTGTTGATTTGCATGATTATGACCAAGAATTGTGAATTTGTATTATCATGACTAATGGTATTTCAGATGATAAAAGTTGATGATATTTTTCCTAAAAAGATAAGCGAGTGGACATTATAGTCTGCATTATTCTTCAAATAGATTGCTCATTCCGCTGGTATTATTGATCTGAACGTTGTTCAAGAATTTAACTACAGTTTTTGATATAAACCTTGTAGTTTATTGTATTCTATCAAGAACTCAATTGTTGAAGGCTAATGATAATTTATTCGTCATTATCTTAGTCATGATATTTCTTACTGGTTTATTTGAGCTCACCATTTTTTTTGTTCCCTTATTTTTCAACAGGAGATGAGAATGTAGTTGGGTCTAGCTGGGGGATGGAGTGAGAGTCTGAGGGATAGCTATTGTAAGACCCCGAATTTTATGAAATATAAAATTAATTTTCTTCATATATATTTTTTCTGAAACAGTAAGTGGTTAAATAGATAAAGTTAAAAGTTAAGGATGTTATGTGCAAATTTTATTTTGTCGGACAATATTCGCTTTGTCGGGGAATATTCGTTTGGTCGGGGAATATTCGGGCCGTACGACGGCGCCGAAATAACTAATTATTGGTGGACCCCACAACGGAATAATTGTCGGATATAGAAAACGACAGAAGTAACCTTTTTAAATAAAAATAGTCAACGGTGTTAACTGTTTAAATACTGGTGATAAAAGAATAGTAGCATACGGTAATTTATGGTATTTTACGGTAGCATGTGGTACTCTACAGTAGCACACGGTATTGCACAGTGTCTCGTATTATTGGTCTAATAATTGACACCGTAACTGTTGCGCATCATTTCATCAATAATTATCACTGCATAATATTTTATGTTATCAATTCAATAATTGTTGCTACACAGTATTTTGCATTATTGTTACTACACGACATGTTGCATTATTAAACCAATAATTGTCACAGTAACAAATGCATAGTAATTCATATTATTGATCTGATAATCGACACAGTAGTCGTTACATTATTTTGAATTATTGTTATCACTGTGGTAAAATTATTTTAGTTGTCATATTACTAATTGGTATTTTTGTTTTATTAAAAAAAAATATATATATAATATTATTATTTTTCAAAAATTACTATTCATTCCCGGAAAAGTTACTATTCACTGACGGAAGTTACTGTTCATCTCGGGGAAGACACTGTTCATCTGCCGACAGGAGTTACTGTTCATTACTGTTCACTTTTTGAAAATTTTTAAAGTTACTGTGCAAAGTTACT
The DNA here is from genome assembly GCA_947179155.2 of Hedera helix. Lineage (NCBI taxonomy): Eukaryota > Viridiplantae > Streptophyta > Magnoliopsida > Apiales > Araliaceae > Hedera > Hedera helix. Next base: position 2,520,783 of record OX359279.1, read on the forward strand.
GTGCAAGTATTGAAAAAATTTTAAAAAACGTTTGCGCAGCCGGGGGGGAGGCGCAGCCCCCCAATTTTTCCTTCCCCGGCGTGCTACGCATAGTAACTTCATTTGCTATAAATAGGCCCTTCGCTGAATAAGAAAATCATATCTAAAATACATAAATATTTCTATAAGTTTATTGTGAGAGAATTTTTGAGCATAGTAAGGTTATTTTGAGTGTTTGAAAGCCAAAAGGAGTGCATGAATTTTTCAAGTAAGTCTTTTATTAAAGAGTAGTAATTTCATAAATTCCTATATTTCACGGTATTCACAAATCTTCCTTTAGAAGACTCTTCTATTAGAAGATTCATTTTTAAAAGCTTTCTTTGGAAGATTTATTTTGAAATATTATTTTAAAAACTATTCTAAAGTTATTATATTATACTACAAAAATTATGTTAAATATATATAATTTTGATAGTTCATAATATACGAGTTATCATACACTTTGAAATTTATATGTGGTAATTACTAATTTATATTATAAATATATAGGTTGATCAACCTCATTTAAATCTATATCCAGTCACGTGTTAAGGTAAAGAATTTCATTTTCTTTCATACTCTTAAACTTACTACGATAAGGAATATTATTCTTTTCACACTTTTAAATTTATTACGGTAAGGGGTATCACTCTTTTCATCATCATAAATGGATATTATTTTCTTTTTTACTTGAAGGGATTATCATTCTTTGATTCTCGAAAATAATATCGTTTCTTTCTTGTGCCATTTATTTCCATGTATTAAATTGTGGGAATAACCTTACGGCGCGGTTTACCGCCTGTTGGTGAATAACCTTTTTATTCATTCCTTATTAATCTCTGAGAATAACCTTACGGTACGGATTATCGCCTGTTTGGTGAATAACTCTTCGTATTCAAATTGATGGGAATAATCTTACGGCGCGGATTATCGCCTGTTTGGTGAATAACTATTCCTATTCAAATTGATGGGAATAACCTTACGGTGCGGATTACCGCCTGTTGGTGAATAACCCTTTTTATTTGTCTCATGTGGAAATAATTTGTCTACACGAATTATCACATGACACTTTTATTCCATATTCGTAAGTGATATCATTTTCCTTTATACTCATAAGGGATACCATCTTTTTCATCTTCCATTATTCAAACTTACTATGGTAAGGGATATTAATTCCCTTCGCCTTTTGTTAATCAAACCTGCTACGGTAAGGGATATTATTTTCTTTCATACTCCTAAATCGAAACTTATTATGGAACTATTGCTTCTATAATTCCTGAAAATATTATATGTTCCATAATAGTTGAACTTCATTATTTCAACTGAACCTTCCTATTTACGTGAACCTTTTTATTGAACTGTAACCGTTATTCTGAACTGTGGATCTTGAATATCATTTTTAAATTTCACTCCACATCATGTTGACAATTTGGACATTATTTGAATCTGCACAAAGTAAACTTCTGATACTTATTGTTTATCCTGTTCTTCTGTTCATCATTTATATCACTGTTATTTGTATTAATCATCAAGAATCAAGCTGTCTGTGGCCGGGGGCACAGATGTGATATAATTGTTGAACAGATGATAGGTTAAAGGCGATATACTAGGTTAAAGGCGATACATCTGTTCGGTGTCTTTTATGGCACGTGGTTAATGTTCTCTTTGGCCCGTAGTGCAAAGATGAACTGTTGGTTGGTATGATTATGACCAAAGACTGAATCTGGTATAATCATGACCGTTGGTGCTATATTGAATACCTTTGGCCCGTAGTGCAAAGATGAACTGTTGATCTGCATGATTATGACCAGGAACTGTGAAGTTGTATTATCTTGACTAATGGTATTTCAGATGATAAAAGTTGATGATATTTTTACTAAAAAGAGAAGCGAGTGGATATTATAGTCTGCATTATTCTTCTAATAGATTGCTCATTCCGCTGCTATTATTGATCTGAACATTGTTTAAGAATTTAACTACAGTTTTTGATATAAACCTTGTAGTCTATTGTATTCTATCAAGAACTCAACTGTTGAAGGCTAATGATAATTTATTCGTCATTATCTTAGTCATGATATTTCTTACTGGGCTATTTGAGCTCACCCTTTCTTTTGTTCCATTGTTTTCAACAGGAGATGAGAACGTAACGGGGTCTAGCCGGGGGATGGAGTGAGAGTTCGAGGAATAGCTTTCCTAGTCTTCACGTGTTGTAAAATAGTGTGACAATAATAGTGAAGACTTAGTTGTGTATTATTATACACTGTATTGTTGTACGTTGTGCCTTGTTGTAATAATTTTGTTGTAGTCTTTTGACGACTCAAGTTTAGGCTGTGTGGACCTAGATTTGGGGGCATCACAGCTATCGTAGTCTTCACGTGTTGTAAAATAGTGTGGCAATAATTGTGAAGACTTAGTTGTGTATTATTATACACTGTATTGTTAATCGTTGTACTACCTTGTAATAATTTTGTTGTAGTCTTTTGACAACTCAAGTTTGGGCTGTGTGGGCCCAAATTTGAGGGTGTCACATTGAATACATTGACCAATAGCATAACCTTGATGAGGCAGTTGCTTATGCTGCTGCTGTGCAAGCTCCCATTCTCAGTGGTAAAGGAAATGAAAAGGTGCAGGTTTTGTTGTTGCTTGATGTCACATCTTAATACCCAGAATGGTCATCATGTGATGCATCATTGCTTAATCCATTTAGCTGCTAAAGACAATTATTTTGTTGTGCATGTTTTTATCAATGGTGAAGCATAAGATATTATGATGAAACTTATAGAGGAAATAACATGGGTGACAGTCACAGTTGAGGGAATAAAGGAGCTGAGACAATGGCTATTGCTGCCAGTACAGTCCCAAAAAGAGAGTTTATTCGGTCACTTCCACATTGAGGACAAGGTGGACTTTGAAGGGCATGGTACTGATATGCATCACTTTTTTATGAAGATGAACATTTGGTTCTCCACGCCCTACTTTATGGACAACATTTTGATGGGAGCCTTTGGTGTAATTTCTTATAAAATTGGAGGTTTATCATTTACTTGCATATTGGAGAATTTTTATGACATTATTAATGTGCAGCTAGTTCTTGAATATAATATGCACCTTGTTTTGCTTAATCTCTTGAGGTAACAAGTACATGCTCCATCAATGATGAATTTGGTTAGTTCTTGGAAAGGCATAGATGTAATTTGTAAACAAAAGTTGGCAATTTTAATGATTGACGGGGGTGACTTGAAAGAATAAAGTGAACTGGAACATGTCTTCATGTTATTGCATGAGATTGGGTTGAATTTGAATGTAAACATGAAAAGTTCCTCACGACACAATAATCCTTATTTGAGCATTGATTTGTATGAGGGGATTTGTGTTGAGGGAAAGCTATTTCACAAAAGTACTAACAGAGATTTGACTTATACTCTCTTACAAATTAAAGAATTTATCCGAGAATTTGAAGGAGTGTTAGGAAACAAAAGAAGATTTTGTGGGGAGGATTTTTCGAAGTTGTTTGCTAGTGACACAACAAAATCGCAGTTAATTGGGAAGGAAAATCAAAGGGGAATCTTGAGTAATACAACTGGACACTAGATGGAAGAAAACCCATTCGTGGATGCAAGCTTGACGCATCAAAACAAAACATTCTTGTTGATACAATTTTTTTATTGGGATCCAAGAATAGATGGAATTCTTCAACTTGATAGTACGAAAACTCAACTTTGGAGGCAAGGAGATGAATTAGTTGTAGCTGTCAGGGGGCTATTCTTGTTCCTGAAGTTTTCAAGTCAATTTTTGTTGTATCAGTCCTTCGAAATTGAGATAGCATGCCTAAGCTATGTTCAAGAAATGGAACTTTCAAGTGTTATAATACATTTACTGATGGAAAGCCCAACATGTAGTATGTTTGGCATGTTTGGACTTGCTGGGATTTCCCAAACTTTGGCAATTCAAAGCAATGAAAACAGGAATCAAATGGTAGAATGCAAAGCCATTCCTACCATAAATTTGGTGCTCCAATACAAGGCTGCTAGAATACATTATGAGAAGCTTCACTCCCAGGTTGCTGCAATACATTCTAAGATAGTCACAATGGAAACTTGGTCGTACAATATTCTCCAAGCAACATGAAAGAATTTCTTTTTGCTGGACTTTTGCGTCCCATTATTAGATTGCCCAGTTTTTGGTGCTTCATAAAATCATTAAGTGAATGGTATGCTGAAGTTCATGACCAGAATATTCAAATAAGGTACCTTTATTCTTATGCACCTTGAGGACAAGGTGGTTCTGAACGGCGGAGTATTGTTACGGGTCAATCCTTTTAGATAGTTCTCAATCTACGGCCAGGATCATTTCTAGTTAACATTGTTCTGTCTTTATATTGTAATGGTAGCAAACAGAGAAGACATCGAATATCAAAACAAAATTTTCCAATCTCCTTTTCTACTTCTTTCTCTAGCTCTCCTGCAATTCTATTAAGTCTATCCGAGACTATAAATTGGTAACGCTTGGCCGCTTCGATCTTGTTCTGTTATTACGTACTTATTATTGCTGCCATATCCAAACACCTATGAAGGAGGGTACAAATTGACAAAATGAATGAAAACAATCTTACACTTGTTTATTTGTTTAATTTGCGAATATGTCAGATTCGGATTCAGAGTCAATTTATAGCAAAGAGTTGTATTTGTATACGAGCTTAATTATACGATTGTACATTACAATACTATAGAATTTTGTCTAGATAAACTAAGTAACTTCTGTCCAGTTATTTAGCATTTTCTTTTGCATATATGACCAAAAGTTATATTTTATTGTCCTGCGAGTTGATTCCTACCGTATGCGCAACATTTTTGTAAATATGAGAATTAACCAATGAATTGACCCAAGCCTAACTTCACTGAATTCGAATTCAAGCATATTTTCTCTTCCATACATGGATGCATTTATTGAAGTGAAAGAAAAAGCCAACCACGAAGTTCAAAGTTAATTCAGTAAAATTAGCATTTAGTCAATACGAAATTGTTACATTTGTATACACATATAAATGCAACTCTTTCCTTTGAATTTTTATTGAACAATAAATTGACCAAATGCTAACTTCACTGAATCGGAATCTCATTTAGTACATCATATGGTAAGGGAATGGTGGTTACTCACATGAACTCATTACTGTGAATAATTTTCCTACTTCCTTTAATTGCAGACTCAGATCCCTCAACTTCATACAACTCACTAATATCACCAAATTTAAGTCTCCGTTTTCGAGCTGTAGCAACAAAACTTGGGCGACACCGGTAACCTTTGTGTCTCATAAAAAATGATACCAATGCTATATATAAAGCAGATACTGTAGAAATCCAAAACCTGTTGTGCGGAAGCGTGCTAAATCAAAGTGGAAATGATCATACACACAGAAACACAAATATTTACGTGGTTCGGCAAATCGCCTACTCCACGGAGGTAACACACTGATATTCTATATTGGAGAAGTTTACAAACTGAGGGATGGATTACAATGAGATGATACACGGGTTTATATAGGATAGCATAGCACATCAATATGGACTTTGATACATCTCTGTCATAATTGTGTGCTCCAATTTCAACTAGGATTTAATGTCCGTCGAATGCCACCGAAAGCGAGCCACCCACCAACTACCACCCACTGCCAAACCATTAACCAACAATCTCCACCTTGGCGAACTTTTAGGGATTTGTGCTACCTCCAATGCACCCTTAGGTGCCAAAAACTCTAGAGATATTGACCAAGTTCAGACAGTGTTGGAACTTGATCACTGAAACCACCTTTGTTAGCATATCTGCAGGATTATTTGCAGTCCCGATTTTCTGAAGTAGAATGTCGCCTTCTTCTACTATTTCTCGAACAAAGTGGTACCGTACGTCGATATGTTTGGTGCGACCATGATGAACTTGGTTCTTTGCCAGACATATGGCACTTTAACTGTCACAGAAAACCTCGATGTTTTCCTGACCGATTCCCAAATCCCTGACCAAATTGTGAAGCCAAATAGCTTCCTTAATTGCGTATGTGATCGCCATGTACTCTGCCTCTGTAGTAGACAAAGCAACAGTTGACTGTAGCGTTGATCTCCAACTCACTGGTCCGCCTGCCATAGTAAACACATAACCAGTAGTTGATCGACGCTTATCTAGATCACCAGCATAGTCAGAATCGACGTATCCAACTAGAAGATTGACAACGGTATTGTCTCTCTCGAACTTCAAACCGATATCTACAGTACCTAGAATATATCGTAGAATCCACTTCACTGCTTGCCAGTGACCTTTGCCAGGATTGTGCATATATCGGCTTACCATGCTGATAGCATGTGAAATGTCTGGTCTTGTACACACCATTGCATACATCAGGGCTCCAACAGTATTGGCATACGGGACAATGTTCATCTGCTGTTGTTCGTCATCTGTACTTGGAGACATGGATGCACTAAGCTTGAAGTGTGGGACTAAAGGGGTGCTTACTGGTTTAGTCTTATCATCGATACCAAACCTCTGTAGTACATTCTTCAAATACCGAGTCTGCGTCAAACAAACTGTCCCTTTTACCCTGTCTCTCTTGATTTCCATTCCAAGAATCTTCTTGGCATCTCCAAGATCCTTCATCTCGAACTCTGAGTTTAGCTGAGCCTTCAGCTTGTCGATCTCCACCTTGCTCTTAGATGCGATTAACATATCATCCACATATAAGAGCAGATAGACAAATGTACCGTCTTGGAGTTTCTTCAAATAGACACAGTGATCAAACTAACTGCGTGTGTACCTTTGATTCTTCATAAAACTGTCAAACCGCTTGTACCATTGTCGGGGTGACTGCTTTAAACCATATAGTGACTTGTTTAACTTGCAAGCCCAGTTCTCACGTCCGGGAACTTTGAATCCATCTGGCTGAGACATATAAATCTCCTCGTCTAAAGTTCCATGGAGAAATGCAGTTTTGACATCGAGTTGAGCTAGCTCGAGATCAAATTGTGCAACCAAAGCTAGTAATAGGCGAATAGACGAATGCTTAACAACAGGTGAGAATACCTCATCGTAGTCTATTCCTTCCCTTTGAGCATAACTTTTTGCTACCAGTCTAGCTTTGTACCTGATGTTGTCTTTTCCTGGAGCACCTTCCTTCTTAGCGTAGACCCATTTGCATCCAATCGCCTTCTTGTCTTTTGGAAGTGAAACTAACTTCCAAGTCTGATTCTGATGAAGAGATTGCATTTCTTCATCCATTGCTGCTTTCCACATATGTTGTTCCGTACTAAGCACAACTTCTTTGTAGTTATACGGAATGTCAGCTTCAGTTATGGGAAGTGCAAATGCTACCATATCAGTATATCGAGCAGGTATCCGAATATTTCTTTTCGGTCTCCTGGTGACAACAGATTGTTCATGCTGGTTGGTCTCTTGTAGCGGTGCTTGTGTTGGTACCTCTTTCTCAACGGAGCTGTCATCCTGATCGTCAAAGTCATCTTCAGGACGATCAACTGTTTGAGTAGATTTTTTTGGAGTTATAGGATTATCTAACTCCACCTGGTTCTGATTCTCCTTTTCTATTGTTGTCTGTTTTAACATAACAGACTCGTCAAAGGTAACATCTCGGCTTATCACGATTTTCTTTGACTCATGGTTCCACAGACGGAATGCTTTAACTCCTTCACTAAAACCCATGAAAACAGCTTTCTTGGCTCTAGGATCCAGTTTTGATTCATTCACATGAAAATATACAGGACACCCGAATATATGTAGATGATCATAATCAGAAACGGGTTGTCCAGACCATACCTCCTTGGGAGTTTTTTCATCCAGTGCTGAGGCAGGAAGTCTGTTGATGATAAAAGAGGCATATGACAAGGCTTCTGCCCAAAAAGCTTTGCTCAATCCGGATTGGGATAACATGCATCGAACCTTATCAACCAAGGTACGATTCATTCGTTCTGCTACACCATTTTGTTGTGGTGTGCCTGGTACAGTAAAATGTCTGATTATCCCTTCATTCTGACAGACTTTCTGAAATGGATCTGACTTGTATTCCCCTCCATTATCAGATCTGAGCCTCTTGATTTTCTTGCCTGTCTGGGTTTCAATCATCTTCTTCCATTTGAGGAAGATATTCAGAACTTCATCCTTGTGATTCATGGTGTACACCCAGACATACCTGGAAAAGTCATCAATAAAAGTTACAAAGTAATGTTTACCTCCCAATGAAGCATTTCTGGAAGGCCCCCAAACATCAGTGTGAACATAATCCAGTGTTCCTTTTGTACGATGCATGGCAGTGCCGAACTTGACTCGTGTCTGCTTTCCCAAGACATAGTGCTCGCAGAAGTCAAGTTTCCCACTCTTAGCACCTTTCAGTAGACCTTGCTTCACCAAATTCTACAAGGCCTTTTCACCAACATGCCCTAAGCGCATGTGCCACAGTCGTGAAGTATCAGACGAATTTACTTCTTCGATACAATTGGAGACATATGCTTTCCCAGAGACTGTGTGGCCGTTGAGGAAATACAAATTTCTTTCTTGTATTCCCTTCATAACTAAGAATGCACCGCGTATAACTTTCAGAGCTCCACCTTCTATGGTAACCTTGTAACCACTAGAGTCAAGAACCCCTAGAGATATCAGGTTCTTTTTCAGATCAGGGACATACCTGACGTCTGTCAGTTGTCTGATTGTACCATCGTGCATCTTCAAGCGTACAGTTCCAATACCTTTTGTTCTGCAGACATTGTCATTTCCCATTAGGACAAGACCTCCATCAATGTCCTCGAAACTTGAGAACCATTGTCGATTTGGACACATGTGGTAGGAACATCCAGAATCTAGAATCCATCTATCAGACGGATTAACCGAGGAAGAAACAGAGAATGCTGAGTCATCTGCATCATCAGCCTTTCGTGCCACATTAGCATTAGACTTGTCTTTGTTCGAACAATCTTTCTTCCAATGCCCTTTCTCGTGACAATAGGCACACTCATCCTTTGCAGGACGCCCCGAGAAGATCCCCTTGACTTTGAATGTGATATGCCTAGCTCATTAGATCCGTCAGATTTTCTATTGTTCGTCCTGCCTCGGGCAACAGTCAGAGCTTCTGGTGTCGAGTTTCTATGATCATCTTGATCTTTTTTCCGGTACTCGTTATTCACCAAAGCATTTGAAACATCCATGAATTTAACCTCATCTTTACCATATAACAGAGTTGTGGTTAAATGATAATATGTTTCAGGCAGAGAATTTAACAATAGCAGAGCTTTATCTTCATCTGTAATCTCAACATCTAGATTTTGCAAATCGACAAGTATTTTGTTGAAATTATCAAGATGCTCAATCATAGGCGTACCTATCTTGAAGTGGAATCGAAAGAGCTTCTTTTTCAGGTAGAGCTGATTCTCTACGCTCTTCGTCATGTACTTATCTTCTAGCTTCTTCCAAAGACTTGAAGTCATTGTCTCTTTCATGACAAAATACTTCTGATCTTTGGCGAGACACAATCAAATTGTTCCACAGGCTTGACGGTTAACATATTTCCAATCATCATTAGAAATATTACCCGGTTTAAATCCCAGTGCAATATCGGATCCTTCACGGAATAACAGATCCAGAACTTCGCATTGCCACATGCCGAAGTTATTTGTGGTGTCAAATTTCTCAATATCAAACTTCGCATTTGACATTGAGCTTCTCTGCCAAGTGTTGCTAGTGGATGCTGGGGTTTCCTCAGTTCTCTCTTCGCCTTTTGAACCATCCATCGTGCTTCAAAACAGACTTTCAAAGCTCAACTAAGTAACAACAGTACTTTAAGAGAGGAATTAGCAGAAACGGATGGCACGGTTGCGTCCGAAATGGTCCAAAACCTTGGAAATGATACTGAGTTTGTCCAAAACGGACTTAAAACGAGCTCAAACGGACCAAAAAACCAAAAACGGTTAAGCTGAGGAATATTCCGTTAAAGATAACGGAATATTCTGGACGCCTTTTGCTGATGTCACTGTCCACAGTGCTGATGTCATCGGACCGGGTCGGATCTGGGTCGAGTCAATGGGTCGGGTCAATGGGTCGACCTACGGGTACCTTCTTCTTCGCCCGAATCTGCAAAAAATCAGAAACAAAAATGGCAGTTTGATCGCTTCTTTGACCGAGATTTCTGGGAGCATACAATGTCCGATGGACACGCCGTTTGTTCCGTTAGTGTGACGCCCCCAAATCTAGGCCTACATAGCCCAATTTGAGACGCCATAAAATAAAAAATTTCTAATACAAATAGTACATGGAACAGAAATACAAACTCAATAATACACAACTAAGTCTTCACTATTATTGCCACACTATATACAACATGTGAAGACTACAATAGCTATCACTCGGACCGTCACTTCATTCCCCTGTTAGACCCGGCTACTCTCTCATTTTCTGAAAAACAATGGAACAAAAGAAAGGGTGAGCTCAAATAGCCCAGTAAGAAATATATAAGATAAAGACAAATAAATTATCATTAGTTTTCAACAGATGAGTTCTTAATTGAATATAATAGACAATAAGCTTTGTATCAATAATAGCAGCGGAAAGAGCAATCTATTAGAAGAATAATGCAGACTATAATGTCCACTCGCTTCAACTTTTATCATCTTAAACATCGCTGGTCATGATAATATAAATTTCCAGTTCCTGATTATAATCATGACAGTCAATAGTTCATCTTTGCATTACGAGCCAAAGATAAATATAACACCAACGGTAATGATTATACCAGTTTTCAGCCTTTGGTCATAATCATACCAACAACAATTCATCTTTGCCCCAGGCCAAAGAGAATATTCACCACGTGCCCTAAAAGACACAATAATTATATCGTCTTTATCCTATCAACTGTGCCCCAGGCCACAGATATTCACAACAACATGGTTCTTGATGATTAGAATAACAACTGTGATATAGATGATGAATCAGAAGAAACAGTATGATCAATAAATATCAAAAGTTTATTATTTTTCTTTGTGCAGATTCAAATAATGACCAAATTGCCAACACGATGTGGACTAAAATTCAAGAATGATATTTAAGATCCACAGTTCAGAATAACAGTTAAGGTTCAATAGAAAGATTTAGAAAAATAGGAAGGTTCAGTTGAAATGATATTAGATGAAGCGCAAACTATTAAAGAATATATATTCATTTCAGGAAACTTTACCAATAAGAGACAAGTAAAAAATGAATACGAAGAGTAATTCACCAAACATGCGGTAATCCGCGTAGTCAGGTTATTCTCAGAGATTAATAAGGAATGAATACGAAATGTTATTCACCAACAGGCGGTAATCCGCGCCATGAGGTTATTCCCACAATTTAATAAAAATTGAATACAAAGAGTTATTCACCAAACAGGCGGTAATCCGCGCAGTAAGGTTATTCTCAGAGATTAATAAGGAATGAATACGAAAGGTTATTCACCAACAGGCGGTAATCCGCGCCGTAAGATTATTCCCACAAATTAATACATGGAAATAAAAGGCACATCTTATGAGTAAGGAAGAAACAATATTATTTTCGAGAATCAAGTAATGATAACCCCTTACCATAGTAAGTTTGAATAATGGAAGATGAAAAAGATGGTATCCCTTACCGTAATAAATTTAAGAGTATGAAAAGAATAATATTCCTTACCTTAACACGTGACTGGATATTGATTTAAATGAGGTTGATCAACCTATATATTTATAATAAAATTAGTAATTACCACATATAAATTTCAAGGTGTATGATAATTCGTATAATATGAACTATCAAAATTATATATATTTAACATAATTTTTGTAGTATAATATAACTACTTTAAAATAGTTTTTAAAATAATATTCCAAAATAAATCTTCCAAAGAAAGCTTTTAAAAATGAATCTTCTCAAAGAAGAGTCTTCTAAGGGAAGATTTGTGAATACCGTGAAAAACAGAAATTTATGAAATTACTACTCTTTAATAAAAGACTTACTTGAAAAATTCCTGCACTCCTTTTGGTTTTCAAACACTCAAAATAACCTTACTATTCTCAGAGAAAACTCATAAAATTCTTATAGAAAATTTTTATGTTTTAGGTATGATTTTTCTATTCAGCTGAGCAAACTATTTATAGGAGAAAAGAGGGTACTATGCATGGTAGGTGGGGGTAGGTGGCTGGCTGCTGCTCGCCAGCAGCAGCAGCCTCGTACTGCAAAATTTTTTCTTCAATTTCAACTTCACCAACTCATGTGGGCCCCACCAATGGGTCAACATGTTTCTTACTATTCACGTTACTATTTCAAATAGTAAAATTAATTTTTTTTTAATTAATTAATTTATTTATTTATTCTTCCTGCGAGTCCAACATATAAAATAAAATAATGTTACAACAATAATGTAAGAAACATGTTACATATTTTTATTAATTTAATAATATAAATTATAGTGTATTTGCTACTGTGACAATTATTAGGTTCAATAATTTTAAACTACAGTGTACCAACAATTATTGACTCAATGATATGAAATACAGTGTAATGACAATTATTGAATCAATAATGCAAACTACTGTGCAACAACAATTATTGATGAATACTGTGCAATGACCACGTTATCAGATCAATAATATGAGATACTGTGCAATACCGTGTGCTACTGTAGAGTACCGTGTGCTACAGAAAAATACCATAAATTACCGTATGCTACTATTCTTTTATCACCGGTATTTAAACAGTTAACACCGTTGACTATTTTTATTTAAAAAGGTTACTTCTGTCGTTTTTTATATCCGACAAATATTCCGTTGTGGGGTCCACCAATAATTAGTTATTTCGGCGCCGTCGTACGGCCCGAATATTCCCCAACCAAGCGAATATTCCCCGACAAAGTGAATATTGTCCGACAAAATAAAATTTGCACATAAGATCTTTAACTTTCAATTTTGTTAATTTAACCACTTACTGTTTCAGGAAAAATATATACGAAGAAAAATTAAATTTTATATTTCATAAAATTCGGGGTCTTACAGTTGGACTCCTGACGACGGGGGCTATCTCCTGGTATGATTAAAACAAAATTTCGAACACTTTGATTTTCGGGTGGTTTGAACAACCTTGGCTCTGATACCAATTTGTTGTGCGGAAGCGTGCGAAATCAAAGTGGAAATGATCATACACACAGAAACACAAATATTTACGTGGTTCGGCAAATCGCCTACTCTACGGAGGTAGCACACTGATATTCTATATTGGAGAAGTTTACAAACTGAGGGATGGATTACAATGATATGATACATGGGTTTATATAGGATAGCATAGCACATCAATATGGACTTTGATACATCTCTGTCATAATTGTGTGCTCCAATTTCAACTAGGATTTAATGTCCGCCGAATGCCACCGAAAGCGAGCCACCCACCAACTACCAACCACTGCCAAGCCATTAACCAACAAAACCCTAATGTCAACGTGCCATTATTTCATAATAAACAAGAATTGTGTTCGAAAAAAGCGACCCTACATTGAGTGCAAAATAGAACCAGCAAAAAAAAGCTGCTAGTTGGAATTTTGTTGTTTAGGGTTTGCTTCGTCGAATTGATCTGCACCAAAGGTGGCTAGGCTAGGCTAGGCTAGGCTGATGGCCACCATATCCAAAGGCAACTAAGTATAATATTGCTAGGTAGAATAGACCAACGCTAATTGAAGATGGCATGCAAGCTTTTTCTCTGTCACCACAACCATTAGGCTTTATCAAGAAAAGCCAAGAAGATAGTGATAATATATAGCATCAAACCCTAATATGGATGAAGAAACTAAGAAAAAAATGAAGATAATTGAGAAAATGACTAAGACTTTACCAATGTGGAAAAAAACATGTTTTCATTCATTTTTACGAACATAGTCGAAAGGAAGGTTAATTAATGTATTCATGAAAAAAAGTTTAGTTTATAATTACAAAGGAAAATGACCTTTACATCGACAAATGATTGCGACTGAAGTCGTATGAAAGTGTTAGCGATAATAGAAGTAATATATGAGTTTTTTCTTTACACCCTTTTATGATATGTATTTACATACAACCATATTAAATATCAATATAAATTTGATGTTATATATAATAACACTATTACAAAAATTAATACACTAAAGAAAAAAGATTAATTACCAGCACGAAAATGAGTTGAAAGATTGTACTGGTTAAGAATCGTCGTCCCAAATAGGAATCACTAAGGGCCTGTTCGTGTACTCCTTATAAGTCGGTCAACGAACTTATAAGGAGTTAAGTCAATAAGCTCGTTCGTGGTCAGCTTTTTTTTTGATTTATAAGTCGAAAAAAAAGTCAAAAAAAAAAGCAAGTTTTTGGAACTTAAAAAAAATGACTTATAAGTCATTTTTTTTTAAGTTGGTCAACTCTGTCGAAAAGACAAAACTGCCCCTCCTTGTTTTTTTAATCTTCTTCTTACTAAAGGACATTTTAGTAATCTTTACATTTTACTTAACTTATAAGTCATTATTACCCGAACACATCCACAACTATTACTTATAATTCCCGACTTATAAGTAAAAATACTCTCGAACACTTTTACTTATAAATCTACTAAAATTTTAACTTATAAATCTACTCAAATGTTAACTTTAAGTCAAAAAAAAAAAGTCATTCCCGAACGGCCCCTAAGAAATGCTCCAATCAATGAGCATAAATAAACTGTTCCTGTCCACTTACTGAAGCATTATCTTGGCCAAGAACGTAACCCTAGTCAAGAACAAAACCAAGTTGACACCAACTCCAAAAAAGGCTAGTGTTGCAAGGCCCTGGTTAGCTGCACCAAAAGTTAATTATAATCAACTTAGTTCAAATAATTAAGAGGATTGATATTTCTACAAGAGAAATTGATATTTCCACGAGACTCAACTCACATGAATAGTAAGTGGAGCCTACCTTCATGTGAGTAGAGTCTTGCGGAAATATTAATTTTCCTTTTGAAAATATCAATTCCCACAATTAATCTCACTAGTTCAAATTTAGGGAAACGATATATCCAACTTTTTTTAACGCAATTTTCCACAATTGAAACACATAATACAACTGTACTATACTGTAAATCTAACTATTTGTGAGAATACGAACAATATACCATGAATAAAATGACAATGATATATGTTAACTGAAGTCCAGTCAATTCAGCTGAGTTAAATTTATGGCATAGTAAATGCTAAATAAGGATTAAAACCTAAACTTGTTGTGTTTTTAGATACTACTAGCACTTACATTGATATTGATTAATATAGGGAAATATTATGTCCAATCCTTTTTAACGCAATTTTCCACAAACATAATATGATTGTGTATTGAATGCATTGTGGGAAATATTGAAATAATATCAAACACGTAATGGACGCAATTTATAAATAAATAAAAAATTGAATTTCCGCACTATAATTGTAGTGCATAATTAAACACAATAGCTTTGCATCATTATAACACGCCATAGTCAACTTTAGTTATAGATCATGAGCAATATAGATATTTATGTTACCTAGAAGGAGAAATGTCGGGGCCCAACCTCTGGATCTCTTTTGCTTAACTTCAACATTGCTGCAGGATTTATTTATGGCATTGATCTGTTCATTCTCGTGATTTTCACTAATTGCTTCTGAGTTTCCGAGGCTATTAGTTTCCTCTCTCAAAGCTTGTGAGGGAAAAAAAGGGAAATAGATACAGCTATCATCAATAAGTTCAAATGACTCATTTAGGCCAATATGGCAATATATATAACGCACACACACA
This sequence comes from Hedera helix, assembly GCA_947179155.2. Lineage (NCBI taxonomy): Eukaryota > Viridiplantae > Streptophyta > Magnoliopsida > Apiales > Araliaceae > Hedera > Hedera helix. Next base: position 2,536,607 of record OX359279.1, read on the forward strand.
TATATGACATTTTTAATTATTTAGATGGTCATATTATTGTTTTTGCTCGATCATATATCAAGACATTTACGTAGCCACAAACATGCATGAGAAAACTCTAAAATTTTTAATTATTCTTTACAATTGTTGAAAATGTTCGACCCATATATACTCATCTGAAATTATATTTTGACCCAAAAGGTTGATTTATTAAATTTATGATTCATTAGAGTATATATGTCATCAATTTTTCTTCTTATGTTTCAATATAGGACTTTACTATCACGCGGTACCTCAATAATTTACCCGTTAACGCGTGATCTCTTCTTCCACATTGACATCAAGCTCCCATTTAAACTTTTAACCATATTCTTTTTTAGCATTAACCCATTACTTTTTCTAGTTGACTAACCACCCTCTTCAATATCTGTTGTTTGATCCATCAAGATCCTCTACCAAGCCTATCAACTCTCTCTGTCTGATGAGGTTTATCTCTCAGTATCTCTTGTTTAATCCGCCAAGAACCTCCCCGAGAAGAGTCCATCACTTGCTCAAAGTGTATATATATAATCCACTAAACATCTATAATTCATTAAGCCTAGCCCATCACGTCTCTCCCTAATGACGAACTCACACTCTTCAATATTTATTGTTATGAGCCAACCGAGAGCCTCTACGAGAAGAGTTCACCACGTACTCAATGAATTATTTTCGTTTACCATGCATAGTCTATACCATATCTATGACCCAAGCCCAAAATCATAGCTCTGATACCAGTCTCTCCCTAATGATGAGCCCACATTCTTCAATATCTCTTGTCACGAGCCACCAATAGCCTCTACGAGAAGAATCCACCACTTACTCAATGAATTATTTTTGTCCATCATGCACAATCCATACTTTATATATTAGTAACAACTGGTATCAAAGTCATGATGTTATTTGACTCCATTGCAATTGCTTAAGGTTTCTTCTACAAATTACACATCAGAATATTAGTATGTACGGCATGGATGGAATGATAGACATAGATACTCCTTTCATTCAACAATAAAAGTAAATTATTTATTCGAGAAAAAAAACAATAAATGTCACTTAAAGTGTTACATGTCGTCAGAGCAATTATTGTAAAAGTGTTTTTGTGCAAGCTAACAATATCAACCACCTTAAAGCTCTCCAATTCATGCTTTATATATAAAAATAAATAATTAATTAAAGAAAGGAATGTTAGGGTTTTTTAATACCTTTTTCGAAACTTGACAACGAAGTATCGCCATGGGAGATCGTAGTAGGACTCCCGAGACGGAGAAGAAGGTTTATGAATAGCAACAATCACCGAAAAACTATGAAGATCTGCTGTAAACCCTATTGTCATTTACGTGAAGAAAAAATAGATCAAATATGCACAATTCAATGCGCACTTATATTTATAATCAAATTAACCCTATATAAATAAATATCTCCCATTGATTTTATAGAAATATAATATCTTCTTTATGCATGAAGAAAATTAATAAAGAACCCTAGAATCAACTTAATTTAGAGATAAAGAACTTTATCAAAACACAAAGAGAGCTGGAAAATATATATGAGAGCTTAGGAAAGAGGAGAAAATATAGCTGTCTATTTATAGGAGTTAGGAGGTTGATTGTAATTTAACAAAACTCCTAATAAGTCTACCGCTGGTTTGACTAACTTTGTGAACGTTTGAAGGTTTCTTCAAGAAAATGGAGGACCCAAGTTACCGTTGGATTATTACGTCCCATGCATGCATATATTAAAGCTGGATTCATGAGCGTTAATATTTTGAAAATTGATATTTTTACGTGTATTATATGAAAATATTAAAAATATATAAAAATAATACTCTCCTAATATTTTACATTGTGAGTTTTTTCGTATTTTCCTCATTCTTGTTGATATTTTGAAATTTTTAAGTGAGGGAGAGACCTTGACAATAATTAATATGTACTACTCCATTTTATAATTTTAAATTCTAGTTCAAACAATAGAAATTATAGTAAATTAATTAAAAAATATTATTAATTATCATATTTATTAGTCAAAGTTTAATTAAACGAATTTATATTCGTTTTGAATTTTAGAAATTAAAATAGTACATAATGCCTCCACGTGTATATTGCTCCAATCTTATTTGGAGCAGCTTAATTATATATGTTATTCTAAAATATAAGCTACAAAAGGAGTGTTTATAATAAGAAGAAGAATATATTAAGAATAATGAGATAAAATGGGTTGACCAAGGCCATTTTATTCATGGCGATTTTTTCATTTGAATATTTCATTAATCAAAATTATGTTATTTTAAAAGGTTTTCCATAGCGATTAACTTGTTGTTTATGTTTGGGATTGCTTTAAAAATTTGATATTACCGATTTTGATCATTACTTTTGTTTATAATTAGTTTTAAAAAAGTTATTTGTGCTTGGTAAATAAAAAGCAATTAATTAAATTACTAAAAAGTGAAAATTATTTAGCACAAAAAGTATTTGTTAATTATTTATTTCAAGTGTAAATTACTAAAAAAGAATGATTTGAGATGTAGTAAAGATGGGTGATAAATAAAATTATTTAAAAAATAGGATATATTAGTAATATATTTGATCAAACTTGATTATGAGAGTTGGTAAATAATCGGAAGTTCCAAATTTAAGATTTCAATTATTTTAATGAAAAGTGATTATTTTAAGATCAAATTTCCAAACATTTTTTACTTCTTAAAATTGATATAAATAAATTTATCTGCTTATAAATAATCACAAAAACACTCGAGTCATGTTTTTTTCACAGTAAAGATAGTAATAATTGAAACAATAATAGTAGTAGTAATATAAGAAAATAAGAAATCTTCTACCCACATGGAGTAATTAGTATCCAAAAAATTAGTACATGGAAATTATCTAGCCATCAGGTCTCAAATTAAACCATTATTATTGCAACCCTAAAAAAAAGGAGTACTATTTTTATATAAATTTTTCTTACATAAAAGTGAGACTCACTTTCTTTTTATACGAGAGAGAATCTTATAAAAATAGGGAATTGATATTTTCATAAGTTAATTTGATATTTTCGCAAGTGAATCATATTTGATCTTGTAAAATTACTAGTGATAACACATGCGAGCTATGCCAACTCCATAAGGAAGACGTGCTACATGCTTTATATGCATGCCCTCAGTTTGAAGAATTATGGCGACGGGTACCGATTTGGAACTATGAAGGTTTGAAGAGGACAAATTCCTTCATTGATCTGTTTGGGTGTGTGCGTGCGCAAAGAACAGAAATCCTGAAAGATTTGCTATGATGGTGTGGGGCAGGCAATTTGGAATAGGCGTAACAACATCAAGCATGGTAAAGTTTCTATTCCGATTCAGCAAATGGTTTCACAAGTTCAAGAGAGGTTGCAAGAATTTACACTCAATACCTTGTTCACTAAGATCCCTGGAATGAATACCTGACTAGGAGCCACCAACAAATTCGTGCTACAAAGTGAACTTTGATGGGGCGTTGTTTCAGCAAGTTCCTCTGTCGTTCATGGTCATTGAAGTTGAAGCACTGGTAGCCCGGTGTGCACTTGAGCTAGCTCTTGAAATGGGTTTCTCTAGAGTTACTTTGGAAGATGACTCTCACGTCTTGATAAATGCTCTACAATCATAGCATATGTCTTTTGCTCACTTTGGCCACATAGTAGCAGATATCAAATACCTAGCTTTCCTGTTTCATGAATGTAATTTTTTTTTTGTGCGTAGACGAGGAAATAATGTAGCTCACTCACTTGTGAGACAGACAATTTCATCTCATCAACTACAAGTCTGGATGGAAGATGTACTATCTGTTCTTATGGCTGATTCTAATCGCCATTTTGATTAATGAAAATTACTTCAGTGATTCTAAAATATATATATATATATATATATATATATATATATATATAATTTGCGGAAATATTAATTTTATATGAAAATTGATATTTTTATAAGTTAATTTGATATTTTTGTAAGTGAATCTTATTTGATCTTATGAAAATATTAAATTAACTTATTAAAATATTAACTCTTTAAAAATATTACATGTAAAAATATCAATTTATGATGACGAATGTAGGGAACTTGTAGGTTCCAACATATATAGAACGTAAGAAGATTGCTTGCTAAGCCACTGCTATTTCAAATATGAATGGTCACCTCGGGATTGGCTGTTAGCGGGAAAAACATAGAAAGAAAACCCTTTTTTTCAAATACAAGAAAACAAACATAGAGAGAGAGAGACAGAGGAGGGTTAAATTCTCTCTATAGAAATAAAATAGCCCCAGCTAATTTTTCTTCAGAGCTAATTTATTGGAATCAAATATGTCCAAAAATATCAAGGTGAAAAAAGAGAAAATAAGTAGCAATAATAATAACAATAACAGAGCTGATGATCCATGGAGTTTTGTTGATTTGAATCAAGGGAAGGATGAGAGAAGAGTAATCAGGTCTGGGTATGTTAAAATTCAGAAGATCATCAATGGTAAAATCCTTTTTTTTCTTTTTAATTTTTTTTTCTGTGTCTTAGATATTATGTAAGTAATTATGATGGTATTAGTATTTATTATATTTTTGATAAACCTTTTTTTGTAGAGGGGAAAGATGATTTAGCAAGTGCAGATTTTGATAGCTTCATCACCATTATCAATGAAGTTGAGGACTTGCATAAGCTAGGTATATATGCTCTCTCTCTCTCTCTCTATATATATATATATACACACACACACACACACACCTAAGTGTACTTACTTGGCTACACACTTAATAGCCACAAATTTTGGAGTTAAATTGATATGGACAAACACACACACATACATAATAGGAAGATATTAGTAATTAGAATATGAAGAAGGTAATTAAGTGCCCTAACACTTATATTAACACTTAAGAGTGAGTTTAAATAGGCACTTTGTTGCGAATGTGTTAAGTTGTTTCCTTTTTTGGATAAAATAGAATTGATCATTAAAGTTCCATTGTTTATTTTAGTTTATAATACAATCCACCATTTTATTTTATTTTATAATACAGTGACATGATCAACTTTGAAATGCAGCTTTAATTTTAAACTAGTTGGTGCAATTACCCGAAATCTTGAAACTTTAAGAGCCAAGTTCGCGCAATTAGAAATTTTAAGCTGCAATGTCCAAAATCTTAAAACTTTAATGATTGTTTTTCCAAAATTAGAACTTTAAGGCACCAAAATCTTAAGACTTAAGGGTAGTAAAATGAAGTTAAGCCCTTTATTTATGTTGTTGTAGAGTTTTTTCTTCTTCTTTATTCCATGTTTTTTTTCTGTGAAGAACCTAGCTCGGATGAAGAGCTACTAAGTGTAATAGGAAAAGTATGTATTTTTCATTTATCAGGATATAATGTATTAATAAGCGATGTTATTTATTTTGAATCAATTAAATGTTGTTTTTATTTCACTCAAAAAGGAAATTGTCACTTATGAGTGTTATTAGTTAAGAAGCCAATGGAGCAACTTGTAGATGGAGAGGCACTAAGGAGTCTTGCTAGCACACTGCTGACTTCGATTGAGTCACATATCAATGGAGGTGTTACGCCATCAAATTTTGTGTCTTGTTTGCTCAAAGACTTCGTTCAACAACAAGGAAAAGGAAGAGGAGCCTCTAAGTTTGCTCGAGATTCAGTTTCCTGGAAAAAGCTTGGTTCTTTTGCTTCGCTTATTTTCAGGAATTGCAAAGGATGCCGAACCATGTGAGTTTTTAACTCAGCTTTGCAGTTTTTGTTGAGCCATAACTTATTTTTCCTGTATGTCAATGTCTTTTCCTTTCTGTTTTTGTTCAAGGATTGGACCCATGAACAATGAGCTGAAGCAGCAGAAGGCTGTAGTTGGAAGGAAACGCGCAAGGCCAGCTGAAATAGCTCAACCAGAAAAGGTATGGTTGCTAGAATGAATATATTCAATTGAGAGAAAGTCTGCCTTTCAGTCTTTTAGTCTAGCTTTTGTAGCAAAAAATTACTATGGTGGAGAGGGAAGAGAAGTTAGGGAAGAAGTAACAAAGATGGTTTGATATTACACACGTACATGGAGTTGAAGTGAAGATTTAAATAGTAAATGGACTGGTTCTTGAAAATTCAAGGAAATAGAGGTGGGAGCCAATTTGAAGATTTAAGTGGCTTCGCGCAAATTTCACTGGTATAACACTGTAGAGGGTATATCCCTAATCATATGAAGTCTAATCCTAATGCAGGGAACTGCAGCAGTTTCATTGTTAAAGTCATACCATATCCTCCCTACAATGCCATCATCAAACACTATCTTAATCTATATGGAACTGTTTGTCTGATATGCTATGGAGATGCCAGTGGTGGCATTTTTTTTCTTACTTTCCATTTAGAACGCTAATTCAGGACAAAGTGTTTAACTATGGGAATATGGAATGCATAAATAGTGCCTTTTGCAGATTTTCCACTATGACAACGGTCTCCTCAGTAAGAATTCTCTTTGATCGAAAGTGATACTGGAAGTCATCGAGACAAAGAGTCTTGTGTATAGCAGCCTCTATGATTGGCAGAACTTGTAAATCGGCTGCTGCCAATCTATAGTTACTGCTTAATAAACTTGGTTTATGGACCAAACCAAGTTTCTTTGTTGTATGTGGCTCTCGGTTGTGATGGTATTTTATTACTTTTGCTAGTCAAAGGTGTACAAATTATGAGGACATAGAACTAAAGAACTTGTTAACTGTTAATGCTCCTAGTTGTAACTTGCAATTATTACCTAACAATATTTCGGTACTACAAATTACCTGAATCCTGCTTGTTGGATACAGTAGGTATTCTGTTTCCAGGTAATTTCAGCCATATGATCTTATTTAACTGTCTGTTGCACCAGGTTCATGCTATTGCTGCTGCTGAAGAGAATGTAGATACTGACAAGATCATGGGAACCATGTTTGAGATCTTAAGGGAAAAGAGAACTGTTAAACTCCAAAGTCTGCTGTTAAACAGAAAGTCTTTTGCACAGACAGTGGAGAACTTATTTGCTTTGTCTTTCTTGGTGAAAGACGGACGTGAAGTGATACATTTGGATGCAAATGGCTTTCACCTTGTTTGTAAGATAAACTTCAGATACTATTGCTTTGTCTTTTTCTTTCTTTCTTTTTTATTTCTTTATAGTTACGAAGATTAGTTTTTGCAGCACAAAGGAATGCCCCTTCTTCCAGTGCAGTAATGTCAGGCGAAGTTTCATATAAGCAATTCATCTTCAGATTAGATTTCAAAGATTGGAAGGTACAGAACAAGACATTGTGTTTAAATTGTTGCTTGTATTATCTTCATATAAATCTATATATGTACTTCAAGAAAACTGATATTTTCACATTATCTCTTACATGAATAGTAAGTGGGTCACACATTATGTTAGAGAGACTCGTGTGAAAATATCAGTTCCCGTACATAATTTCATTTCATCAGACTACTTTAGCTTTCCATAGATGTTCACTCGTCGCCTGTCTCCAACATGATGCTTGTTGATTTGTGGCCTACAGCTGATGAAGGATTCAGTATCGAAAGGATTTGAGCTGATTTCATGCAGGAATGGGCCGAACATAGCAGGAGGTTCTCAAACACAAACCCCAGCATATGATTCTCAAGATGCATTACAGAGGACACCGATGAAAACAGATTCAAAGAAACGCCTCCTTGTCAAACAAGAATAATCAGTGGTAGGAGTAAGCATAAACTTTTTGAGCCTATGACACTTGTAGAGTGAATTAAGATGTGCACAGTTTATTTCCTTTTTGTTCCCTGGCTGCTGTGAAGATGAATTAGGCTGACTTTTGATGTAAATGGGTGGGTAGAACTCTATATATAGCTCTCCTAGTTAGATTATACTTTGCACTTCTGCTAGTGTTTTGGGGGGATTTGTTTTTGTTTCAACAATCCATTTTGCTGAACTTGATATTGCACTCTTGTTTATTATCGAATTAAGGTTATGCAAAGTTATGTGATTATGGGTTATGTTAATGCTTGAATTTGACCGCACGTTAACCTGTACAAAAAGAATTATAACAGTATTTGACAGCTTAGGCTTCTAGAGGTAAGTTTGAGAATTATAACAAACTTAAGGTATGTTAACAATGAAAGTAGAAAGTACCTAATAGGCAAAAAAAATATATATGTATGTCTATTTTTACTTGTATTTATAGTTTAGTTACAACGACTTAATATGGTTACAATTTGTAATTAGAATTGTTTATAGAGAACATATAGGAAAAAGTAAGTATCACATAAAGAATTGATATTAGATATAGTAACTGGATGATATATTGGTTGGCAAGACACTGAGTCAAGTCTATTAGATTTAGTAATTTGTCATGAGTGCTTAGGTAATAATGGGCTAATTGAGAATAAGACTTATTAGAACAGCCCTAAATATGCGATCCAACACCAAATAATCATTGAACTAGTATAAAGTTAATAATATATGGCTGAAATTATGGTTAGTGCAAGATTTGCGCATATAATTAATATTTGCATACATCACCTCCAAACAACATATAAATAATAGTATTTGTATAATTGTATGCATCAACTTCTAACAACATAACCTTTAAATCCTAACTAAGCTTGTCACTTATTGAATCATTAGTTTGAAATAATAGTTTTAATTTTTTGTTATGTTATTTTTACTTTTTTTTTTAAATTTATAAAAATTGTTTTAATAGATATTAATTTTATTTTTTGGCAATTTTTATATGACATGTACATACCATTTTTAAGGTCATCTTCTATAATGTTCATGACTTAAAGAATTAGTGGGCCTTTTATCTTATATAAATTGAGTTGTAAGCTCGTGAATCTATCTCTGCTTTAATATCTTAATTTTAGAATATTGTTTTTACTTTATTTAATTTAGTATTAAATAATTTTTACTAATTAATTTGAGAGAAAAAGAGTTCATAAGGAATAAGGAGAGTCACATTAAAATTTTACAAGAGAAATAAAAGAAAAAGCAAAATGTGATTTGAAAAAACGAAAAATTGTGATACAAAAAAAAAAAAAAAAAAGAAGAAGAAGAGGTTAACTGATCCTCGAAACATACTTCTACAATTTGTCACTAACTCATCTCAAATTCAGTTTAATAAGTCATAACTGTAATGACCACGAATTTCATTAGTCATTGTAATTATAATTAATAAATAATTAACAATGAATTTAAATTTTTTGGTACTAATTAATTGTGCATTAGATAATTAAATAAATGTACTTATGTATGTGTATATTTATTTAAAGAATTAAAGCCAAGTGTATAATTAATTAAAGCAAATATAATTGGATTATATTTTAAATCCAAATGAGTTGTTAAACTAGGTCAAAGATATTAACCTAGTAGTCCATGTAATTAATTTAATTACTAGCCCATGTAATTAATTTAACAAGCTCAATGCTTATTTTAATTAAAGGTAGCATAGTTATTTAAATGCTAGCTCAATGTGTTAATTAAATTGAGCCAAAACCAATTAAATGGATGAGCCCAATATATTTAATCCTAGAGTCCAAAGTGGAGCCCAATAGGAAATCAAAATTGGTCAAAATTGTTACATATATGAATATACATATATAAATGTATATATGTATAATTAAAGTAGAAAAATTAAAGGAAAAATGGCTTGAAAAATGCCATTTTTGCTGAGATTTTAGAGGGCCCACTTGGGGTTGCTTGATTTTGCAAATTGCTTCCTTCACACACTAGATCAAAGTGGTTCACCAACTCATGTCACTCAACTTGTCATTCACCTAGTCAATCCAATAAATAGTAATCCAACTTAAGCCTTAATTTAACTATGTTGGTGAATTAATAGATGTTAATGAAAGATTAACAATTGGCTATAAATAAGATGCTTCACACTTGTGTCAAGCTTGTTGGTTCATTTACTAGAACATAAGAGAGAAAAGATAGAGAGCATTTCCTAGAGAAATAGAAAATACACTTGAGGGTTGTGTGAAAAAGCTAAAGGAAGGTCTTTGTGAATGTCCACAAACTTCACAACATATTTTGGTAGGAGAAGAAGAAGAGCCTTCAAGACCACAAGGTTTAAAAGTGCTTTAACTTCTATTTATTTCATTTTTATGGTCTAGAACAATTTTGAACGGTTAAAATCTATTTTTAACCGATCAAAACTTGTTTTGATGGTCTAAAAGTATTTAACTATGTAATGTATGTATATTCATAGCTTGATGTGGTTATATCATGTTTTGGTATGTATAGATTGTATAAAATTGCAATAAATGCTTATATTGATTTTTACCAGTAAAACCTAACTAAACATGTTGTGTTTAATGTTGTATTTTGAAATGTACAAGTTGAAAATTGGATTTTTATGGCTCGAAAGTTAGATACATGAGTTTTAAAGAAAAACCCAACTTAAAGCTTTCAAAAATATGGAATAACAAAGAAGTTATAGCTTTTACCGCAAAGGATGTCTTTTTTAAACCCTAGATGGTTCGATCTTTAAATTTCGCGTAAAACATTTTCAAAAATGTGATTGAACCATGGAATATTGTAAAACAAGAAGTTAGGAAGTCAACAACACTAAGTTGGTGTCATTTGAATGTGTAGAGTTCATTCATTTCAAGTTTGAACCATTAAAACCAATGATTTATGAAACTAGTTTTCATTCTGTCCTTGTGAGTGATTTTACGGATACTTCTGTTTGGAATTTGGATTTATGATCTAAAGAGAAATTGTAGATCATGAAATTCTGATGAGAATGGACTCAAGAACCACCCCAAAATATTTTAAAATGAAGAAGTTATGACTGTTGGAGCGTCGGTGAGTCGGGCAGTCCAAAAATTGATTTTTCAAAAGTAAGTCAAGCGCCTACCAAGCGCCTAGGCGCTTGAACCCGCTGTTCCTGAGAGCAGATTCAGGTCGGTCCGGGTCGGGTCGGTCCAGGTCGGGTTTTTTTATGAAAATTTAAGTTGAAATAAGTATAAAATGAATGTGTTTGAATACTAAACCAATACATGGAGTTTATTAATAACTAATTGGTAGCTAAATGTTTAAAATTAAGACTAATGTTAACACAATTAAAAAGTTAACTATTGATATTGTTTATAATAAAATATTATTAAGAGGTTAATTATATTAATATGTGATTAGAAGGTTATTAAATGATTATAACATTTGTAAATGATTAAATTATTATTAAATGGATAATAATATTAATAAGTCAATAAAATATTATTAAATAAATAATAATATTAGATAATGATTAAAATATTATTAAATGATTAATAATATTAATAAGATAATAAAATATTATTAAATGATTAATAATATTAGATAATGAATAAAATATTATTAAATGATTAATAATATTAATAATGTGATTAATGTATTATTAATTGGTTAATAATATTAAAAGATTAATAAAATATTATTAAGGGATTAATAATATTAGAAGGATAATATAATATTATTAAATGATTAATAATATTATAAGACTAATGAAATATTATTAATTGTTAATAATGTTAGATAAGAATGTGAACTATATTAAGTAATTAATATAGGTTTTATGTGATTGAAATATTATCAAGTAATGATAATATTTCCTAAGTGTTTAATATACCCTTAATTATTTAATTATGTGGTTAGGTATAACATGTATAGATGTTATCATATGAATACGTATATGATACTAATTCGAAGATCAAGATTAATTGTTAGGTCTATCTAAAGAGAATTAAATTGAATTGGTTAGCAGTAGACCACGCACAAGACAAGTTTCTTCTTAACCCTAACTTGTATTTATTGTTACAAGTATTCTTCAACCTTATTTACATTGAGCAATTCAATTATTGTTGAGCAAGTATCTACTCTCGTAGTTATTTGTCAGAACTTTGAGTGAATTAATTATCGAAAATTACTTCACATCATTATTGTATTGTATTCGCACATAGTGCATTTGTAAATGTTATAGTTCAGTAATTTACGAACTGTTTAAAAATGTCTAAGCTAATTGTTTCGGCTAGACAAATGCATATTTAAATTCATCTAATTGAATATTTTAAAAGCTTATCCAAACCATTGGCTGGTGCGAATTCTTATAGTAAGACTGAGAAAGAACAATCCTAGTTAAAGGGGATTTTTATATTGTCGGGTAACCGAATTTGCGCAAGAAAACTAAATGTTATGCATATACATAGGACACAAGAGGACTGATCCCCTCGAGTGTCCCGTTATTTTTAACAAAGTGTCAGATATTGTATGTCTGTTCTATCTTAGTAGCAGTTCATGGTCATTAAAGACCACTCAGTAATAAAGAGTTAATCCCTTCTTATATTGAAACATTGATTCTTGATTTCTTTCGCAACTGTTATTCATTGTTGAAAGCCCTGATGTTATTTCCCTTTTCATCATAATATATCGTATGTTGTTGCTTATAAACTTGTTGAGCCATTTAGTTGCTCATTCTTGCTATATCATGACTTAATTTCAGCTAAGCCCGAATGCTCTAAACAAGACAAAGGCAAGGGAAAAGCAAACGCTTAGTTTAGCTAATGCATGCTAGATTAAATTACTGTTATGTAATTTCTTTTATAAATCTTTTGTATTTCCCTTAAGATATGTAATGTTACAATTAAGGTTAATCGACCTTGGAAAGTATAGCCTTTTTATAAGGAACATTTCGTATTATTCCGCGAAATTTAAATACAATATATGTATTTAATTGTTATTAAGTATTGTACAGTGAGAACCAAACCCGAGGTTAAAGAACCCGGATTTGGGGTCGTCACAATAACTAATTGTCAATTCATTTAAGTTAACTCGACTAATCAAATTAACTCACTAAATTAAATGTCAGTTGAGTGTGGTATTTTTAGCTATAGAGATTGATGGAAATAAATAATGTATTTAGGATAATATTAATCAGTCTAATAATGAAGCCATTTGGTGTATACACCAAGTCCGACCAAAAGTTGGCATTGACTTTGCCATTAATATATGTAGCGTGCAAGCATTTAATAAGGAAAATAATCTTGACCTTTTTTACTCATTTTTCTGTTGTTAATTACGTGAATAAATAATTAATTATTAGTAATAATTTTGTTAATTAGATATATAATATGATGGAACAATTTATAGTTCTATCTAATTTTATTTATATAATTTTGACAGTCCGTGCGAGGCACGGATTAGTTTGTATAACTTTTTTTATAAATATTTATTAATTTGGTTTAACATATTCTATTGCAATTAACTCTTAACAAAAGAAATTGACTCAGAAAATTGAATTGTGAATTATCTCTCGCATTATTTAATCAAGTAATAATTTCAATCTAATATCTAAAAGATAGAATAGAGAATATAGGTAATCGAATATATATATATATATATATATATATATATATATATATATATATATATATATATAATACTTATTTCAATATTAATTGTATGGTGATTACCTACTCTGTAGCATTAATGTTTTGAATAACTTGAGTTAAGAGGGGCCTATAAAACATTCCTCTGTCTTCCTCTGTTGGTAGAAACCGAAAGCCAATTGGCATTTCGTTGACCATCCAACAATTAGTAATAACAATTTGCATATATATATATATATATATATATATATATATATATATATATATATATATATATATATATATATATATATATATAATACTTATTTTAATATTAATGGAATAGCTTGAACGGGTTATAAGGGAAGAATGTGTGGATTACATTCAAGACCAAACAGAGCATGTCTAGCCTAAAATCAAGCCAAATATTCTTTCATTACTTTTAGATTTGTAACTGATATTCTGATTTAATTGTTGTACATTGTAACAGTAGCATAGTTTTAGCTCCAATGATTGTATGTTTCCCAAGTTAGCTTTTCTGCTACTGTGTATATAAATTAGAATTCTTATCAATGAAGAGTGGAAAATTATTCATTGAAATCACAAGCAATACCTATTCCTTTACAGGGTATCAATGCAGCCTGTCTTTAGCAAGCAAACGATCCAAGTCTTCACAATGTCTTCCTCCTCCGTTCAAAATCCAACCTTTAATCTCAACACCCAACCTTCTTCCGCAATAGGCAAATCACAAATTGCTCTCAATATTACTGTCCAAATCAATGAAAAATTAACTCCCTCCACCTTTCCTCAATGGCGTGCTCAATTCGAAGCACTCCTCATCGATTTCGATTTACTTGATTATGTTGAAGGCACGCTTCAGTGCCCCTCTTTCACTGTTACCTTTGCTGATGAGCTGCGCAAGACTCATTGGGTCCGATAGGATAAACTTATCCTAAGTGCTATACTAGCCTCCACATCTCCCTCAATAACACTATTCATTGCTACGGCAAAAACTTCTTATAAAGCTTGGAAAAAGCTAAAAATCCTATATGCTAGCCGACAGCGATGAATCCAGCCTCTGAAGTCAGTGGAGTCAAATTTGAAATAATCAAATTTCCATAAAAAAATTTAAAATAAATTACAAAACTAAATAATGCCCACATATTATTTATAGTAACATTTTTCTATATTTCATTACTTAAAATTGTTGAATGATAGTCTTATTTTTATTAGTCACAAAAATTCACAAGAAATTACCACAAAAAAAAAAAACCGTAAATAACTACCAAAAATCTCAAATAAATTACTAAATTTATGAAATTACTTAGAGTATAAATTATACACATAAATATAGCTATGGAATAATATACGAATGTTATTTACTAGTACCTTTACCAGAAAATGACTTTTGTTATTAAAGATGGAGTTGAAGTAAGCGTCCATACGAACATGATCAAAGAGCATCTCCTTCTGATAATACAGAAAAACGTAGGTGAAAACATATTTTATTTTAATTAATACTTTTTATTATATACTATAAAATTAAAATAATTATAGAAAGTAAAATTAAAAAAATTTATATTAATTTAAACTTTAATATATTATTATTTAAATATCCAATTATATATCTAATTTTAACACGGAAGAGGAAATATTAACAAGTTTTGATATTGAGAATTGAGAGCATATCAGGCCTTAGCATGCCAAAATTAGAAAAAGAGCCTATGTATAATTAAATAAATAGGGCTAAGATTGGCGGCTAGGAGTTGATGGGTAATTAAGAGCGAGCATTTGAAATGACTGAATTAGCCCTTTTAGAGTAGAAAGAGCCAATTTAAATAATGGAGAAAGAGAACGGGGGCATTAACCACTGA
Organism: Hedera helix; assembly: GCA_947179155.2. Classification (NCBI taxonomy): domain Eukaryota; kingdom Viridiplantae; phylum Streptophyta; class Magnoliopsida; order Apiales; family Araliaceae; genus Hedera; species Hedera helix. The sequence continues at coordinate 2,551,844 of OX359279.1, forward strand.
TAAATATGAAGGCAGTCCACATGGATGATATTGAGAATTGTTATTCTTTCTTTTTCCCGAAAACTTAGTGGGGTTAATTGACCCCACTGCCCTAACGTAAGTCCGCCCCTGCTAGCCGATCACTAACACGAAAAAAACAATTAAAGAAGGATCTCACCTTATTTCAGCAAGGAAATCAGTTGATCATAGACTACCTCCACGATGTGAAGGCCTTGGCTGATGAAATAGCCATTATTGATCATCCAATTTCAGATATGACCTAATCTTTTATGTGTTAAATGGTTTAGGTATTGACTTTCAGGAGATCGTAACGCCTATTTGAGCTAGGGAGAAATCACTAGCCTTTAAAGAGTTGCACAACCTCTTGGTTAGACATGAGGCGTATCTGAGATGCCTAGAAGCTGCAACGCACCACATGGTGGCATCTGCTAACAACACAAAGACGAAGTAATACACACAAGGGGGGAGTAACCAGCGGTCTTACAAGCAAAATGGGTCAAGTAACCAACATGGGTCCCAAGGTTACAGCACATGCTGAAACTCAATGGAACCCAACGTGATGCACGCCGATTCAACAACTCTGGAAGGTCCCAAAATTCAAATCGCGGTTACCAGCCCAAATGTCAAATTTGTGAACAATTAGGCCATATTGCCAAGTCCTGTCCCCAATTCACTCTGCATAATGTCTTTGTCAATCGTGCTGCAACCTTTATAGGAAAAGACAAAAATTGGTTATTTGATTCAGCAACTTCCCACAATATACGGATGATCTTTCCAATTTATCTATTCATTCCGAATATGATGGAACTGACGAAGTAATTCTCGGTGATGGTTCAGGTTTGGATGTCTCACACATTGGTTCCTTGGTTTTACACTCCCCCCGCCGAACTTTTACATTGCATGATACTCTCTGTGTTCCAAACCTTTGCAAAAATTTAATTTCAATTCATTATCTCACCAAGCAAAATAATGTATTTGTTGAATTTCACCCTTTTCATTTTTTTTGTGAAAGACAAGATCACGGGGGCGATATATCGTACTAAGAGGAGCTTGTAACAATAGCATCTACACATTCCCGGAATCAATGGTGACATCCTCATCTAAAAAGGTTGCTAATGTACATGAATGAACTTCAATTGATGGATGTCACAAGCGTCTTGGGCATCCTTCTCTCAAAATAGTTCACCATCTTGTCAAGAATTTCTCTCTTCCAATTACATCGAATAAAAATTTGTCTTCATTATGTAGTTCATGTTCTATTAATAAAACACATCAGCAACCCTTTCGCGTCACTAGTCTCCAAAGTCATGAACCACTTGAACTTATTTACACCGATGTATAGGGTCCTGCTAGTTATACCGGAATTGATGGATCACGATATTACCTTATTTTTGTTCATCATTATACAAAATATACGTGGTTTTATCCAATGGTCACTAAATCTGGTGTTTCTAATATTTTCCCGCATTTTAAAAAGTTCGTTGAAACTCGCTTTAAAAAAACCATCAAAACACTATACTCCGACAATGGTGGTGAGTTTATTTCTTTAAAATCATATATATTGCTTCATGGAATAACTCACTATACCACTGCTCTACACACCCCGCAACAAAATGTGTCTCTAAACGTCGTCACCGTCATCTAGTTGAAACAGGCCTTACACTTCTTCATGACGCAAATCTTGATTTCTCGTATTGACCCTTTGCATTTCAAACAACATCTTACCTCATAAACAAACAACCCACGCCTCTTCTAAAAGGAAAATCACCTTATGAAGCTCTTTTTGGTCAAACACCCAATTATTTGAAATTTTAAAAAATTGGGTGTATTTGTTATCCTCTCACACGGCCTTATAACTCCAATAAAATGCAACCCAAATCTAAAGCATGTATTTTTTATCGGATATTCACCAACCCAAAATGCATACAAGTGTTTTGAACCTCAGACAAAAAAAAATTCCATTTCACGCCACGTGTTGTTTGATGAAAATCAACAACTCTTCATGCAGCCCAAACCTGTGTCTCCCTCGACAAGCCAGTAAAACCAAGAAACTCATAAACACTTTCCCCTTTTCCTTTATGCTCAGATGCTTGCAGTGCCTACACCAATTTCGTCCGGCGAGCAATCAACACCGCTGCATCCGGAAGGTTCTCCTGCCATCGTCACGTCCTCCTCCAGTAATTTCGAATTTACTTCATGATTACTCACAAACCCTAGGTCAAAACACCACACATTCGAACCATCATTCATATGAAAATCTAACCGGTTATCCTTCAAATTTGAAATCACGATCTCATGATTCAAACCTAGGTCCGAATCAAAATTCCCAAAACATAAACTCAATATCCCTTCCCAAAACATATAATCCTCTCCAACGCACTCACAAAATGACCACAAGATCAATGAACCAAATTTTCAAACCCAAACAAATCAATACTGTGTCCAAATATCCTCTTCCCGAAACCATTGAACCAATAAGTGTGAGCCAAGCCATATCTCAACCTCACTTGCGTGAGGCCATGTCTATTGAGCTTATCGCTCTCATGAAACATGGGACTTAGTTTCACCCCCTTCAAACTATAAAACAGTGGGTTGTAAATAGGTATTTCGAGTAAAATGGGAACCTGATGGATCAGTGGACAGATTCAAAGCCTGTCTAGTTGCTAAGGGCTATAATCAGTGTTACAGGGTTGATTACAAAGAAACTTTTAGCCCTGTGGTTAAACTAGCCACTATTCGGGTTGTCTTATCTATTGCAGTCATGAATGAATGGGATTTGCGGTAAATGGACGTAAACAAGGCCTTTCTAAATGGTGAATTAACTAAGACTGTGTTTATGGTGCAATCACTGGGGTTCAAAGATCTGTCCAAGCCTAATCATGTTTGCAGGCTAAAATAAGCAATCTATGGGCTTAAACAAGCCCCACGGGCTTGGTACACAGCACTTAAAAATGCTATTCTTCAGCTAGGTTTTCACATTTCTAAGGCAGACTCATCTCTCTTCATTTACAACCAATGATCACTTCTTTGTTATTTATTAGTGTACGTTGATGATCTTTTAATTATGGGAAATAATTCAACCCTTGTGGCCTCTATTATTAAGCAGCTGGGTGACATGTTTTCTCTCAAAGATATGGGCTCTCTTCATTTTTTCTTAGGGATTGAAGTGGTCCCTACTCGAGCAGGATTATTCCTATCATAACATAAATATGTTCGTGAACTTCTAGCTAACACAAGTATGAGTGGTGTAAAAGACGTCTCAACACCTCTCTCTATAACTCAATCCCTTCAGTTGGTTGATGGCACTGCTTTTGTGGACAGCTCAGAATTCCATCGTATCATTGACAGCCTTCAATACCTCTCGTCGACACGTCCAGATATCTCATTTGCAGCAGTCAACAAACTCTCTCAATTTATGCATAAGCCGACTATAAATCACTGGACAACAACCAAAAGGCTCCTCCGCTAATTAAAGCAAACCATTTTTCATGGTATTTATATCACCAAAGTTGGAGCTCCTGTTTTAAGAACATATTCTGACGCCGATTGGGCTGAAAATATTGATGACTGCACATCAACCTCTTCATATATCAGTTTTTTAGGCTCTAATCTCATTTCTTGGAGCTCAAAGAAACAAAGAGTCGTTACACGATCCACAACAGAGGTTGAATACCGAGCACTAGCAAATGCGGCTTTCGAGACTATATGGTTGTCCACTCTTCTTAAAGAACTAGAATTTCCAGGAAAAAAAATCACCACAGTTGTTATGCGATAATCTCGGAGCCACACATCTCAATTTTAATCCTGTAAATCATTCGTGCATGAAGCACATTCAAATCGATCTTCATTTTATGCGTGATTTAGTGCAAAAAGGAAGCCTTCATGTACGTACCCAAGACTAATTAGCTGATTTATTAACGAAGCCATTGTCGAGACAACGCACAGAATTACTACGAAACAAGATTGGTTTTGCCGATGGAAACTCAATCTTGTTGGGGCATATAAGGGAAGAATGTGTGGATTACATTCAAAACAAAACAGAGCATGTCTAGCCTAAAATCAAGCCAAATATTCTTTCATTACTTTTAGATTTTTAACTGATATTCTGATTTTTAATTGTTGTACATTGTAACAGTAACATAGTTTTAGCTCTGTAACAGTAGCATAGTTTTAGCTCCAATGATTGTATGTTTCCCAAGTTAGCTTCTTTGCTACTATGTATATAAATCAGAGTTCTTATCAATGAATGAATGGAAATTCTTCATTGAAATCATAAGCAGTACCTATTCCTTTACGGGGCCTGTTAAACATTTTATTAGTGGGATAGTTATGTAAGTTAATGACTTCTCGAAAGAAGAGTATTTTTTTGAAAAAAAAAGAGTTTGGGAAGGAATAATTCTTCGAAAGAAGAGTTTTATGAGAGAAAAAAAGTTCATTTTTTGGGAGAATATGTGACGCCCCCAAATTCGGGTTCCAAATACCCGGATCCGGTCATCACGATCCAATACAAACATTCACATCTAAACAACATACAATAACTAAATGCGGAATAATAAACATATGTTGTTCATTCAAAAGGTGTTACTAGTCCCAAGATACGATAACCTTACACAAAAGTACATAAATACCCTTAATAAAGTACGTAGAATTTATATTACATAACAATTAATTTAATTAACTACAAGGCTGCATCTCGAAGTCTATTACTTCATCTTTCCTTTACCCTTGTTCTTTCCCGAAGTCTCGGGTTGCACTGCAATAAGGTTTCATGATATAGCAAGAGTGAGCGACTAGTTTGCTCAACAAGTTTCAATAACAACAAGGAACAATATATCATGAATGAAAAGGAATAGCTGAACAATTCAATAATGTGAATAACATAAGCAGGAATAATAGTTTGCTTTTAAAATTAGGATAGTCAAATAGACTAAGAACTATAAATATCCACTAGAGTCAATAGCAGGTTGACCCAATGGTTACTACCAGAAATATGTACCCGAGGGGATCAGCCTCAGTACAATATGTGTATGCATAACATTTAATTTCCGTATTTTGTACCTAATATTAGATACAGGGTACTCCCCTATAATAAAGGGGTGTTCATGATAGTCTAAGAATCCGCATCTTCAATGATTTGGATAGCTTTTAAAATCTTTAACATAAATGTCTAGTCGAACAATAGCTTAGACCTACTTTGAACAGTTCTTTAAACAGTAGAACAATAATTAAGTACAAGTCAATGACTGTACAATCTCGAGTGCAACAAGTGCGAATAACAATAATATCGATGTGGAATAATTGTAAAGTAATTAAACCACTCAAAGCATGCTTGGAAATAACAGTTCAAGCTTAAATAAATAATTTGCTCAATGAAATGAGTTTAGAGATAAGGAACTTGTTTGTACGCTCAGTTACAAATAATGTCTAGCTTTAACTAGCTGGTTTTGGAAAGACCTAACATTAATAAAGTTGGTCTAATAATTAGTACGGCGTATTTGCACATCTATACGCTCACTAAGGTACTTATCTATCACATAAGTACTAACACATAATTTACATTAGTCAAAACAATATTATTAACCTTATAGATCCTCAATCATATTAGGCTAATAATTTAATAAGTTAGAAATATTTTTCTTAAGTGTTGGACACTTATTAAACCCTTAAACAACTTATTACAATTGTTTAATTAAATAATAATTAAATTTATTTTATTTTATTAACTCAATCTCTATTTAATTACTATTTAATCTTGGTTAAATAGAAATTAATTAATTAACTCTAGTTATTATTTAAAATAAATAATAACTAATTGTACTTACTTATTATTTAATAATAATTAAATAATAAATAATTATTGATTTAATTTTAACCTTCTTTAATTTAATATTAATCAACTAATAATTAATTAATTAATTAATCTCACTTATTATTTAATTTAAGGAAATTAAATAATAGTTTACTAATTTTAATCCTCTTTAATTATTATTTAATGCCAATTAAATAATAATTAATTATTTAATTATTATTTATGGTTAAATAATAATCAATTCATCTTTATTTATTGTTTAAATTAAATAATAAATTGTTAATCTAATAACTTAATTTCCATTAATCGTTATTTAATGCTAATTAAATAATAATTGATTACTTAATTATCCTTATTTATTATTTAATAATATTTAAATAATAAATAATTAATTTATAAATTTTTATCTCTCTTTACTTATTATTTAATAGGAATAATAATTGCTAATTTATTACCTTTATTTATTATTAACATTTTAAATAATAAATAAATAATAAATTTATTTAACTTAACCATGGTTTAGCTAACTAGATTAATATTTAAAATATTTAAATATTAAACTTAATGAAAAATATCCTCCCCAATATCATTTTTGTATTATTATTATTTTTGTTTTAATTTTAAATTAATTTTCAAATATTTAAATTAATTAAAATTAAACTGAATGGCAATTCTGTAATTAAGTTGAAAACTGATCCGAGGGCAATTTTGTAATTTCGCCGAAAAATGAACGGAGGGGCAGTTTAGTAATTTCGCCGAAAAAATACTACCGCGCATGGCGCGCGTTACAAAATTTACGGCCTAAAACGGCGCCGTTTTTGAAAAGCCGGAGAGGCTTCCGCGCGTAACGCGCGGAGTAATTTTTTTTTATACCGACACCAAACGACGTCGTTTGGCTCCGCGTACCACGGTGAACAGTGGTGCGCGCAATGCGCGGCCAGTGTTTTTTTCTCTCTCCCAGCAGAATGTGAACAGTACCTACTTTAATTGAAATTATACCTTCAAGAAATCTTTAACTCCTTAATAAAAATCCAAAAAAATTACCAAATACCTAATACTAATTTATAACATGAAAAATTAATTTTTCAGGATTTAATATCATCTTTTTTTTATTAAAAATTTTACATCACATAAACTACCACAAATCATAACTTCTTGTGTATAACTCCATTTTGAGTGATTCAAACTTTGTTTTTCTCATGATTTAATGTTCTATAATATTAGAACATCAAACCTAAGTTTTATAAAAATATTTTTGGTCATAAATTCCAAAACTTGTTTACACACTATTAAACACATGTTTTTAACATATAAATGATACCAAAATACAAACCAAGCATATTAACTCAAGCATGGCATAAATATTACCACTACACATTATTAACTATATTAACATATTTATACACACATGTTAGTTTATTTAATTTAAAATAAAAATTAGATTTAGAATAACCATTACCTTGATTTAATGACTATCTTCCTTTTTCTTCCAAAATATGTTGTGAAGGAGGATGACATGAACTAACTTAGGATTTCTTCTTCTTTCTTGATCTCTCAAATATTATTCTCTCACTTAAAGCTTTTTCTCAACTCTCTGTAGCTCTCTTTTGCTTGAAAAATGAAATGAAGTGTATCTACCAATTTCAAGTATACTTGCAAATTATTAGATACACATAATATATCTAATAATTTAGACCATGCCCCTAGATGACAACTTACACAAGGAATGGCTAAATGACACATTAGGTGAAAAGAGGGATGGTCCAAGTACTTGAAAAATCAAACAAGCAATCCATTAATTAAATAAATGAAAAATAAACTAAAATAAAAACAAAATCAATTTTTTTCTCTCTCCTCTCAACATGCTCGGCTGATGCAAATTGGTTTGTCCCAAAATCATAGTCACTTTCCACTTTTTAATTAATTAATAAGTTATATATAGTATTTTCCAAGTGGGCCAATTATTGGGCTTTATTTAAAATACCAATTGGGCTCCTATTAAATTGTTTGGGCTACTAATTTGTCAAATTTTATTATTTTCCACTTGGGCTACTAATTGACCCATGTCGGGCTAATTTAATAATTTACACATTAATTATTCAATCCATGATTAAATAAATAATTAGATTGAATAAATAATTAAATATTCTAACCCATTAGTATTAAATTACTAAATGGACTAATAAATATTATTATTAATATTTCACATTATTTACATAAATTAATAATCATATTAATTAATTTATTATGTTTAATTCACTCATTATATTCAATTTAATTGAATATTTAATTAATAGGAAACTTATCAATTATTTTGATATTAAAACTTTAGGGTTTGTTCACTAATTTAATAACATATTAATGACCCCCTTTAATTAATTCTAGTAATTAATCACATAATCATTTACTTACGTAATTAATTAATCACATAAAAAGATTTAAATAATCTCGTAAAACTAACTCGTTAGAATTTAAATTAATAATTTAATTAATAATGATGTGGAAATTCTAGGACATTACAGAATAAGAGTTTGAGAAGTAATGACTTTTCGAAAGAAGAGTTTTATGGGAGAAAAAGAGTTTGGGAAGGAACGACACTTCAACCTTAAAATTCAATTTGAGTTAAGCCAAACTCAATGAATTGACTCGTGACTAACAAAATTGACTCGGAATAATTGAATTTGGGATCACCTCTTACGTTATTATATATTAGTATTGATTAATGTACGTTGCAATGAACTCATTTAATAATAAGACGTTTAAATGGAAAATGGTGAAAATAACAAGCCACATTGGAAATATGGAAGAGAAATAAGAATGATAAAAATGATTAAATAACTATTTCTATTTTACATTCAACCAATATTTAAAATGAGGAAATGTCAAAATGGTATACCGTAACTTAATAAGTTTAAAAGAAAAGGAAAGCTCAATAGTTTTTAGCAAGAAAAACAAGATTAATAGCAGTATATATAGCACTGAAAAAAAGGTCTATATTAGGCTTGGCAATTTGGCTTCAACTTAACGGGGCTGCCCAATCTTGTCCTAAATTGGACCGATTTTTTTAAATGCTATAAGATTAGGATCTAGTATGGGATATATCCTCTCACCCAGTTCCCAGCTTGATTGTTTCTTGGAAGATTGGAAGATAAAATCCAATTGGGTATTCAAGAATTACAACTTAAGAAAAGAAAAAAAAAAATGAAGCCCACATTACACTTCCTCTTTCTGGCCATAATGCCATTAGCACAATTAAGGTGCGACGAGTTGGGTAAAACAATCGAGATTCTTATTGACACGGAGTATCAATAATTTTCTGGACGTTCAAGCTACTAAACGATTGGGGGGTGCCTAGAGACTACTATTCTGTTGTGGTGTTCGTGGCAGATGGTTTTAAGGGATTCACTGTTTATTATGCTCAACAACCTCAAATCAAGTAGGAGTTTAAATGCTCTTTGCATTTGTAGGATAGACCATTAAGCAAAGTGTCAAAAGTACATTGTTCCACCTACCTTGTAGGAAAAATAATTTGCACCTCCATGAATCCATATATTATATATATAGGGAATATGAAGTTACATAACTGTGCAATTTTTTAATTTACAGAATCTGCCAAAACTACGTCGTTTTGATAAAGATTGAATACCATCGTTACAACTAAATTAAAATCAATCTGTCAAAACGACGTAATTTAGACAAATTGTGTAAATTAAAAAATTGCACAACTGTGCATATCCATTTTTTCCTATATATACATAGAAAATTTATCCATAGCAACCAGTTGTTAGTGATAACTAAAATTGGTCTACCGCAAGAGGAAGTAGTGATAGGGCCAATTAACGTGAACATTGGTCTTCCGTAAAAGGAAATAACGGTCGGGCCAATTTTACGTATAAATTGGTCTGCCCTAAGAAAGAGTAGCGGCATGGTTAATCGACAACAAAAAATGTCTCTGCATTAGTTGCCGAAATAGTATCCCAACAATCAGTTGTCACGGATGGACACCCGTGTATATATATATATATATATATATATAGAGAGAGAGAGAGAGAGAGAGAGAGAGAGAGAGAGGGAGGGGAACGAATAAAATCCTGGAGGGCTCAAATATAATACACAGAATGTACTTGAATCTTTATTCAGATCCAACATTTATTCATAAAGTTGGAACATGAAACACCACAAACACAGATGTAGTTAGGTTTAAGTGCGGAAAGAAATATAGGATCTATTCACACTGATGTTTTCACATGTGCTGCCTTCCATGTCATGCATGCAGCTGGAGGGTCCCGCTTGCGACCACCTGGAGTACACCCGGTTGTGCTGCCAAAATAAAAAGTTATTTGGATCAGTAAGTGAGAAGCATAACCACTTGCCTATAAATTTTCTGATTATAGATATACTCTGACATAACACCTATCTATAATAATATACTCACACATAACAGGACCTGTCATACAGACTTTGCATCTACCGAGAACAGTATACTGATAACAACAGGACCAGTAATACAAGAATAAAATAATATTTGATCACCAAAAGCCTTTTGTTACTGCTACTTACCATGCTCAAAACAGAAAATACATGCAACTATTGCTCCAGTATTAAAACATATCACAGTCAATGACGGATCTTGTGAATAACATCAAATGAAATAAATGATTCCATTAGTTGTTCAACCAAGTCATACGATTCAAAAATCAAAACCAAAACAACCTATTATTATAACTACCTCTGTTTTATAATAAAAGATCACTTGCTTTTATATTCATTTGCCTTTATATTCGTTTGCCTTTGTATTTTTACAAAGTCAAGTGATCTTATTTTTTAAAATGAACGAAGTAATTATAATTATTAAACAACCTTATGCTCAAGTCTCTAACCACATACAAGTCCACGTCACCACAAAGGGTACACTAGCATAAAAATAACCAAAATAACTACATTGAAATGCAAATCTACCCTCCCTCTTATTTGTACCTTTTCAACAAACCCCTTCCTAGAACTTATTTTTATCATAACTCACCCTCCAACTTGAATAAATAGTCAAAAATGGACCCTATTGACTTTTCTGTTCAAAATAGTAACATGAGTAACGAATGTAAGGGTAGAATCGGAATAAATAAAATTATTAAACGAAAAGAAAATTAAACATACAATATAAAAATATATAACAAAAATAATTTAAGAAAGTAAAAAATAGAAAATTAATTTAAAAATTAAACTAAAAATATTAAAAGAAAAAAAATTGAAAATCAAATTCAAAAGTTAAAATTTGAAAAATAGTAAGGTCATTTCTAAAAAAAATATTAATGATAACTTAAAAATAAAATAACAAAATAATAATAAACAATCAAAAAATGAATAAATTAAGTTAGAATAAAAAAGTACCTATATGGTTAAGATTTACCAAGGCCATTGAGGCCAGGACAAATTTCCATTTCCTGATCAAGTCTCAATCCATAACTAAATTTCCAATTCAATCTACCAAATCAATTAATTAATTTACCATCTGCGGCGGCTTCGCCGAATCCCTAGCACCGATGCCCGCCCTTGCTTTCCATGCATCCATCTCCATATCGTCAAAGAAGTCTTCACCGGTCTCACAGTTCGCCGCCCCTGCTCAAGCTAACGGACCACTTCACCTTCTCCAATCCCAACTCCATCTCTGACACAATTGTTTGCATAAAAAAGAACAACCGGTGTGGTCCTACATCATTGCTAAATCCATTTTTAGTTTTCTACTTCAAAACCCTAAGTTTTTTCTGCAAACTGGAGATATTTTGGGATTCATATTTTAGAATCCCAAGGTCTCCCCACAAGTTTTTCATTTAAGAACTGACCAATCTATGGCACGCAATAGGTTGGATTGATTTAGTGGTAAATTTCCATTGACGTTGTTTGGATCGTGACACATGGGTGGCTCAATTTGGGGATTGTTTGTGAAGTGAGGCAATAAGGTCTTATTGTTTTTTTAGTATTTGCTAACATCATTTAATCAATATGATGGTAGAATCCACAACAATTGTAAGTTATGTCAAGTTGTGTTGGTGTGGGATGGAGGATGGGAAGAAGATGAACTTGGGACAGAGATGTTGCAGATCGGGATGGAAGGGATTGTGGGATTTTTTATGTAATGACTATATTGCCCTCAATGTAGCACATGTGACAAGCACATGATGGATTTCCGCCAAAAGTCAATGACGTCTGTTCATTTTTTTAATGGAAAAGTCAATTGGGTCTCTTTTCAGCACTTATGTAACTTAGAGGGGAGCAAGTTATGCAAAAAAAAAATGAGGAAGGGGTTTTTAAAAAAAGTACAAATAGGAGGGAGAGTTTTGCATTTCAATCAAATAACTATGTGATCAAGGGAACTCCAAACTTTCTCAAAAAATTAGGAGCTTCATGTTATTCACCCAGGTAATTTGAGATGGCTGTCTATGAGATTGCATAGGTAAATTAAATTAGAAGTGACTGAAAGTTTTAATGAAGACGTGATCAATTTGAGGTAAATAGGGTCTCAAAAAGCTCAAACAATGCGAAATTTTGTCACAGGGGACAGGGCAAAGACTAATGCCCATAAGATGAACAAGTCTAAATCATACTATTAGTATTTAATTTTTTTAAGATCTGAAAGGGGCAGCAATCTTGTGAACATACAATATCATTGAATACAGAAAAATAAGCAACACTCAAAGGGTCGAACTTTTCTATCTTAGTTCTTTCTTAAATAAAAAGAAAACAAAACTTACTGGATCGAATATAGCGGGTGTGCAAGGACACTAGGGAAAAGATATAGCTGAGAATTTACAGAACCTACATTATGCAGTTGGTTGCAAACACAGCAGCAGGATCTACTGCAACCCGATGATAACATAACTACAAAGCATATTGCCTGTCATTCATGACATGATTTTCTCCATCAACAAGAGATATAATCAAAGTACAGGAACCCGTGTAGCTATGAAAGGAAGAAAAAGAAGATGAAAAATAAGATGCCTTATTTTAATAATAAAGACAGCGCTTAAGTAACGATGTGTTGACTAAAACAGTACTAAGGAGCTGATCATTGCACATGTTTATGAATGCTCATTCCACCAATGTACAATAATTGTAGCACAAAACAATATATATATGTAAAACCATCTTCATAACCATCACATATAACCAACTGCTCTAAACAGTAAAGGTTGATAATCATTAATCACACACGATGCATTCATAAGATACTGAATAGAAAAATATTAATTTTTATGCAGTTGGTTGCAAACACAGCAGCAGGATCTACTGCGACCCAATGCTAACATAACTACAAAGCATATTGCGAGTCATTCATGACATGATTTTTTCCATCAACATGAGATATAATCAAAGTACAGGAACCCGTGTAGCTATGAAAGGAAGAAAAAGAAGATGAAAACTAAGAGGCCTTATTTTAATAATAAAGACAGCGCTTAAGTAACAATGTGTTGATTAAAACAGCACTAAGGAGCTGATCATTGCACATGTTTATGAATGCTCATTCCACCAATGTACAATAATTGTAGCACAAAACAATATATATGTAAAACCATCTTCATAACCATCACATATAATCAACTGCTCTAAACAGTAAAGGTTGAAAATCATTAATCACATACAATGCATTCATAAGATACTGAATAGAAAAATATTGATTTTTAAATATAATATAATATTTTATTTTACATCTGAATTTCACATTATGGAAGATTTCTCAAATAATTTACGATAGCAAAATCAATAAAACGTCTACTATACTCCAAAAAAGTAGCATCGGTAAGGATAAATGACTGCCGTTACAGATTTGTCCTGCAAAGGCTTTTCACATGCATATGTATATACAAACATGTAAACTTATTCCAAGATATAGACACTTTATATCAATTAGCTTGTTAAAGAAGTGAAATACTAAAATGAAAAGGAAGAAGATTACGTAAGTAAAAATCCCTCAAAATTACCCAGTACCACAATTTAATTAAAGTATAAAGAATAGAACCCACATTTCTTTTACATCACAAGTGTCCTACAAAAATTGATTGTGTTTTCATGTTTTGTGATCATTTTGCACCTATTAATTCTAGTTCCACTCTGTAAAATTACCTTCACAGAGTTAATAAGGGAGTTATTTCAGGTTAGTACATCCTGAAAACTAAGCACAAAGACTATTTGATTGATCGAATCCACACTATTGAACTGGAATTGGTGGTCTAGTTGAATCTCTGAATTGGGGAAAAGCAGGGAGGGAATAAGTTTATCCAAATTTCTTCATTTCCCAATAAATGAAAATAAATAAATTTTAAAAAAAAGTTCAAAGAGGCTATCCAAACATACCCCTCAAAAAGAAATATCTTCTAGTTCTGGGTATAACTACAAAAGTCAATTGAATAAAACAATTGAGGTAAAAGGAGGAGAAAAGTCCCTTACCTGTGATTCGAGAGACCTTGTTGAGAAATCAAGCACACAAACACTAAGATAATACGCGCACAATTGTATGAGATACGAACAAGAACACACAAGAATTTTACGTGGAAACCCAACTGGGAAAAACCACGGGGAGAGATCTCAGAAATCCACTATGAAATAAATATAGAGAATACAAACTCTCAACTGAGAAATAAACTAACTGTTTATTTTCTCTCTGCTCTCTCACACTCACTAAGCTTCTCTCTAAGAACTATTGAGCTTCTTTCCTCTCTTAGACAATTGCTCTCAATTGTGGTGTGTCTCAACTAAGGAACCAAAGCTTCCTTTTATAGGAGAAAAATGGCCTTGAATGTCATCCCCCAACCACTAACAACCAATGTCATCAATGGTCATCATAAATGTCATCCTTCCAACTACCACCAACTACCAAGAATTAAAGCCATAGTCAACAATCTCCACCTTGGCTTTATATTCTCTGAATACTGTATACTCTGAATTTCCTTTTACTGTAGATGTATCCCTCTCCCCGGATACTCCACTACTAACTCAGCATTTGACAAAGTGAATTAAGTCTAAGCAATGCTTAAACTTTTCTGCCGTAACTGACTTTGTGAGCATATCCGCGGCATTCTCCTTTGTGTGGACTTTGCGAACTGCAATGTCACCACTATTCAGCTACTCACAAATCTTGTGATATCGAACATCTATATGTTTGGTCCTGGCGTGGAACACCTGGTTCTTTGCTAAATGAATAGCACTTTGACTATCACACTGTATATGGATACTGCCCTGCTTGAAACTTAGTTCTTCAACTAATCCCTTTAGCCACAAAGCCTCCTTGCCTGCCTCTGTCAACGCCATATACTCAGCTTCTGTTGTTGATAACGCTACTGTAGACTGCAACACTGACCTCCAACATATACATCCTCCACAAAAGGTGTATACAAACCCGGTCGTAGATCTCCTTGAATCTAGGTCTCCAGCATAATCTGAATCAACAAACCCTATAACCTCACTTCTCGCAGTATCACGATCAAACATAAGACCGTAATTGGTTGTACCTGCTAGATAACGAAAAATCCATTTGACAGCATTCCAATGCTCTTTCCCTGGATTTGCCATATACTTGCTAACCATACTTACTGCATGTGAGATATCTGGCCTTGTACATACCATGGCATACATGAGACAACCTACCGCATTTGCATACGGTACTTTGGACATAGACTCCATCTCATCCTCTGTCTGTGGGCCCAACTGTGAAGATAACTTGAAATGTGCTGCCAACGGAGTGCTAACTGGTTTAGCATTGTGCATGTTAAACCTCTCCAAGACCTTTTGCACATATCCTTTCTGAGTTAACCACAGCTTTCCTACCTGACAATCTCTGTGAATTTCCATACCTAGGATCTTCTTGGCTGACCCAAGATCCTTCATTTCAAATTCATTGCTCAATAAATTCTTCAACTGAAGAATATCTGTCATCCTCTTTGCTGCTATCAACATGTCATCAACATATAATGTCAACAGTACTAGAGAACCATCATCAAGCGATGTGAAATACACACATGGATCATACTCAGAACGAGAGTAACCATGAGCCACCATGAAGCTATCAAACCGCATGTACCACTGTCTCGGGGACTGCTTCAAACCATAGAGAGACTTTTTCAAGCTACAAACTAAGCCCTCTTTCCCTGGTTCAATAAACCCCTCCGGTTGCTTCATGTAGATCTTTTCTTCTAAATCACCATGGAGAAAAGCTGTTTTCACATCAAGCTGCTCCAACTCCATATTCTGTGATGCTACAATAGACAAGATCAACCGAATCGATGTGTGTTTCACAACTGGTGAAAAGATCTCATTGTAGTCGATTCCTTCTCTCTGAGAGAATCCCTTTGCCACCAATCTAGCCTTGAATCTTTCACCTTCTTTATCAGACTGAGCTTCCTTTTTCCTGAACACCCACTTGCATCCTATAGCCTTTGATCCTTTTGGAAGTTGAACTAACTCCCAAGTCTTGTTCTTCTGTAAAGACTCCATCTCTTCTGCCATCGTATTGCACATTTATCATTTTCCTTGGACTGAATAGCATCCTGATAGCTAGTTGGATCTCCACTACCTGCAATCAAGGCAAATGCAACCATGTCTTCAAACTCATATCTCTGCACTGGTTTGCTGACTCGCCTTTCCCGATCTCTTACAAGATTATAGGACATCTCTTGGGGATCTGAAGGATGATCATCTTCAATCTCTTCAGCTTCTTTTGTCTCTTCAGGAAGCTCCACCTCAACTGGGTGTTTTTGCAACTCATTTGCTATAAATTCTTCATTCTCGAATTTGTTCAGCATGTGTTTCTCATTGAACACCACATCCCTGCTAACAACCTTCTTCTTAGATACTGGATCCCATAACCTGTATCCCTTGACTCCATCTTCATATCCAAGGAAAATACATTCCTTTGACCTTGGATCAAGTTTGGATTGTCGCTCCTCGACCGGCAAATGAACATAAGCTGGACAACCAAAGATTTTCATTACAGAAAAATCAACTGGTTTCCCAGTCCATACCTCCTCAGGGATTTTGTAATCAATTCCAGCTGAAGGGGATCGATTTATCAGATAGCAGGCTGTGTTGACTGCCTCAGCCCATAAATACTTGGGCAAACCTGCATTCAACCTCATACATCTGGCGCGTTCCAACAGAGTTCTGTTCATCCTCTCTGCAACCCCATTTTGCTCTGGAGTTCTTTTAACTGAGAAGTGTCTGGTGATACCTTCATCCTGACAAAACTGTAGGAATGACTTGTCCTTGTATTCCATGCCATTATCTGATCTGAAATACTTCAGCTTCTTTCCGGTCTGATTTTCTACTTTAGCTTTCCATTGCTTAAAGATTCTGAAAACCTCGGACTTCTGCTTCATAAAATACACCCACACCTTTCTGGAGTAGTCATCTATGAAGCTGACAAAATAATGGGCTCCACCCATTGACGTATCTTTGATCGGGCCCCAAACATCTGAATGTACATAATCAAGTACATTCTTACTGGTATGTGATCCTGCCTTGAAGCTGACCCTTCGTTGTTTGCCGTACACACAATACTTGCAAAATTCCAAACTGCACGTTTTGACACCTTTCAGCAACTGCCTTTTGTGAAGTTCTTTCATTCCACCTTCACTCAAGTGACCAAGTCGCATGTGCCATAATTCTGTGCAATCACTGTTGGAATTATCCTGCACTGAAACCGCTGCTCCACCAGTAACTGTGTCCCCTATCAACTTGTAGAGGGTGCCCTTTTTCTGACCCTTCATAATTACCATTGAACCCTTGATAATTTTCATGACACCATCTCTGACTGAGATACTACAGCCTATAGAGTCAAGTACTCCAACCGATATCAAGCTCTTTTTCAATTCTGGAATATACCTTACATCACCCAATGTTCTGACGACCCCATCAAACATTTTAACTTTGATGGTGCCTATCCCGGTAACTTTGCAGATTGCATTGTTACCCAATATCACAGAACCACCATTGCAGGATGTAAAAGTATCAAACCAATCCCTGTGAGGGGACATATGAAAAGAACAACCGGAATCCATGTACCAATCTGTAAGGCTGCTATTGTCTCTAACGGATAAGAAATCACCTCGTGAAGCTTCATTTTCTGCCACTGTGTACAGCTCTCCGTCGCTGCAGACATCTGCTTTCTCAGCAACATTAGCAGAATTTTCAATCTGCTTACCTTTCTTCTTGTTCTCCTTTTTCAACAATGGACACTTATTTTTGAAGTGGCCCTTCTCGTGGCAATGATAACACTCAACCTGAGATATATCCTTTTTGCCTGATCTCGATTGAGACCTTCCTCGTTCTTTGCCGAAATTCTTCTTTCGATTAGGACCCCTGCCACGCCCATTTGAAAATGCAAGAAGGCTGTCTCCTTGATCTCTGAAAGTAGTACCCCTGAACTTATCCTGGTCCAGGACTGCTGACATCACATCGTCAACTGCAAGCTTTTCCTTCCCTACAAGGAGAGTAGTCTGGAGAGTTGAGTATGAATCTGGTAGAGAAACCAAAAGCAATAAAGCTTTATCTTCTTCATCCAGCTTCACATCTATACTGGTAAGCTGGGTCACCAATCTATTAAACTCATTAATATGATTGGTCAAATCTGACCCTTCTTCCATCCGAAGCCGGTACAATTCCTTCTTTAAATATAGCCGGTTTGACAGAGACTTCGACTTGTAAACTTTCTCAAGTTTCTCCCACAAGTCTTTCGGAGAGGTTTCTGTCAAAACCTGATATTTAATCTGTGGCGCCAAACTCAATCTGATTGTTGCCACAGCCTTTGCTTCAAGTTCTGCCCATTTGTCTTCTGTCACATTCGCTGGTTTCTTTTCTTTCCCTTCCAGTGCCTTCGACAAACCCTGTTGAACCAATACATCTTTGATCGTACTCTGCCAAATACTGAAATTTGACTTACCATCAAATGGTTCAACACCGTACCTCAAACTCGTGCTTGTCATCTTCGTATTTGTGATCTGCGAGATTTCTCAAAAAACGGATCGTACCAGTTGGCCAGGAAAGTGTAAGTCCGGTGGGAGTCTCTCCGTGCTTTGCAACGGTGACTAATTAAGGAACCACACGTACTTTAGGCGTTTGCCTTTCGAACCACTTTCCTAGACACCAACGGCGTGAACCAAAGCTCTTGATACCAATTGTTGAGAAATCAAGCACACAAACACTAAGATAATACGCGCACAATTGTATGAGATACGAACAAGAACACACAAGAATTTTACGTGGAAACCCAACTGGGAAAAACCACGGGGAGAGATCTCAGAAATCCACTATGAAATAAATATAGAGAATACAAACTCTCAACTGAGAAATAAACTAACTGTTTATTTTCTCTCTGCTCTCTCACACTCACTAAGCTTCTCTCTAAGAACTATTGAGCTTCTTTCCTCTCTTAGACAATTGCTCTCAATTGTGGTGTGTCTCAACTAAGGAACCAAAGCTTCCTTTTATAGGAGAAAAATGGTCTTGAATGTCATCCCCCAACCACTAACAACCAATGTCATCAATGGTCATCATAAATGTCATCCTTCCAACTACCACCAACTACCAAGAATTAAAGTCATAGTCAACAGACCTGATCAGGAGTTAATTTGGCTGCGAACCCACTTGCAGCATTCTTGTAGCTATAAAGAAATGCCTCTTTTGCAGCATCTTCACTATCAAAATTGAGAATTTTAAAAACCCAGAATACAAAATTATACATATAAGAAAGAAACCCACAACTAATATGATAAAAACTATATACATATATATACATGGAGAGATATAGCGAGAGAAAGAGGGAGAAAGAAACCTGCCAAGGACGGAGGCTAGGGTTCTGATGTGATAGGCTTCGGGTTCTTCGTCCTGAGGTTTCTCAGTATAAACAATGTGAACTGAAGAAGATTGCGTAGGAGTTGATTCTGCCATTGATATGGATACAATCGAAGATAGGGAAATTATGAAGAAGAAAAGCGATAAGCTTCGTCTACTCATTTGCTTTTTCTTCGGAATTTATAAACTCCTTTTTGGGATATTTAACGCGTGGGATTGAGTACTACTTTTATGCTTAAGCACGAAGTTGGGTATAGTTTTGGATAAAAGACAAATGTAGGGACCTTTTGGAAAAATATTACGGTGTAAAAAATGTTTACACGAGCATCCAATCATTTTTATGTTTGGTTTTCTAAATATTCTTTTCACGTATTCCTTTCGCAGATTTATAATTTCTGTAATCTTAATCCAATTTTACAAAAACAAAGCAATTAAAAGGGACTAAATATGAAAAATAACTATAAATTAAAGACTAAATCCAAAAATAATTATAATTTAAGGACTAAACATAAAAAGTTGTTATATTTTAGAGACTAATATTAAAATATATATATAGTTTAAAAACAAAATACACAAAATTAATTAAAAAATTAAACATAAAAAAGTTATAGTTTAGGAAATAACAAAGAGGATATTCTCTATCTATTTTTTTCTGATACACGGGAGGGCAAAAAGCCCAAAACTACACACAAAGCTTAGGGGTCATGCTACACCTCTATTAAGAAATTCACCCAATCACTCAACGGGTTTAGATACTCTTTAACGATTTTTTCTGTTTCTCTATACCAATATTTATGACGACGATTTTTAGGGTTTATGACGACGATTTTTAGGGTGTACAGCGACGGTATGTCCCGTTACCGTAGTCCTACAAAAAAAGGCTATGACGACGGTACATATCATCGCCATAGACCCTATAAATCGCCGTCATAAGTTTCGACACAGAGAAACAGAGAAATATGATTACAGAGAATCTCATGTCACTACTCGAGTTTTCTTTATATTTTTTATATCAATTGCTCTTTTAGTCGAGAAGTCCACGCATTGATTTCTTTCTTTCTAAAATGTATCAACTCTTATTCTCAATCCCTTTTTAATAGTTCACGAATTCTCCAAATGAGGGAAAAGTTTGGATCATTGGAAGCTAATTTAATCAATTCAATAACCACTTGAGAGTCGGATTCCAACTCCAACCTTGCAATATCCTCTATTCCAAGCCAATTTCAATCCTTGTCAAACTGCTTAAATTTCAGCAACTATGTTCAAATTTGAGCCAATATTAGCCATAAAGTCCACTTGCCATCGACCGAAACAATCTTTAATGAGACCTTATGCTAATGCTCTCCAAGGATTATTTTGTGAGGCGCTATCCACGTTCACTTTCATCATGATGTTTTTGTCAGACTATATACCTCTTTTTTTTGAAAAGTTTCCACTCGAGTATGCACTGTTGCCTTATCAATTTCATCAACTTGCGAAAGAATTCTCTCAACATTATTAGAGGGGGTTCCATCCAAGTGCTCATACAATATTTTATTACGATGAAACGAGAAATAATTAATCGCTTTTCGAAATGGGATTTTTTCCCAGAATGTTATAACCTTCATTTGTGTCCATAATTATGTTGTTGAATTTTTTCATAAAGTGTGTGATGATCAATGATTTGTGCATCCATTTTACGGTAGTCTTTGATGATTGTGTGGACAAAAACTAAGTATTAGTTTAATGTTAATGCTAAAAAATTATTTTAGACAATAAATAATTCAGAAATTCAATTCGTTTATTAAGGACCAAGCTAACACTGTGTTCAATACTTTAGACTCAAGGACTTCTTGGAACGCGGAGAAATTTGGTACAATACGAAAGGTTACGCTACTACAATTTCAATAACACGAGACTGAAAATTGTTTCTAAACTATTACAATTTCAGTAACACGGGGACTGAGAATTGTTTACAAAACTATGATTACACTAATTTATACCTCCTAAACCGCATGGCGATGGGCCCAGCAGGTAACTAATCTTAATCCTATGATAGATACTCTGAAGAGCGTTGTTTTGTTGTTGAGTTGTGGATGAGTTCGTGTGTTGATTCTAACCCTGATATGGCCCATTTATAATTTTTTATCTCTGGTGTAACTTCCATGCATGCTCATAATCTCTTCAACTTCTTGAAACTGCCGATGGTGGGAATTAAGGGGTTAACTGCTTTAGTTATTCAATTGCTCTATTTTTATGTGCCACGTGTCGTCGTTGTATTAGTCCTTCGTGATGTTCTTAATAAATATTTGTAGGTTGTCGTAATTTAAAAGTCATTTAAATCTTTTCCCCTACAGATTGTAATGTAGGCACATAAAGAATCTATCCCTTGGCGATGAGCGGAAATAAAGCAAAAATTTTCAAAAATTTGAGGGGCGTTTTTGTAATACCCGGTCATTTCCACATCACCCCTTTTTAAAAATCATTTCATTCCCTTAGCCTATATATATGGGATTACCCTTTTAGTTTTTAAACACTCAACATTAACTACCTCCCATTTGTGTGAGGAAGTTTTTATATGATAACCTTTTTAGTAAGAACCTCCCTAGTTAAAAATTTTGGTGTCGAGGACGTGGACAGACTGCGAACCTCATAATTTTGGGTATGTCTCTTTTTCTTTCTTTGTGTAATTATTTAATTTTCTGCATTAGTTTTAATTTTTGTATGTTATTTAGTTTGTTAGTTGATATATTTTGGTATATCTTTGTTAATAATTAGCATTTTAGAATATTAAATTAATATTTTTGTAACTTTAAAGTTTTGACATAAAATAGTAATAATAATAATAAAATATTTATTTGTAATAGAGTTAAAAATGGAAAGAATATTTTTGTGAATATACTTATATGTATTTCGGAAGGAACAAAAATACTATTATTTATTAATATACACATTACCATGATTAGAATATTTATGTATGTATAACTTTAAGTAGAATTTTGTTTTGAACGGAAAGATTTCAGATTCGCCTAAGAGAAAGAAAATGTGTAAAACTTAATCAATTGATTAACTATTTATTTATCAATTCCTTTATTTTGTTTAATTAGTTCTGACGGAGGGAATTTAACGAGTCAGTTTTGCAATATAATTTCGGGTAGTACATTACTTATTCCAAGTACGGATTCCGTACTCTTTCAGCGATATTCCTTTAATTTTAATTCGTTCGTTTTGCTCCTTATTTAGAAATTCGGATATTGTTTCAATAATTTGGTCTTAGTTGAATTTATATGGTCATTTTGCTTGATTTTAGATATTCATAAATTTATAACTTGTACTCTTGAAACTTGTTGAGCACATCTAGTATTTATTTTGATTATGTAGAAACGTACATGTTAATATATTTGGGAGCCTTTGTGTCGATTCGTTTCGGTTTCGCATGTGCGTATTAGAACCCCTTTGTTAGTATTGTTTCGCATGTATTGTGAGATGATATTTTTGTTAAAATGTACCGTAGGGTATACCTGAGTTGTAACCACTTGTAGGGCTACCACAAGTATGTCCTCTTGGCACCGAGGCATGACACTTCCTTAGCAGTGTGATTAGTCCACGACGTCTCCATTTTGTGTGCTCCGATGGGAGTTGGCCATTTGGTGTTTTATTGTAGGAGGCGTATGGGTCGACCCTAACATTTTGTTCTGTTATGTTCTGCAGTCTGGTGTTGTTTGTAGTGTCGAGCACACATTTATGATTTTGCATGCATTTGGATCTGCAGTCCAATGTCTGATTGTTTTGTTTTGTTTTGAGTTCGGAATGAAATAAACATAACCATTCAATTCAGCCGTTTATATTATTCAAATAAATCAGTTCAGTTCAGGGGATCAGTTTTAGTTCGATAGATCAGATCAGTTCAGTAGATTAGTTCAGCTCAGTAATGTGACACCCCCAAATCTGGGCCCACACAGCCCAAACTTGAGTTGTCAAAAGACTACAACAAAATTATTACAAAGTAGTACAACGTTCAACAATACAGTGTATAATAATACACAACTGAGTCTTCACTATTATTATCACACTATTTTACAACACGTGAGACGGTAATAACTATCCCTCGGACTCTCACTCCATTCCCCGGCTAGACCCAGCTACATTCTCATCTCCTGTTGAAAAACAATGGAACAAAAGAAAGGGTGAGCTCAAATAGCCCAGTAAGAAATATCATGACTAAGATAATGACGATTAAATTATTATTAGCCTTCAACAGTTAAGTTCTTGATAGAATACAATAGACTACAAAGTTTATATCAAAAACTGCTGTTAAATTCTTGAACAATGTTCAGATCAATAATAGCAGCGGAATTAGCAATCTATTAGAAGAATAATGCAGACTATAATGTCCACTCGCTTCTCTTTTTTGTAAAAATATCATCAACTTTTATCATCTGAAATACCATTAGTCAAGATAATACAACTTCACAGTTCCTGGTCATAATCATGCAGATCAACAGTTCATCTTTGCACTACGGGCCAAAGACATTCAATATAACACCAGCGGTCATGATTATACCAGATTCAGCCTTTGGTTATAATCATACCAAACAACAGTTCATCTACGCACTACGGGCCAAAGAGAACTTTCACCACGTGCCATAAAAGACACCGAACAGATGTATCGCCTTTAACCTAGTATATCGTCTTTAACCTATCATCTGTTCAACAATTATATCACATCTGTGCCCCCGGTCACAGATATTCACAACAACTTGATTCTTGAAGATTAATACAAATAACAGTGATACAAATGATGAACAGAAGAAACAAGATAAACGATAAGTATCAGAAGTTTACTTTGTGCAGATTCAAATAATGTCCAAATTGTCAACATGATGTGGAGTGAAATTTAAAAATGATATTCAAGATCTACAGTTCAGAATAACGGTTACAGTTCAATAGAAAGGTTCAGAAAATAGGAAGGTTCAGTTGAAATAATGAAGTTCAACTATTATGGAACATATAATATTTTCAGGAATTATAGAAGCAATAGTTCCATAATAAGTTTCGATTTAGGAGTATGAAAGAAAATAATATCCCTTACCGTAGCAAGTTTGATTAACAAAAGGTGAAGGAAATTAATATCCCTTACCATAGTAAGTTTGAATAATGGAAGATGAAAAAGATGGTATCCCTTATGAGTATAAAGGATAATAACATTTACGAATATGAAAGATAATGATATTACAAATGAATATGGAATAATAGTGTAATGTGATAATTCGTGTAGACAAATCATTTCCACACGAGACAAATAAAAAGGGTTATTCACCAACAGACGGTAGTCCGCGCCGTAAGGTTATTCCCATCAATTTGAATACAAAGAGTTATTCACCAAACAGGCGGTAATCCGCGCCGTAAGGTTATTCTCAGAGATTAATAAGGAATGAATACAAAATGTTATACACCAACAGGCGGTAATCCGCGCCGTAAGGTTATTCCCACAATTTAATACATGGAAATAAATGGCACATCTTATAAATAAGAAAAAAACGATATTATTTTCGAGAATCAAAGAATGATAATCCCTTCCAGTAAGAAAGAAAATAATATCCATTTATGGTGATGAAAAGAATGATACCCCTTACCGTGGTAAGTTTAAATAATAGAATATGAAAGAAGATGATATTCCTTACCTTAACACGTGACTGGATATTGATTTAAATGAGGTTGATCAACCTAAATTTTCATACTAAAATTAGTAATTACCACATATAAATTTCAAAGTGTATGATAACTCGTATAATATGAATTATCAAAATTATATATATTTAACATAATTTTTGTAGTATAATATAACTACTTTTAAATAGTTTTAAAAATAATATTCCAAAATAAATCTTCCAAAGAAAGCTTTTAAAAATGAATCTTCTTAAAGAAGAGTCTTCTAAAGGAAGATTTGTGAATACCGTGAAAAATAGGAATTTATGAAATTACTACTCTTTAATAAAAGACTTACTTGAAAATTTTCTGCACTCCTTTTGGCTTTCAAACTCTCAAAATAGCCTTACTATTCTTAGAGAAAACTCATAAAATTCTTATAGAAAAATTTTATGTTTTATGTGTGATTTTTCTATTCAGCTGAGCAAGCTATTTATAGGAAAAAAATAAGTTACTATGCGCGGTAGGTGGGGGTTGTTGGCAGTGCAGCAGCATCGTGCTTTTTTTTTTCTTCTGCGTAAAATTTCTCCAATTTCAAGCTTCACCAACCATGTGGGCCCCACCAATGGGTCCACATGTTTCTTACTATTCACGTTACTATTTCAAAGAGTAAAATTAATTAATTAATTTTATTTTATTTTATTTATTTATTTATTCTTCATGTGGGTCCAACATATAAAATAAAATAATGCTACAATAATAATTCAACAATAATGTAATAAACACGTTACAGATTATTATTAATTTAATAATATAAATTATAGTATATGTAGACACCCAAATTTTGCACTTTTGCACTAACCCTGACAGGAGGGCAGAATCGTCATTTGACCCGACGAGCGAAAAGGAAGGTGGACCCCAACATCAAGCCACCCCAGCGATTTACGGTCAAAGCCGCCACAACGGACAACGAACATCCGGTCACTTGAGGCAAGGCGAACAGTTGATCCAGAAAAACCTGAGCCGGCCACAAAAGACGACTGATGGCCACTCCGCTTACGATGTTCGGGGGTCTCGCACAATTATTAAATTCTATATCAAGTCGCAGCCCTCCGAACTAGCCTCCCAGAACAATGTGGCACGTTTCCCAGGGATTTCCGGATTGCAAAAATACAGCCTTCCAAAATAATACCGCAGAAATTGGCGAATTAAGACCGCGTGGCACGAAAATCGAGAAAAGCAAGCCAGACAGCCGCGGATGCATCTGCGGCCAAACGACTTTCGAGGTTCGCACGGCTCGAGGAGACGGCACACGGCAGCCGAGGAAGCGGCGTGCCGCCCAGCCGCAGATGGATCTGCGGCCAGCCGCAGATGCATCTGCGGCCAGCCGCAGATGCATCTGCGGCTGCCTGGAAATGGCTATAGATCGCCATTTCCACCCGAGAGCAGAAAAAAGAGAAGAGTTTTGAAGGTTTTAGAGAGAGAAAAATGGCGGAATAGAGAGAGAAACCTTCGGGTTTGTGAGAGAAATGTGAGGATTTGTCTCATTTTGTTCAATCTTCCCACATCATATTGTATCCTACATCCGATTTGAGGGCTAGTGTGTTATATCCATCAATATCAAGGCAATAATCTCGATCTCTCTTAGTATTGGTGCATGTTTTGTAGATTTATTAGATTTAATCTTTTATCTTGTTTTAGTGCTTTAATCTTTTGTAAATATTTGTTTATTTGTGCATTTGTTGGGTGGATCTTCTGTGGATCCGAAAATATTTGGTGCATTGCGTTTTCAATAGTTTGATTTAGTGTATTTGGAAGTTAGATCCAATGTAGTCAATATATTGTAGATCTATGGATTAGGGACGGTTAGAGAGGATTTATGGCGGATTAAATCTCCTCCTAACCTCCCGATGATATCCTTTTAGTTTATTTGTTAGCATTTACGCATGTAGCGATGGCGATGCATTTGTATTGTAAATATGTAATTTTCGGGCCTTAAAGCGATGTCGGATCGAAAATCGGGTTTAAGGCCCCGTAATAATGAAATGTGCGATTGTGGGCGTTTGGGGTTATTCGGATGGCTTACATGCCCGTGAATAGCCGCAACGTTATTTTGATGCTTGGTTTTCCCTTTTGACACGAAAAAAACGATTTTGGAATGAAATGATAAAGATTTTTATAAAATCAAGCAAATTAGGATATTACATCCACGAGGATTAAAATTAAGAGTTTTGGCGAACTTAAATCCATGTTTGGCAGAAAGGCTTCATTTGGTTCCAAAAGGTCAAAAAAAAAACGATTTCGCAAATAAATAAATGTTTTCATTAAACTTTGTGCATAGGGTGAAAGAGTTCTAGAAGTTGCCTTCATTTTGTTCATTTTATTATTAGAGGGCAATGTATAGTTTCGATACCTATTTGACAAAAGTTTACAAATTGTTTTATGAAAACGACACCTAATAAAAACCCCCCCATCGCTTTCGAAATTAAAATCAATCTTTATTGTAAAAAATGAAGTCTTGTCAATTGGGTCAAAGGATGTCTAAAACGCTTTCCAGATAAACACATTTGCCATATAGAATCAAAGCAACTTTATGCAAAAGGACACCACAAACATCCATTTAGGCACACATACACACACGCGCGCACACGCATATTTTTAGGATCTAAAAGGATAGGAAAACATCGAGATTGCGGTAACCGTGTTTCACGGAAGTCGGGGGGTGCCTAACACCTTCCCCTCGCTTAAGCAAGCCCCCGAACTCTATGAATCTCGGTTTGCGGACCAATTAACTCGGAGTCACATATGAGCCAGCGATTACGAAAACAAACTCGGATGAGTTGGTACATCCATTTCAAATATACCAACTGGCGACTCTGGTCAATTGGCTCATAAAAAATCGATCTTTCAAAACCCGTCGACATTAAGCCGACCCTTTTCAAAATCACATTTAATTCAAAAGGCTAAAATTGGAAAGGGACATTTTAATAATAAAAAACGAGACGGCGAAAATCCCGGCGTCGACAGTATATTTGCAACCGTGACAATTATTAGGTTCAATAATTTTAAAAACAGTGCAACAACAATTATTGAGTCAATGATATGAAATACAGTGTAATGACAATTATTGAATCAATAATGCAAAATACTGTGTAACAACAATTATTGAATTGATAAAATAAAATATTATGCAGTGACAATTATTGATGAAATGATGCGCAACAGTTACGGTGTCAATTATCAGACCAATAATATGAGACACTGTGCAATACCGTGTGCTATTGTAGAGTACCGTGTGCTACAGAAAATACCATAATTTACCGTATGCTACTATTCTTTTATCACCGGTATTTTAACAGTTTTGTTGACTATTTTTATTTAAAAACGTTATTTCTGTCGTTTTCTATATCCGACAAATATTCTGTTGTGGGGTCCACCAATAATTAGTTATTTCGGTGTCGTCGTACAGCCCGAATATTTTCCGACAAAACGAATATTGTCCGACAAAATAAAATTTGCACATAACATCCTTAACTTTTAACTTTATCAATTTAACCACTTACTGTTTCAGAAAAATATATGAAGAAAAATTAAATTTTATATTTCATAAAATTCGGGGTCTTACAAGTAAGATTATGTTATTCAGTTTAGTTGATTTGGTTATTTAGTTTCAGTTATTATTTCTGCACTCTTTATCGGTATTGGGCATTTGGCTCATGCTGTGTTTTTCTTCCGGCAAGTTTGCAAGGGAATTCAAGGGCAAGTGTGAAGAAAACTTCCTTTTTGTTTTGATATTCTGCTTAGAGTTTGCTTATGCGTAGCCTCCCTTTCCATTAGTCGGGAATGGGGTGTTACAGAGTTGGTATTAGAGCTAGGTTTTTTTCTTGTAGAAAACCTATTTAGGTTTGACCTATGAGTTATAGGTCTATCTGGGATAGGTTTTTGTTATGTTTGAAATTTTGTTCAGCTATCATATGAGTTTCTATTCGAATTTGCCTTAAATCAATTTCGCTTTCGTCCGTTTTATTTTGTCGAGGGCTCGTAAAACCATTAGAGGTGGTAGAGGCGGTGATAATGGTGGCAATGCTGGTTTGCACCACGAAGGGCGTGTACTCGCCTTGTCATATAATTAGGTGACAGATGCGTAATATTCTGTTTTGGCACTCTTTTAGTTGACAGTCGTGAGACTTTTATTGAGTTTGGCTCTACTCGTTCGATCGTTTCGTATTCTTTCATTTGGCATCTTGGTGTGCTATCTCAATCATTAGATTATATTATGTCTATTGATGCTCTGATGAGAATTTTTTTTTATTATCTCTGATTTGTACCGAGGTTATTTCTATTAGTCTTGGAAATAAAATTCGTGGGGCTAATCTTCTGTCGATGCGTATATACAATTTTGATGTGATTCTTGGGATGAACTGGTTGGATAAGCACGAGGCCACTATTGATTACCAAGTGAAGAAGGTTATTATCTTTGGAAATTTAAAGTTTCTAGATTTTGTGTTTCAAAGTTCACGACCGGGTAATGTGGTGAAATCGATTTTTATTTTTGAAAACTAAAAAGTTGTTAGCTAAGGGTTTGTGATGAGTATTTGACATTTGTAAAGGATACCTCTTTGAGAGAGTTGTATTGAAAATGTTCCAGTCGTTCGTGAGTTTTCTGATGTATTTATTTAAGAATTATCAGGATTATCATTGCAACAGGAAGTTGAGTTTGCCATCGAGATCGTTCCGAGTGCGAAGCCTATAGGAATGTTGTATGGCGCTGAAAAACATGCAGTGCTAGGCCTTGGGTCATGTTAGGTGCAAGACAACGTTCGATTATTAATGACAAATGTTATGAAAAAGATTTTAATGTATAACAAATAATTTTATTTTGGTACAGCCCTTATGTTTGAATCTATTGTACAAGGGCTTAGGGATCGAAATTGTTAGCATAATCCGAATTAAATAAACTCTGAACAGTCCTTATGATTGAAAATATTATAATCATTGTAAAAGGACTCAGGGATCAAATTTGTTAAGTTGATCCAAAATTTTAGATAGAAAAATGTAATAAACTAGGTTGAAGATTCGTAGAGCAGACAGATCTGCAGAATAGAACAGCATCGACGTGCATTATAGTGGATTATCCAGACTTCAGAATATGTTAAGGTCTTGTGCATTAGAGTGGTCAACTAATTGGGATGATTAATTGAGCCTTGTTAAATTTACTTATAACAACAACTGGCATACAAACGTTGGGATGACTTCGTTTAAGTCGCTACATAGTAGAAAGTGTGGGCACCAATTTAATGGATTGAGGTTAATGAGAAGGTCATAGAAGGACCTGAGTTAGTTCGAATCACTACGAAAATTATAGTCGTGGCTAAGGAGAAATTTAGGTCTACTCAATCAGTATTCGACGATTTGGGTTAAGGAGTAAACTCACTCCACATTTTATTGTCTCATTTGATATTTTAGAAATGGTTGGCGAAGTCGCATTTCGGTTAGCTTTGCCTCCACAGTTAGCATATGTGTATAATGTATTTCGTGTCTCAGTGTTAAAGAGTTATC
Organism: Hedera helix; assembly: GCA_947179155.2. NCBI lineage: Eukaryota > Viridiplantae > Streptophyta > Magnoliopsida > Apiales > Araliaceae > Hedera > Hedera helix. The sequence continues at coordinate 2,582,679 of OX359279.1, forward strand.
ATTATCATTTGTTGCACGTGTTGCACTATCCATTTTGATAGGATTCTGTGTTTGCCTAATTTTAAATAGGAATTTACACATAAGTATACGCAGCCCACAAGTAATATAATGATAAAGTCGAGTGTCGAACCCACAGAGAATTAAAAATAATTATTACCAAACACTAATTTAATATCAAATTAATTTTATTTAAACAATCTCAATTTAAATTATAAAATAATTCTAATTAAAATTACTAACTAAATTAAACTAATGAAAATGGTTAAACCAAATTAAAAATAGTCAAGATCAAAATTTCCCCCAATACTTCATTTAAATTTTTTCACTATCTTTTTAATTAATTAATTATATAGAATTGTTAACTGAGATTTATTAACTATTCATTAACCTTTTTCAAGAATTAATAAAAAGATTTATTCTAATTAAATTGCTATATTGCTATGCAAAATAACTTGAAATAAACTCCTTAAGATCCAACTCTCAACAAAGTTACATATGACATATAAATATATCCATTATATACACTATTATGCTACTCTTTCTAGAAAGAATAAACAAATTCACATGTTATCATATCCGGATCTAAACCTATAATTCACTTTTGATTTCATATAAATTATCCCAATAATTAATCACAATTAATTAATACATTAACGCACAAAATAATTAATTAGGTCTAAACATTATAATATATTCGTCAACTTCATATAGATTACCACATTAATTAATGCAAATAATTAAATACTTGAACACACAAAATATGATAAACAATTCAATTATAATCAATTTAATTAAAAAGAAAATAAATTAATTTAAACTACACATTGGGTTCAATTGCAATCTCAATAATAAATTAACTCATAACTAAATAATAAATTATCCACAAATAATTCAACATCTCAAAATTACAAAAAAAAAAGTAAAAAAAAAAAAAGAAATCAAATATGTGGTTTGATATTCGTCTGTCACTTGGATCACAGTTTTCAATTCCTATACTCCACCTTCAATTATTGAATCATTCGTATTGAATATTTGCTCCTAACTATACTCCTAAACTACTATAATATAGTATTCTGCTCTAAAACTATGTTAATCTCTGTTAATATACTGAAAATAAGAGTTATATGGTGTATTTATAGGAGTACATTAATAATCCTAAGCATATGTGGAAAATAAATCCAATTCGGAATCAAATTAATGCTAAAATTCGCGATTAATTTCGATTTTGGCAATTAACGTATAACCAAACGTAACCTTCACGCCTTTGACCGAGTCAAACACGCTGGCAGCTTCCTGACGCGTGGCACCACGCATGGTGCCTGCCTTTAATTCATTAGCAATCCGCGCATGGCACGGCCTTAACTCCTTGACGCTCCCACACATAGCGTCGTTTTCCAAGCCCAGCATAACCTTCTTCGCGCATTGCGCGGATTCTGATCCTACTAACTTCAAAGCGGCGTCGTTTCAACTGTCCCTTGCTACCTCCTTAATGTCGTGCGAGCCAACCTTGTTTCATTTTAATTACTAAAATGCCATCAACACTTGTAGAATTTACTAGTTTGCCATCCACTTTATTTTACCTATAAAATAAAATATAAAATAATTAAAAATAATATAAAAAATACTAAAAATAATAATAATGCATAAAATTAAATAAATTACCTAAAATCAATTAAAATGCTTAAAAACTAAAAAATAATTAAGCCTAAAAATAGTCAATAAATATGTATAAAATCCTATTATCAAATACCCCCAAACTTAAATTTTTGCTTGTCCTCAAGCAAAAAAAAAATAAAATATTAAGACTCAACTAACTCAACAACTCAAGCAATGAATTAATATGAATAAAAATTTTAGCCTCAAATATGTCACAAATGATAACTCAAAGAAAATTTTAAAATCATGTAATGTCAAAAATTTTAACATATTGATTAATCGTATTTTACTCAAATCCTTTCGCGTGTGTGTGAATCCAAATGTATCAAACTAATTAAAAATCAAATAAATTTATGTAATTAAATGCCTCATGAAAGATATTACACAATAACACAATTACAAAGCAAAATTCTATAACTCACTTTTCATATCACTCTTCGCTAATAAATGCAAATATAAATTAAATGATCAAAATATTCCCCCCCCCCCCCCTCACGTTACATACACTAGGATCATTTTTTAAATTCACCACACTCTTTTCCAAATATATTATTATATTTTTTCTTTATTCATCATAGGTAAGTGCATTTTATGCTTCATCTCACTCATTCTTTTTTTATGCCCACGAATGCGTTTTACGCTCCATCTCGTTTTCTTCACATGTTTATTAGTGAGTGTGTTTTACGCTCTGTCTCAACTCACCAAATGGCTATTAATTCAACTCGGAAATGATTAATTTTTCAAACAATCCTAGAACAATTTACCTAAATCATCTCCCTTAAAATTATATTATACATCATATTTTACTTCAAGTTATGATCAAATAAGTTATAGAATTCACAAACATCTATCATAAGCAATTAACCATATAAACTTTCTCTAAGTTAAAATTAACTCAAAACAAATGGATATGTGTGCATAAAAATAAAGGATCTTAAATAAAATAATAACTAATAAAAAGTCAAAATTCAGACTAACAAAAATTTAATCATTTTTCAAGAGTTATTAAATAAAAATCACAATTTTTATCATTGCCCAAAAATTTAATTCAATTAATTCATTGCCCAAGGGCCTCCACCTAAAAACTAAGTTACTCCATTTTCATAGGAAACACAATTGCACTTAGCATGTGCAACAAGCCTTTAAACCCCAAGGTTACCCCAAGTGGACGAGTTGTGTCTCGTGAGGGTTTGTAGTGAATCTATCCACAAAATTCCAAAATAAAACCTTAAAAATTTTAAAATTAAAATTTTTTAATTTAAAATTTACCCACACCCCCAAACTTAAAACAGACATTGTCCTCAATGTATAAAATAAAAAAAAGTAAAAACAAAGAACTCCCCTGAATATATAGCATTTTCTCCTCATCTGCTAAGTCTGGATTGCATTGAATAAACCTGAAACAAAACAAAAAATAAAATAAAATATTAAAATAAATAATAAATAAATAAATAAACTAAAATTTACTACTAAAATAAAATCTACTAAAAATAAAAACTAAAACTAAAACTTGGATTGCCTCCCAATAAGTGTTTGTTTTAAAGTCTCAGCCTGACTACTCCATTTTCTCTAGCCCGGATCGAATTTATGCTTGATGAATCGCCTTGGAAGCCATGAGTTGACCAGTCACTTAACTTTTCCTTGAGAATTGAGATGCCCAATGTAAGACCCCGAATTTTATGAAATACAAAATTTAATTTTCTTCATATATATATATTTTTTCCTGAAATAGTAGGTGGTTAAATTAATAAGGTTAAAAGTTAAGGATGTTATGTGTAAATTTTATTTTGTCGGACAATATTCGTTTGGTCGGAGAATATTCGTTTTGTCGGGGAATATTCGATTCGTACGACGACGCCGAAATAACAAAATAATGGTGGACCCCCACAACGACTTATTGTCGAATATAGAAAGCGACATACGTAACCTTTTTAAATAAATATAGTCAACGGTATAATCATCTTGAACTGTTAAAATATCTGGTGGTAAAGGAATAGTAACATACGGTATTGCACAGTAGCACACGGTATTACACAGTAGCACACAGTATTACATAGTGTTCATATTATTAAACTGATAAAGTGGTTATTGTACTATATTGACTTTATTGAACCAATAATTGTCACATGCATAATAATTCATATTATTGAGTTGATAATTGTCACAGTAGCATATGCACAATAATTCACATTACTGAATCAATAATTGTCACTACACAGTAACGTGTTATTTTCTTATCTATTTTTAGCATTTTTGTTATCTCTTTTATGATATTGATTAAACTGTTGTATTCTATTATTAGTTGATTTTCCTGTTTATCTAACTCGAAAAGCCAACTACACTGCATTTACAACAATTAACTATAATAATGAATAATTGTGAATTATTGTTGAATAATTGAATTGATAAAGTTATTTGTTTTTATTATGATAAATTATATAAAGTTATTTGTTTTTATTATGATAAATTATATAAAGTTGTTTGTTTTTATATATAAAGTTAATTGATTTATTTAAAGTTAGTTGTTTTATATATAAAGTAAATTGAATGGTATAGATTAAAAGATGATCTTTAAATGAATGGTTTAGATTAAGAAAATCTTGAAAGATGAAATGAGTGGTATGGATTAAACATTATCTTGAAATATACGGTTTGGATTAAATTAGGAAATCTTGGTGATGATAAGATTTTTGCTATAAATAGAGGCCTTAACTTAAGGATTTTTCATAAAAACTTCCTTGCTTATTCTTTCTTTCACTCTCCAAATATTTCTTTGTATAAGTTCTCTTTGAGTGTGCTAAAGTCATCTTGAGTATTTGTAAAGTCATAAACTTTCGATATTTATTGATCATACTGTTTCTTCTGATTCATCATCTATATCACGGTTGTTATTCTAATCATCAAGAACCATGTTGTTGTGAATATCTGTGGCCTGTGGCACAGTTGATAGGATAAATGCGATATATTTATTGTGCCTTTTAGGGCACGTGGTGAATATTCTCTTTGGCCTGGGGCAAAGATGAACTGTTGTTGGTATGATTATGACCAAAGGCTGAAAACTGGTATAATCATTACCGTTGGGTTATATTTGAATATCTTTGGCTCGTAATGCAAAGATGAACTATTGACTGGCATGATTAAAATCAGGAACTGAAAATTTATATTATCATGACCAGCGGTGTTTAAGATGATAGAAGTTGATGATGTTTTTCCTAAAAAGAGAATCGAGTGGACAATATAGTCTGCATTATTCTTCTAATAGATTGTTCATTCTTCTGCTATTATTGATACAAAGCTTATTGTCTATTATATTCAATTAAGAACTCATCTGTTGAAGGCTAATGATAATTTATTTGTCGTTATCTTAGTCATGATATTTCTTACTGGGCTATTTGAGCTCACCCTTTCTTTTGTTCCATTGTTTTTCAGAAAAAGAGAGAGTAGCCGGGTCTAGCGGAGGAATGGAGTGACGGTCCGAGTGATAGCTATTGTAGTCTTCACATGTTGAATATAGTGTGGAAATAATAGTGAAGACTTAGTTGTGTATTATTGAGTTTTGCATTTCTGTCCTATGTACTATTTGTATTAAAGTTTATGTATTTTATGGCGTCTCAAATTGGGCTATGTAGGCCTAGATTTGGGGGCGTCACACCCAAACTTGTGTTCATCCTTCTTCCTCCAATAAAATTGACCTTTCAATCCCATAACATTAACCCAAAAGCATTCTTCTTGACCACTTGGAAATTCTATTGCATTAAACACCTTGAAGGTCACTTCTTCATCTTAAACTCTCATAATTAGCTTGCCTTTTTGCACATCAATCAACGTTCCTCCTGTAGCTAAAAATGGACGCCCAAGAATAATCAATATATTTTTATCCTCCTCAAAATCTAGCACAATAAAATCTGTGGAGAAGATAAACTTATCCACTTTTACAAGAACGTCTTCAACAATCCCCTTTGGATAAGTAAACGACCTGTCTGCCAACTGCAATGTAACATGGGTGGGTTTCGCTTCCTTCAAACCAAGCTTCTTATAGACTGATAGAGGCATTAAGTTTATGCTCGCTCCCAAATCACACAAGCATCGATTAAAGAATTGGCTCCCAATGATACATAGAATGGTGAAACTACCAGGATCTTTCAGCTTCGGTGGTAGCTTTTTTTGTAATATGGCGCTGCACTTCTCCGTTAGAGCTACTGTCTCATAGTCCCATAGTTTCTTCTTTGACAAAATCTCATTCATGAACTTTAAGTAGCTAAGCATCTGCTCTAATGCGTCTGCAAATGGGATATTAATGTGTATTTTTTTGAATACCTCCAAAAACTTTAAAAATTGTTTGTCGAGCTTGTTCTTTTGAAGTCTTTTCAGGAAAGGTACTGGTGGCACAATCTAATTCTGCTTCGGATTCACAACTTGCTTTTCCTCTTTATGTCCATGCGGCTCATTTTGACTATTCTTCTTTTCAGATTCACTATCATCATCCACATTTGGATTTACCCTTTTCGAATTTTCTCTATCATCATCATGTAATTCCTTACCACTCCTAAGTGTGACTACATTGCATTGTTCATTGCCCTCCCTTCTTGGATTTATCACTGTATCACTCGGCAAAACACCTTGAGGCCGACTATACATGGCACTAGTAAGTTATCCCACTTGGTTCTCGATGTTCCTCACTGATGATTCTAGACTATTCATTCTAACCTCATTCTACGATATATATTTCATAACAATTTTCTCAAAATTTGATGTCTTTTCTTTGATGTCTTTTCTGGCTGTGGTCGAGGTTGATTATGAAAACCCAGACTGTATAATGGTCTAGGAGCATATGATTGAGCTTGATTATTGCTCCATGACTGATTGGAAAGATTCCTCACCCCTGGATGATAGTAATTTGAATTACCGGGATGCTACTGGTGATTGTAGTTTGCCACAAACTAGACCGATTCTGCATTGATTGGGCATTGATTAACTGAATGGTTCCCAACACATAAATCACAAGTTATTGTCACAGGTTGATCAGGCTGCCTAGTCTTCGCAAGTGTTTCTACCATCTTCATTAGTGTTGCCATTTGCTCAGCCATTGAATAAACTGCATCATTCTCAATTCTCTCAACTGCCTTTGGCTGATTCACCCTTATAGAAGGCCATTGGTAATCATTTGCTGCCATGGTTTCCAAAAAGTCATAGGCCTCATCAAAGTCCTTCGCCATCAAAGCACCACATGCAGTTGCATCAATAATAGTCTTTGTTGTACTGAATAACCCACTGTAAAATGTTTGAACTTGAAGCCACTTAGGTATTCCATGGTGTGGACATCTTCGCAATAAATTTTTGAAGCGCTCCCACACCTCATACAACGATTCAGAATCATGTTGCATGAATGAAGTGATGTCGTTCCTCATTTTTGTAGTCTTCGCTGGCGGAAAGAACTTCGCTAAGAACTTTTGAGTCAAGTCGTTCCAAGTAGTGATAGACCCCGGTGGAAGTGAATGTAACCAACTCTTCGTCTTGTCCCTAAGTGTGAAAGGGAACAAGCGAAGTCTTACAGCGTCATTCGAAACTCCATCATACTTGAAAGTATCACATATCTCCAAAAAGCTCATGAGATGATCATTTAGATCGTCATTGGGTAAACCCACAAACTGCACTGAATTTTGAATCATCTGTATCATGTCCGGCTTGATCTCAAAACTTGTGGCATTAATTGCAGGCCTAAAGATGCTAGATTGAATTTCAGTGACTTGTGGCATCGCATAGTCTCGCAATAATTTTCGATCATCGTCCTTCATTTAACCTTAAAAAAGAAGTAAAAAGTAAAATTAAAATAAAATTAAAACTAATTTGATTGAAATTAATATTCGCAAATAATTATTAAATTAATTCCCCGACAACGACGCTAAAAACTTATTTGCCTAATTTTAAATAGGAATTTACACGCAAATATACGCGGCCCACAAGTAATATAATGATAAAGTCGAGTGTCGAACCCATAGAGAATTAAAAATAATTCTTACCAAACATTAATTTAATATCAAATTAATTTTATTTAAACAATCTCGATTTAAATTATAAAATAATCTAATTAAAATTACTAACTAAATTAAACTAATGAAAATGATTAAACCAAATTAAAAATAGTCAAGATCACAATTTTCCCCAATGCTTCATTTAAATTTTTTCACTATCTTTTTAATTAATTAATTATATAGAATTGTTAACTGAGATTTATTAACTATTTATTAACCTTTTTCAAGAATTAATAAAAAGATTTATTCTAATTAAATTGCTATATTGCTATGCAAAATAACTTGAAATAAACTCAGTAAGATCAAACTCTCAACAAAGTTATATATGACATATAAATATATCTATTCTATACACTATTATGCTACTCTTCTTAGAAAAAATAAACAAATTCATATGTTATCATATCCGGATCTAACCTATAATCCACTTTTGATTTCATATAAATTATCCCAATAATTAATCACAATTAATTTATATATTAACGCACAAAATAATTAATTAGGTCTAAACACTATAATTCATTCGTCAACTTCATATAGATTATCACATTAATTAATGCAAATAATTAAATACTTGAACACACAAAATATGATAAACAATTCAATTATAATCAATTTAATTAAAAATAAATTAATTAATTTAAACTACATATTGGGTTCAATTACAATCTCAACAATAAATTAACTCATAATTAAATAATAAATTATCCACAAATAATTCAACATCTCAAAATTACAAAAATAAAAGTAAAAGAAAAGAAATCAAATATGTGATTTGATATTTGTCTGTCACTCGGATCACAGTCTTCAATTTTCAAGCTCCACATTCAATTATTGAATCATTCACGTTGAATATTTGTTCCTAACTATACTCTTAAACTACTATAATATAGTATTCTGCTCTAAAACTATGTTAATCTATGTTAATGTACTGAAAATAAGAGTTACATAGTGTATCTATAGGAGTACATTAATAATCCTAAGCATATTGGAAAAGAAATCCAATTTGGAATCAAATTAATGCTAAAATCCGCGATTAATTTCGTTTTTGGCAATTAACGTGTAACCAAATGTAGCCTTCGCGCCTTTGACCGAGTCAAACGCGCTGACATCGCGCTGGCAGCTTCCTGACGCGTGACACCGTGCATGGCGCCTACCTTTAATTTATTAGCAATTCGCCCATGGCGCGCCTTTAACTCCTTGACGCCCCCACACACGTCGTCGTTTTCCAAGCCCAGCATAACCTTTTTCGTGCATTGCGCGGATTCTGATCCTACCAACTTCAAAGCAGCATCGTTTCAACTGTCCCTTGCTGCCTCCTTAACGTCGTACGCGCCATCCTTGTTTCATTTTAATTACCAAAATGGGATAACTTAGTTTTTAGGTAGAGTCCCTTGGGCAATGATAAAATCAAATCTCTGTTGACATCCGTTTGTCACTCGAATCACAGTCTTCAATTTCCAAGCTCCGCTTTAAATTCTTGAATCCTTCGCGTTTAATATTTGCTCCTAACTATACTCTTAAACTACTCTAATATAGTATTTTGCTCTAAAACTATGTTAATCTAAGTTAATGTACTGAAAATAAGAGTTACATAGTGTATTTATAGGAGTACATTAATAATCATAAGCATATGTGGAAAAGAAATCCAATTCGGAATCAAATTAATGCTAAAATCCGCAATTAATTCCGTTTTTGGCAATTAACGTGCAACCAAACGTAGCCTTCGCGCCTTTGACCGACTCAAATGCGCTGACACCACGCTAGCAGCTTCCTAACGCGTGGCACCACGCATGGTGCCTACCTTTAATTCATTAGCAATTCACGCATAGCGCGGCGTTAACTCCTTGACGCTCCCACACACGACGTCGTTTTCCAAGCCCAGCATAACCTTCTTCGCGCATTGCACGGATTCTGATCCTACCAACTTCAAAGCGGCGCTATTTCAACTGGCCCTTGCTGCCTCCTTAACGCCGTACGCACCAGCCTTGTTTCATTTTAATTACTAAAATGTCATCAACACTTGCAGAATTTACTAGTTTGCCATCCACTTTATTTTACCTATAAAATAAAATATAAAATAATTAAAAATAATATAAAAATACTAAAAATAATAATAATAATAATGCATAAAATTAAATAAATTACTTAAAATCAATATGCTTAAAAACTAACAAATAACTAAGCCTAAAAATAATCAATAAATATGTATAAAATCTCATTATCATTCTGGAAGAAAATCATTTCGTTTGTTTGGTGAAAATTCTATTCGAGCGAAGTATTCACCTCTTTTGATATTTAGATTCGACCCATTTCTTTTTATTCCGGGGATGGAATCCTTTTTAAGAGGGAAGTAATGTAATACCCGGTCATTTGTTGAAGTCTCACATCACCCATTTTTAAAAACTTCTTCCATTCCCTTAGCCTATATATATGGGATTACCTTTTTAGTTTTTAAACACCCAACATTAAGTACCTTCCATTTGTGTGAGGAATTTTTTATGTGAGGACCTTTTTAATAAGAACTTTTCTAGTTAAAATTTTTGGTTTCGAGGACGTGGGCAGACTGCGAACCTCATAATTTCGGTTATGTCTCTTTTTCTTTCTTTGTGTAATTATTTAATTTTTTATATTAGTTTTAATTTTGTAGTTTTTATTTTTGTATGCTATTTAGTTTGTTAGTTGATATATTTTGGTATATCTTTGTTAGTAAGTAGCATTTTGGAATATTAAATTAATATTTTTGTAACTTTAAAGTTTTGACAGAAAATGATAATAATAATAATAATAATAATAATAATAATAATAAAATATTTATTTGTAATAGAGTTAAAAATGGAAAGAATATTTTTGTGAATATACTTATATGTATTTCTGAAGGAACAAGAATACTATTATTTATTAATATATACGTTATCATGATTAGAATATTTATGTATATATAACTTAGGTAGAATTTTATTTAGAACGGAAGGATTTCAGATTCACCTAAGAGAAAGAAAATGTGTAAAACTTAATCAATTAATTAACTATTTATTTATCAATTCCTTTATTTTGTTTAATTAGTTCTGACGGAGGGAATTTAACGAGTCAGTTTTGCAATATAATTTCGGGTATTACATTACTTATTTCAGGTACGGATTCCATACTCTTTCAGCGATATTCCTTTAATTTTAATTCGTTCGTTTTGCTCCTTATTTAGAAATTCGGATATTGTTCCAATACTTTGGTTTTAATTGAATTCATATGATCAATTTGCTTGATTTTAGATATTCATAAATTTATAACTTGTACTCTTGAAACTTGTTGAGCACATCTAGTATTTATTTTGATTATGTAGAAACGTACATGTTAATATATTTGAGAGCCTTTGTGTCGATTCGTTTCGATTTCGCATGTGCGTATTAGAACCCATTTGTTAGTATTGTGTCGCAAGTATTGTGAGATGATATTTTTGTTAGAATGTACCGTAGGGTATACCTGAACTGTATCCACTTGTGGAGGTATCACAAGTATGTCCTCTTGGCACCGATGCATGACACTTACGTGGCAGTGTGATTAGTCCACGGCGTCTGCATTTTGTGTGCTCCAATGGGAGTTGGCCATTTGGTATTTTGTTGTGGGAGGCGTATGGGTTGGCCTTATCCTTCTGTTCTGTTATGTTCTGCGGCCTGGTGTTGTTTGTAGTGCCGAGCACACCTTTCCGATTTTGCATACATTTGGAACTGTAGTCCAATGTGTGACTTCTGTTTTGTTTTGTTTTGTTTTGAGCTCGGTATGAAATAAACACAACTATTCAATTCAACCTTTTATATTGTTCAAATAAATCAGTTCAGTTCAGGGGATCAGTTTTAGTTCGGTAGATCAAATCAGTTCAGTAGATTAGTTTAGTTCAGTAAGATTATGTTATTAAGTTCAATTGATTTTGTTAATCTCAGTTTGGTTCAGTTGATTTTGTTATTCAATTTTAGTTCTTATTTCTGCACTCTTTATCCGTATTGGGCATTTGGCTCATGCTGTATTTTTCTTCCGACAGGTTTGCAAGGAGGTTCAAGGGCAAGTGTGAATAGAGCTTCCTTTTTATTTTGATATTCTGCTTAGAGTTCATTTGTGCGTAGCCTCCCTTTCCACTAGTCGGAAAATGGGTGTTACAGTTTTGTTCTGAAAAAGGGTCATGGAGATCGTCCCATAGTTGGTGAGGATTATTTATCGAAAGAATACTGTGAGCAATGATTGGAACAGTGAAGTGTATAAGCCACGAAGAGACCATACTGTTGCATCTTGTCCAAGAAGGATGCTAGCTTGGAGGATTTAGAATCCGACTCAAAGATTGTACCCTCAACAAATCCGAGTTTGTTCTTTGCTTTGAGAGCCATGGAGATGCCTAGTTGGATTATTGTCACCTGTGAGAAGTTGGGTAACAAGAACATGACCTGGTTGACCGGATGGGTGTAGAAAATAAGGAGATGAAGGATCAGTGTATGTTGCTTGAATAATTATTTTCTTGTAGTGGCACATTTAGGTATGCATCCCTGCTCTTGGTTCAATCTGTGATAATATTTTATTTTTATTTTTTTCGTTAATAAATCTGTGATAATATTTCAGTAGTAGGTATTGCTTGAAATCTGGTTGGTGGATATATTCACCAAGGTATTCTATTTTCCAGGTAATTTCAGCCTATGGTCTTATTTAAATTTCTTTATAATTATGAAGATTAAATATTTTTGCAGCACCGAGGAACGCCTCTTTTCCAGTGTAGTATGTCAGGCAAATTTTTATATAAGCAATTCATCTTCATATTAGATTTCAAATATTGGAAGGTACAACACAACACACTGGTATTTCCACATGGAAAAATTATTTTTTCCGCACTCTCTCTTATATGAATAGTGAGCAGGTCCCACATTCATGTGACAGAGGTTCGAGTGGAAATATCAGTTCCCGTACTTCAGTAATTTTAAATCATCAGACTGATTTAGCTTGCTATATATGCTCACCCGTCGCCTGTCTCCAACACAATGCTTGTTGATTTGCGGCCTACAACTGAATGAGTTGATGTCTTGCAAGAATGAGTAGAACATTGCAGGAGGTTCTCAAACACAAACCCTGCCAAATGATTCTCAAGAAGCATTAGAAAGGACATTAATGAAAACACATTCAAAGAAACACTACCTTGTCAAACAAGAATAATCAATGGTAGGAACAAGCATAAACTTGTTGAGCCTATGACACTAGTGGATTGAATTAAGATGTGCACAATTTATTTCCCTTTTTGTTCACTGGCTGCTGTGAAGATGAATTAGGCTGAGTTTTGATGTAAATGGGTGTTATAGAACTCGATATATAACTCTCCTGGTTAGATTATACTTTGCACTTCTGCTAGTCAAGTTTAAGGATATGGGGCTCTTTTGAGGGGTTTTGTACTTGTTACAAGAATCCATTTTGCTGAACTTGATATTGCACTCTTATTTATTATGAAATTTAGATTATGTAAAGTTATGTGATTATGGGTTGTCGTTTTCTCATTACAATTTTGATAGCCCGTGCGAGTCACAGGCTAGTTTATATCACACTTTTCACAAATATTTGAAAGTTTTTTTATTAATATATTTATCATTTTTCAATAACATAATACATATATAATGTTGAAGATAATTGTATATATTTTACAGTATACGAAAAGTTTATACATTGACCACAACTCATACATGCGTGTATATATATATATATATTTCATGGTATACAAAAAGTTTATATATTGTATCAAAAGAATGAAGAGTATTGACTCGATCTTAACTTGGTATTTACTCGGTCTTAACTTGGTATTGACTTATGACCAATCAAAATGACTTGGTAAAATTATAATATTATTAGATAAGATCTCTTAATGCTTTATTATGTGTAGTTATTAATTATCTTATTGCTAAATAACTGTACAAATAATCTTTCATAGTCAATCAGCCATAACATATTAGGTTCTAAGTTTCCATTAATTTTAGTTATATCTTTGTTACAGAGCACCAGTTCAAATGGATGTTGAAAATAGGGAAATGATATATTTCCACATCTGTTTTTAATATTTTTACATGGTGTTTTCTATAAAGTGCCTCCCGCCTTCATGTTATAGGGAACCATGTGAAAATATCAAAAATACATATAAAAATGGTGATCTACTAAAAAATATTGTGAAAGCTTGCTGCATAGAGTTAGTTCATTATGTTTAGTTGGATGAATAAGATTTTTCTCTTTTCTTGCATTAAGTCAACAATACTGTTAGTTTGTATGTAGTTCAAAATCAGATTAAAATTAATTAACTCAAGTAACAGAACAAGGAAACCATGCTTATAACCCTAGTATCTTAACAAACCTTCTTTAAAAAAGCTGTCAAAAATATCTACTTTGATCCGGGTTCACTGCTGTCTAATTTCAATGTATATAACTAGATTTAGAGTAGGATCATAACGGTCTCGCCAACTTAAGGTTGTTTAATAAGAAAAGCATAATTGATAAATAGATTTTGTAATGACCACGAATTTTATTAAACATTGTAATTATAATTATTATATAATTAGCAATGAATTCAAATTTTTGTACTAATTAATTGTGCAGTAGATAATTAAATAAATGTACTTATGTATGTGCATATTTATTTAAAGAATTAAAGCAAGGTGTATAATTAATTAAGGCAAATCTAATTGGATTATATTAAATCCAAATGAGTTGTAAACTAGGTTAAAGATATTAACCTAGTAGCCCATGTAATTAATTTAACTATTAATCCATATAATTAATTAAACAAGCTCAATGCTTGATTTAAGTAAATGTAACCTAGAATAATTAATGTAAGCCCAATGTGTTAAATTGAGCCCAAACCAATTCAATGGATGAGCCCAATATATTTAATCCTAGAGTCTAAAGTGGAGCCCAATAGGAAGTGAAAATTGGTCAAAATTGTTACATATATGAATATACATATATAGATATATATATATGTATAATTAAAGTAGAAAAATTAAAGGAAAAATAACTTGAAAAATGCCATTTTGCTGAGAATTATAGGGGGGCCACTTGGGTTGGCTTGTTTTGCAAAGTTGGTTCACTTGTACACTTTGTCATAGTAGTTCAACCACCCTAGTCACTCAACTTGTCATTCAACTAGTCAATCATGGGAATAGTAATCTAAATTAGCACTAAATTCACCAACATTGGTGAATTAGTAGAGCTAATGAATAATTACCATATGGCTATATATAGAACACTCCACACTCTTGCATTGGTTGGTTAGTTCATTTGAAGCTTTGCTAGAAAGAAAAATAGAGAGCATTTGAGAGATACACTTGAAAGTTGTGAGAAAAAGGGCTAGACGTTGAGCTTGGTGAATGTCCACAAGCTTCACTACATACTTTGGTAGAAGGAGAAGGACAGCACACAAATCTCTAAGGTTTAAAAGTGCTCTAACTTCTCTTTATTTCATTTTTATGGTCTAGAACGATTTTGAACGGTTAAAATCTATTTTTAACCGATCAAAACTCGTTTTGATGTGCTAGAGGTATTTAACTATGTAATATATGTATATTCATAGTATGATGTGTTTATATCATGATTTGGTAGGTGTGTAATGCATAAAAATTAGTAAAAATGTTCATAACACATTTTACCGGTAAAACCCTAACGATGCATGTTAGGTTTAATGTCATATTTTGAAATGTACAAATTAGAAATTGGATTTTTATTGCTAAAAAGCTAGATCTATGAGTTTTAAAGAAAACCCAACTTGAAGCTTTCAAAAATATAAAATAACAAATAAGTTGTGGCGTTTACCGCAAAGTAGGTCGTTTTTAAACCCTAGGTGGTTCGATCCTTAAATTTCGTGTACAACGTTTTCAAAAATACGATCGAACCATGAAATGTTGTAAAACAAGAAGTTAGGAAGACATCAACACCAAGTTGGTGTCATTTGAAGGTGTAGAGTTTATTTTATTCAAGTTTGAACCAATCGAACCAAGGATTTATGAAACTAGTTTTCATTCTGTCCTTGTGAACGATTTTACGGATACTTACGTTTGGAATTTGGATTTGTGATCTAAAGAGAAATTGTAGATCATGAAATTATAATGAATTTAGACTCAAAAATCACCTCAAAATATTTCTGTATGATAAAGTTATGATCAAACTAGTAAGAGAGATTCCGGCAGCCAAAAAAAAAGGGGTCTGACGTCTAGACGCCAAGTCTACGCCCTAGCTTCTGTCCATGGGCGTCTAGACGCCCCAAAATTTCCTTGGGACGACGTCTTGACGCCTTGCATGATAAAAAATTTATTTTATTATTTTATTATTATTTTTAAATCAATAAATGTATTTTTTTATGATAAATAATTGATTTAATAATTAAAAGAGGATAAATATTATCAAAGGTTTAATATTATAATTAAATATTATTATTAATATAATAATATTAGAAAATCATGAAAATATTATTAATTGTATAATAATATTATAAAGTCAATAAAATATTAGTAAATAGATAAAATATTATTAAATAGTTAATAATATTAGCTAATGATTAAAATATTATTAAATAATTAATAAATAATTAATAATATTAGCTTTTTATTAAAATATTATTAAATAATTAATAATATTGGATAATTAATAAGATATTATTAAATAGTGAATAATATTAGATAAGGATTAAAATATTATTAAATAGTTAATAATATTAAATTGTGTTAAAATATTATTAAATGAATAATAATATTATAAGATGAATAAAATATTATTAAATGATTAATAATATTATAAGGTTAATAAAATATTATTAAATGATTAATAATATTAATTGATTAATAAAATATTATTTAATGAATAATAAAATTACAAGACTAATGAAATATTATTAAATTGTTAATAATATTAGATAAGGGTATGAACTATATTAAATAGATAATATAGGTTCTTTGTGTGTGAAATATTATCAAGTAGTGATAATATTTTCTAAGTGTTTAAATACCCATAATTATTAAGTTATGTGATTTGTAAGAGTTATAAAGGTCATCATACTTATGTGTATATGATACTAATTTAAAGATCAACGTGATTAAATTGTTAGGTCTATTCAAAGGGAATTAGTTGAATTGGTTAGCAGTACGTTGCAAACAAGGCAAGTTCTCTAACCCTACTCAATTATTGTTGAACAAGTTTCTATACTTATATTTATTGTTAGAGCTTGAAGTGGTTTAATTATTTAAAATTATTCCACATCCATATTGTTTATAAAATCGCACATGGTGCATTTGAAGATTTATAGTTCTTGTTTCATGAACTGTATTAAAAATGTCTAAGCTAATTGTTCAGCTAGATATTGCATTTAGAAATTCAATAACTTGAATACCTTTAAGAGCTGATCCAAACCATTGTTGGGTGCGGATTATTATAATAAGTCTGATAATTGAACAACCCTAAATAAAGGGGATTTTATGTCGGGAAACTGATTTTTGGCGGCAGATGACTAAATGTAATGCATATACAGCGGGTTGAATAGGTTGATCCCCTTGAAAACCAAACTACTGAAAGGGTCAGAGAAAACTCTATTATACCCTCGTTAGTTCAAGATCCTTGGTGACCACTCAGCATTTTAAGATTCAAACATTCTTGTTCAATGAAATTTAAATCTTGTTTATTTCACAATTGTTATATCTATTGTCGAAACACTTGATGTTATTTCCCATTCATTCATGATATATATATTAAATCTCTATAATTATTCTTAAACTTGCTGAACAAACTAGTTGTTCACCCTTGCTATATCATGAACCATTTTCAGCTAGACCCGACTGCTCCAAGAAGGACAAAGGAAAAGGGAAAGCCAGAGATTAAATTAAATTATGCATGCTAATTAAATGTTTAATATGTATTTTCTGCATGCAAATCTTTTGTAATTCCTTAATATAGGAATTGTTTATGTTAAGGTTGATAGACCCGGGATTGTAACCTTTTGTAAGGAACCTTTATGTATTATTCTGTGAAGTTTAAATGCAAATTATGTATTTAATTGTTAATAAAGTATTGTACAGTGAGAACCAAACCCGAGGTTATGGAACCCAGATTTGGGGTCATCACAGATTTTATATTTATTTATTAGGTATTTTATGCTTAATTATTTGAAAGTTTTTAAGTATTTTTTAGTGTTTTAGATAATTTATTTAATTTAATGCATTATTATTATTTTTATTCAAATTATATTTATTTTTGTAGGAAAATTAAAGGCTAATGGCAAAGCTGTAAATAAAGTGAAGCTGAGAGGTCGCGCCATGCGCGAAAAAGGGAAAATAACTGCAACATGGTTCGACGCCGTTTTGATAATTGGACAGCATATCAATATCCGCGCAATGCGCGTTCGGGTATTAAAGAGGAGAAAAAACCCGCGCAATGAGCGGGGCCTAAGCACAACACATGCAAGTGCACCATGTGCGGTCACTATTAACTTTATTTCAATCAAGCGCATAGCTTCAAGAGTTTTCCTTACTATTTATCCACGCGTGGACTTTTCACCAACGGTAACATACAGGCACGTGGCACGGCAATTTCATTCTGCGCATGCGTGGGTCGTAAGGCGCAATAATGATTCAGCATATTGTGGTTACAATTCGTGTGGAATCCAAGCAACAGTGAATTAAAAGAAAGATTTGTTAATAAATCTAATTGCAAATTAGAATAGAAATTAAAATACGATTTTTATATTTTATTATTTTGTATTTTAAATCCTATTAGGGTTTGAAAATTATAATTTCTAATAGGGTTAGGAGGATTATGTAGCTTATAAATAGAGGGCTTCATACACAATTGAGATACACAATTCTTTACTAGAAAATTCTCTCTATTATTCTTTGGTATTTTTATGGCAATGTGTAGTTAAATTATTTTTTTTGGTTTAAGGGATTGAAACTATCAAAATTTATACACTGTGAGATTTAATTTATTTTAATTATTCAATTTATATCGTGAGTATTGAATATTTTTCTGTGCTTAATTTTTATGATTGATTTGTTTAATTGTTAGGGAGGCCTACTAGTTTATTATTCATATTATATCTTAGATTAATAATTGTTTTACAGATCAAAAGATTATTATATCTTATAAAAAATGTTCATCTAAATTAAATGCAAACGCGTGGCTTGTGTTGTTTAGTTCAACGATTTCTCTAATTCTTAAAGCTGTTATTAAATTAAATTTTTAACACGTGACGAAGATTGTTTAGTCGTAAAAGTAATTTAGAATGCGTGTGTCTACTTAATTAAAATTAAGAATAGAGGAAAAAAAATATTCCACCTGCGAATAGTTATTTCTACGATAAATATTCAAAATATTAATTAATTTATTTTTATATTAATGATCAGTTGTAAATTCTTGATGATAAATATTAATTTAAACCAAAACTTTTTCTTCTGATTTAATTAGTTGCATATTTATTTATTTTAGTTAATTTTATTTAAATTATTTCTTCAATTAAAAACCCCCCAATTTTGGTTTACAAAAACATAAAATTAAATCAATCATTCTCTATAGGATCGACTCTTACTTGTACTATTACATAAATATTTTTCAAAATAAAATTTCATTTTTGAATGCCTGCGGCAGCACACCAAATTTTGCATTACAGAAGGAACTAGATGTAATTAAGAAGGGTTTAACTACAGAATATCAAGTTTAACAAAAATGAGTTCAACTTTCAAATACACATTCAAGCAGCCAAAAGGAGCCATAGAGAATCAAGAATACACAATGGAGAATTGCTAGGAGACCTCCAACGTCAGTAATCTGCCTATCTATATATAGACATCTAATAATAACCCTAGTACTAAAGTAAGTTTTCAGTTAAGCTCATAAAGAAAATGAACCATCAGAGTGTCAAGACATTCTACTAATTGATAAACTTGAGTTTGCGCTTGCATTCCTTAATCATGACAGGGACATCACCAATTTCAGGAAATCCTTCGAAAAAAGAGTGTTTTTGTATTACCAGGCCACGGTTTCTTGAATATTTCTTTATCGGTATTGCCATGGGTATTGTGGACAATGCAGCTTGAGAACAAATTGCAACAGGTTCTGGTTGAGAACAAATTGTAACTGGTTCAGATTTAGTACAAACAGAAATGTGTGAATTGACCCTATTATGCATGAGCTCCTCTCCCTCTGGCACTTGATCCATCATCAGCTGTATGCCACACATCAGTACAATTATTTCAGGTACAAAGAGTTTAAGAGTTCGAGCCCAGGATTTATAAAAAAGATAAACAATTGTTATGTAGCACAACAATCAAATTATATAAAGAAGAGTCTGAGCCCATGATTTATAAAAAGAAAAACAATTGTTATGTAGCACAACAATCAAATTATATAGAGATTTATTGCAGTATTTGCACCCTATTCGAGTCGGAACAAAACATATATTCAAAATACAGCAATTGTTTTTTATATATAAAGTTTTCGTCTTCCTTTTTCTGAATAAAAAATACTAATTTGAAAAGTAAAAGCATTCATTATGGTATCCTAAAGGCTAAAACTATATGCTGGTCAAACAAGCTCACTTAAATTTGGATAAAGGGAGTATTGTTTACCTTCCAATCTTTGAAATCGAATCTGAAGATGAAGGTGTTGTACTTAACTTCACCTGAACTAACTGAACTAGCTGCAGCAGAATTCCTTGGTGCTGAAAAATGAAGCTCCATTTGTTAAACTAAACAAACATACAAATGCCCGTGTACAAAAAAAATGAATCAATAGCTTGAATGATAGTTCTGAGGTAGTTTCTTACAAACAATTTGAGAGCCATTCTCATCCACAGCAATTTCAACTCGTCCATCTTTCACTAAGAAAGACAAGGCAAATAAGTTCTCCACCGTCTGTGCAAAAGACTTCCTATTCAACAGTAGATTTTCAAGTTTGACACTTTTCTTCTTCCTTAAGATCTCAAATATGGTCAACATATTCTTGTCAGTCTCCGTGTTCTCTTCTGCAGTGGTACCATCAAGCTGTCATACAAGGCCTTCAAGTTAGTGAAAACAATGTGCAGAAAATAACAACAGAACACATTTTCATATTTGTATATTATATTGGTCTGTCATTAACCTAATAGTTATTGGAGATTCAATTCCTTGAAAAAGAAGAACGAAGAAACACAAAAATAGAGCAAAGGTGAAGCGCTTCTGAATAGTAATCCTACCTCTTCTGGACGAGCACTCCTATTTGGTTTTGCATACTGTCTGCGGACTGCAACCTTACGTTGCTTAAGTTCATTTTTCATAGGTCCAAGCCTTAAAGTAAAGCAATATGTAAGAGCAGAAAAAACAGAAAACTAAGTAAAGAGTAAAGACACAATAAAGGCACAGCATATTGCATTATAGCTAACTTCCAGATTAACAGTTGTCAATAAAAACTCACATAGTGCTGCACCCATTGGCATTTTTGAAAATGGGTGAAACAGAAAGCCCGATATCTCTCCAAAGAACCAAGTTCTGAGAACTCTCAGAGGTTCCTCTACTATCATGTTGGCCAAAGTGATTGAGAAGACAAGATACGAATTCAGAAGGGGTAACACCTCCACTGGTGTGCAATTTAACTGAGGCCACCAAGGTGCTAGTAAGATCCAGAAGGGCTTCTGCATCTGCAACTTGTTCCCTTGGCTTCTTGACTAGAAAACAAGATAGGGTAAATAATATCACTCAAAAAGTGATAAATATTAGGCCACTGGAACTAACTAGACTCCTTTCTTGGTTGTTACTCAAATTTTAACTTCATAAAAGAGCTTAGTACATGCTCACATTTGAAGCATCTAAAACCCTAGGTATTAAAACTTGATATCTGATCTTACAATACTAGAACTACCAATTTCAAATTTGTTCCGTTGCAGTATACTATAGTCAACTTTTCTGCAAATAAATTTGTTTCATAACAAAGAAAAAGTTCAAATTTTACTTTTTCAAAGAGCATTTATCTTGTTTTGTCCAACTAATGTTCAACTTTACTTTTTGAAGATGTGCGCACACAGCTTGCCTTGTGCCTTAGGCTTCAGGGAAACCTTTGCACATTGTTGCGCCTTTCGCCTTTAATAACTATACATAATGCATTATCCTCCATTTACATTTCTTTTTCATCTTCATTTTTAACTTTTCTAGATAATCCATTCTAGTAGAAACTTTTTTAAATGAGAGAGCAAGTGTTATTTTTGGATTGCAAGTTGAAATATTTTTCTCCTTATAATTATAATATAAATTTACACATTAATTAAAATATTAATATAGCAACTTCTTAAAATGATGCATTCCATTTCCAAACAGCCCCAAAGTTGGGAATAAATTGATACAAATGATGCAATGTAAATATTAAGTATGCAAATCAAATATTAAGTTTGCAAATAAACCACTTTACATTTACCAAAATGCCTTACATCCAATTCAAGCTGAAACTCAAAGGTAAAGTACTACTATCTTTAATTTTAATTCTTTCTTTAATCACACAACAATCCATAAAACACATACACAAACACCCATCAATTTTGAAAGCCCTCTGTATGGCTTATTCATTGTTTGTTGATGTTCTTTTTTAGTACAAAAGGAATATTTACATAGACAGACCCCATAACTAGTGAAAGCCTTTCCATATTGGGATACTTTATTTTTTTCAGAAAAGGTAAAATTATTTGATTTCAAAGAAAAATCCGTTCACATTTTATTAGAACATGTTATATATATATATATATATATATAGAGAGAGAGAGAGAGAGAGACCCTGCCAATGCAATTCCTCAACTTCTTTGATGATGGAATCAAACTTATTTGAATCAACCCCTGCTATATCATCTCTGTTTTCTGCAACCCCATCAAAAAACATTTAAAAAAAAAACAAATTAGCTAATTAACAAATACTACATCCACATTAAAAAAAAAACAATAATCATACTATTTGAAAAGAGATAAATAAAAGAAGATCAAATGGTTTTACCACTAATGAGATTTTGAATTTTGATGTAACCAGAACGAAGAACTCTGCGCTCTTCCGTTTCTTGCTGATTCAACTCGCCCAAATCAACAATGTTTGGATTTGTGGACGCCATTACTGATTTCCTTCTATTTTAGAGAGAGAAATTGTGTTGTGTGTTTAATTTGCTTGGAAGGAAGAGAAAAGGGCAGAGCTTCTTATGGAAGTTTCAAATTCAATTTCTCTCTCTTCAAAGAGTTGGGGAATTTTCCCGCGCGGTAAAAAAAATAAGGAAAATGTAACTGCCGCGCAATTTTTTTACTGTTATTATTATTATTATTTTTATTTTTTCATCGAGTATTATCGACTTTTCCTTGACAAAAAAATTTAATTTGAAATGAAAGTTAATTTTTTAAATAAATCAGGGTAAAAAAATATAAATTTTGCATTGATATAGTAACTCTGAATTGTGATATAGAAAGTGTAGATTTAATTTGATTTATTGTTACACTAGTTGTCCTAAGAGCCTAAAATAGATATACCTACATTTTATTAAAAGAATTTAGTTTATAAAATTAAACTTCACAACCTTTTACTTTTATTATTATTTTTGTTTCCTCTTTGAATATTATTGACTTTTCTCTATAAAAATCTTTAATTTAAAAGGAAAGATACTTTTTTCCTATAGATCACGCTTTGCAATAGTAATATCCGTGTGAATTGTGATATAAAAAGGGATAAATCTACATACATAATATCTAACTATAAAATTGATTACTACATCTATTTTAACCATTAAAAAATTAAATATAATACGAATTTTAATGTAAAATCTCATTTTTTAATAGTCAATATCAATTTTGTGGTTGATGTTTGTAAATAAATGTATTGTCATCATTAAAATAGAGTGGGAAATTACAATATTAATTGGTGATGATATATATATATATATATATTTTAAAATAATTGTCACACCCCCATATTTCCCCCCCTCTTTTGTTAAATACTAACCATTAAATTTATTGAAGTTTAATTAATAATTTAAAAAAGAAAAGGGAAAAAATAAAAAAGACGAATAAGAAGAGAGAGACAAGTTACATATCACTACCAAAATAATCTTTACAATTTACATGGTTAAAGTATATATCATTCATTACATGAATCTGTACTAGTTTCCCAAACCATCCAGAAATATGGTAAGATATAAAGGAAAGGAGTGGACAGAGCTACAACTACTGCAACTCTATCAAGCTAGTCATTAAATAAGTCACGGCACATCACAAGCAAAGAATCGTCGTTTTGTTAGCTCTAAAAACCTACCACTGTCACATGCCACCACGAGCCTGCTGATCGGATCCCGTTCTTGCTTCTCTAGCCACTTTGGTGCCATCTGAAACTTCCAGTATCCTACCGTCTTCGCCAACCATTTCATCATGATGTCGTCTCTCCCGTCCCCTTTCTTGGTCCATTGATTGCCCTTGTGAGAATTGATGCTCTCGCCTATCTGCTTCAAAGTTGTTCAGAGGGAAAACACATTGTAGGTATGGTACTCATTACCAGTAAAGAATAAAATCAGAAAGTTGAACATTCCATTAGGCATGAATGTTACACGGACTCGGATGGATTGTCCGGTTGAACACGATATTTTGAAGAGTCTAACAAGGGCTTTTTTTACACTAAAGAAGTGTTCAATACCCATACCATTTTCTCAGTGTCGAGTGTCGCACGCGGGTACTTAGGGCAAAGTGAAGAGTCCGTGTAAAATAATTAAGCATTACAGTCTAACGTGAATACCTGATTTTGTATGTTCAAAATGAGTGTTAATGATATTATCATTCTAAACAAGCCTAGTCTAACTATTTGGCAACATTCAAGATATATGGATGATGGGCAAAAAACTAATACCATCATCTCAATGATGGCGCATTAAGATATTCTAAAGCTGCGCACTACAAAAGATGAGAATGGAGTAAACGTGGGAATCGAAACAAGAACCATTTCAAGCCTTTCCTCCAATTTCACAAGATAACCAAAGCCAAAATTTCACAGTAATTAAAGGTAATAGCTAATATCGATATGAAAGAAGGGATTATATGATACAACAGAGATGCTCATCTTCGTTTAATTTTTTTATTATTGTATAGCATGGTTATATTTAGTCAGTTATTACCACTTTCACCATCTGATGCATCTTCTAGTCTTGCAATTGCATCAATTAGTGCTAGTTCATGCTCCTGCATTTTCAAATACATTATTAGCCTTTTCTCGAACAAAAAGATATGGTTCATGATATTTTATGTCAAGTGATGGACTTGTTCTTACTTTAAGTACTTTCTTTGCTTTTTCAATCTCCGTAGGATCAGGATGGCTTGCACTGAAAACTTTCTCCACCTGTTAAAATGGATCAGCAGAGGGAAATATGTAACATCGTTTTTTAGTAAGATGCACAGAATTCAAATTGCCGATGTACCTCTTTAACCAATGTGTCAGTGTGAAGAATTTCAATGTCACCCAGTGCCTTCTTTCCGATGCCATTTAGTGATGGAGGGAAATCTCTCTTGGCCTGGGTCCTCGCTATTCCTCTACCTCTTCCACCAGCCAAAGAACCTCCACGGGACATAGAGTTTTTAAAACCACGGCCTGATCCACTACGGCCACCTCTATGAGCAATACCAGGATCCTCCCCTTCCCATCGGATGTCTTCAGGAGATATCTATCAATATTCAACGGTAGATATATATGATCAGGAACAATTGACATATAGGCTATTTGCTACATCAGGCACATGCAGAATAAATGCCATCGACAGAAAAGAATGCAACAATCAACAATCTATTTTTGTCCGACAGCTTTAAAACTTCAATGAATGTAGTATTTTCAGAGAAGAATTTCAATTTTGAAAACAATTATGAAAGACTAGAATAGGAAAACCATATCTTGTTTTGATAACACCATAGTTTTTGCACAAGTATTTTGATTTATTTGATGTAGCAAATTTCTCATGGGCTATCTGGTATAGTTTTAGTGTTTCTTCTCTAGGATAATGCTCCTTGACAGTGTAAAAGAAACTACTTTATATGAAGGTACTTCAACAAGAATTTGTGGGAAATAACTGAATTTAGGAGAGAATGAATACAATGAGGCCAGAAAAAAAAACAGAGCCTATACTTGTATCCAAAAGGAAATATAGAAAGAGAAAAAGTCCATAGCATGCCCAAAATGAGAGAGCAAGAGGTGTAGGAGGGATGGGGATGACCGTTGACCGGAAGAACCAACTCTGCACGTCATCTAAAAAGATCTCTTTTGAATCTCATATCTATATTCCAAAATAACTAAATAACCAAAAATCGGAAAGTAAGGAAATGAAATCCTCAAGAAAGATAGTAAAAATATAGTTCTATATAGACTATAGTAATGTAAGTTACATAAACTTTACTGATAAGCCATGCTTATCCCTAAATAATTATTTATATTATTATGCAAACATTACCATTTCTTCTATTCATTCATTACAAGTCATTTAGGCTATACACGACCATGGAGCACTACAACTTTAGATAAAAAATGATAAAATGAAATGGATCTAAAAGACTAGTTAAGTTCATCAGAAGGGTCCATACAATTGGGAAACTAATGGCCATTTATGTTTTGCTACAAGCAATCATGAACAAATTTGTGCTAGAACACCCTGAAATATTGTATTATGCATGAAAATTCACCTCCCTGACATATCCTTCAAATTCCGAAAACTGAAATTGTAAAGGGTGCTTACAAGGATTCAATGCAGATACACAACCCAAGTATATAAGACAGCCTTAAATTGGTATATATACTAACTTATTTTTTTGAACAAAATATATTCTAACTTAAATTGTTCCCAGCTCTATTACTAGTATTGTCATTAAGAGGATATCAACCTTCTAAAATTGGGATTTGTGGGCAGAAAATAATAGGAAAACTCCTACATTTGACGGGTCTTATTTATTTGGATAAAACAAGTTTTATTAGATGGAAGAGAGAGGACAGCAAGGTTGTGATTTGACTTTTTTACTTGTTGTGTATGATGTAGTTCTTTAATAGGAGAGAGCGGAGGCAACTAAATTAGGAGCAATCAAAAATAGATTTTATTGGATTGTCATTCTTATATAACAATTAACAAGTATTTTAACAAGCACACCTTTGCTAACATCTTAAAGTGAAAACACAGAACCATGTTTGATGAATTCTTTTCCTAAGAGGCATATTAAGTACGAGGGTGGAACTAATATACCGGTTTCTTTTTTTAGGCATAACCTCAAGTTCTTTATCATACAATTCAATGAAGTGAAGCACTTAATTCTTAGTTGATACCAACAAATTTTTGGCACTTAAAGTTCAGCATCTTAAAGCATTTAACTGATCTAGAACTGTAATACGCTAGAGCTTATATTTGAATTTACAAAGTTTGATTTGCATTCTCTACACTATCTCCGTTCCTATCTCTTCTATGATTTTGTCTCTAAAATCCATCAAAAGATGTACATGCGCTAATAGACAAAGATACAGGCATCCCTAAATCCTAACCCCATATGTTTAGCACTCCTGTACTATCGAATATGTCAAATATTTCTAGAACTGAATCATTTACCTCTTTGAGATTGACCCATTCCCACGTTTCACCAACTGTATTGATATCATAAACCAGAGCATGACAACCCTGGAAATGTTTGAAATACCAAATTAAACTGAGGCCAATCCAACACTTGAAAATTGTGTGGTAAACAGTGAGACATACCTCAACAGGATTATAGTCGGTTATTACAGCCTCATAGAAACTATTGTCTTCAGGCCATCTAGTCCAAACTTTCCTCCCAACTAATGGATTAAATTTAGCAACTTCAGTAGAGTCATTTACACCAAAAGCACCTCCAGAACCCCGACCAGGAACAGGAATCCTGCCAGGGAAACCTGTAGAATACTGCATCGACAATGTAGTTCAATTAGAATGGGGAGTACAATGTAAGACTTTAAATGGATAGATAATGAAAACGAAGGGGATATCACTTCATTATCTTGTAAATAAAATAATTGGACTTGAAAAAAAAAAATAGCTTACTGATTTGGGTTTCTTTCCCCTCACTCCTGAGACGGGGCCTTGTTTCAAAACCGAGGAAGATGGCTGCAATGATGGATGCAATGCTTGAGATGGTGCTCTAATAGATAAGGAAGCAACAGATTGTGACGTCTTCTGTTTCTTGCGTGATGCTGAAACAATAGGACTAGGCAAAGCATCATGAACAGGCCCAGTATTGCGCATGCTAGGTTGGCTCCCACTTGCCCTCCACTCCCTGTTGACAATGCATTTATAATGAACAAATGAACAAAGATGAGGTATAACTCGTGAATCATTCTCAGAAAAAAGGACTTGAAAAATAAATTATCAGACCTTATCCTCCTAATGATATCATCAGCATTAACCCTGGATAAAAGCTCTCTGTGTTCCTCATCTGACACTCTCAGCTCTTTCCTGAGTTCCGTAATTAAACTTTCTTTCTCCTACAGCATTACATGAATATTTAAAATCAAAATTAAATAACATAGAATATTAGACAATAAAAACTGCATATCTCATCCAAACTAATCTAGTAATGATTTTTAATGCTTTGTTTTCAACGTTATTGGATCCAAAGAAGTTAAATCTTTTCTACGCTAAAATTATACAGAAAAATTCTTTTTAATAAAGTACTACTCCATTTGATATACGAATACAGAAAATAATAAACCATGTACCCAAGTAATGGCGTCTGACTGAGCTTTGAATGCTCGAAGGACTGAACTATATGCTTCTTGTTCAATGTGGTGGATCTGGATCTCCATATCACTCTGAATAAATGGAGCAATTCCTACAGCTGTAGATCTACCATTAGCAGACGCTCGGGCAACACTAGCAAATCTATTTTGGTGTGAAGGAGGAAGATCATCATCTGTTCCTGCATTATTCCATTATGTAAAGAAAATCATAAAATAAAAATAAATTAAAGTCCATTTCTTAAATAGTAGTAAGAAATTGTGAATTTTGCAGTGGGAATAAATTTTATGCCACCAGGCGCCAGTGCATGAACATATCAAACAATAGTTTGTTCACTAAGAAGTTCAAGGGCTTGACTTATTTAAGCAGCAGTGCCTACACAGATGGTGATCACATTATATCCATTAACCCCCTGCCTTAAGTTTTGCTAATGAAATCAAATGTGATAGATGGAGGGAACAACAAAAAAAATTCATTAACCCCCTGCCTTAAGTTTTGCTAATGAAATCAAATGTGATAGATGGAGGGAACAACAAAAAAAATTCTTAAACTGTAGAAGGTAATACAGCCCATTCTAATTATAATTGTATTTTTCTAAAAGTGGAAAACATTTTAGATCGTCCAAACAAGAAAATATAGAAGAGTGATTAGATAACACAAAGATAAACTGGTGAAATGGCAAAGCTAGAAGGCTAGAACCAATGTTACCTGAAAACGCTAACATGTTAACAAATTGCGTTTTGGTACTAACGTTCCAAAACATGGAACAGTCTCATTCCGAAACATTAAACTTAGTGATTCAAAATTTCGTTTCCTATTTACTAACAAGGGATTAAAAGTTTT
This sequence comes from Hedera helix, assembly GCA_947179155.2. NCBI lineage: Eukaryota > Viridiplantae > Streptophyta > Magnoliopsida > Apiales > Araliaceae > Hedera > Hedera helix. Next base: position 2,611,974 of record OX359279.1, read on the forward strand.
ATTATACAACTATGTCTTATGATTTTGCAAATAAGGGGCATCTTTATATAGTCGTCAGGCTTTACAAACAATGGCTAGGATCAAATCTAATAGAAGACTATGATCGCATATTTATAACATTCCTCTAAAATATCTAAGATAGCTATAATCTTAGTTATCACATAGATAAATCTAAAACGTTCTATCAAAATTCATAATATTAATAAGAACACTCTAAAAAATATCAACTAGTGTCACTAAACGAACTCCTTGTGGGCATCAAATAAGGGTAACATGGCGTAACTTTTTGAAAATGCACATGTTGTGATACTAACTTAACCAGATTCAATTATATCTTTAAGAAAGGTATCCTAACTTAGGATAAACGTATTGAACTAAAATTACCCAAAGAAACCTACCCTGCCATATTCCGTACCATAACATATGACATTTTCCGCTCCAATTTTTGTTCCCCGAACCATATCGAATCGTGATCCTGGTAACATTGGCTAGGACCATAGAAGATATGAACATTCTTTCCTTCCAAACACCGCATACAATGGTGAATCTCCCACAATACCAAAAACTCTTGTCCTTCCTACAATCCCCAAAGCCCCAAAATTTAATAGGATGGACTATGGAGATCTTTCAACACCAAAGGACAAACCGAATCCCTCCGACTTGGACATTGACCCATTATCATAACAAAAGAGAATCTACATTGAAGAAATAGGGAAATGGATAAGTTCTTCAGGTGTTATGTTGCTACAACAGTAAGGGAAATGTTGAAAGTTCTCCAAAATTATTCCTAATGCCCACCGATGAATCATTTAACCTATTACAATGCCAATGTATATAAAGAAATGAGAAAGATATCCACACCAGTTTGACTTCGTTAATAAAAATTTACTTCTAATCAGGTTTGTGCCGGTAGTGGTTCCGAGAGTCTCAAGCAAAGCCAACGATGAGTGCAATTAAGTTTGAACTGCTTTATTTATTAGCACTTGTTTTCTAGCTTTGATCAAGTGCTATGTGGCATGGCCTTTCTGCCTCTAGGTCCACTTAATTGCTATCAAAAAGTAAGACGAAAAATGTGTTGCTTGAAATAAGTGGGAAAATGCAATTTCAATACTTGCACATTGGACAAATTAGCAGCAATTCCATAGCTTTGAGTTATATCTTCTCTAACTGTTCTAAAATCCTTTTTTTATGCTTTGCATAGGCTGCCCATATAAAGTCATATATTTGAAGAAAAACCTTTCAGAAATAAAGAGAAAATGGAAAGATGAAAGGTTTCCTCCACTAGAGTAACAGACTAACAGCAAACCTAGATGTACCAAGCAAGTTACTGCATTCTGGTAATTGCCAAAGACAATACCAAAGACAACTGGCAGGACTACCAGCAGAAAGAGAATTCGACATCTCAAGCACACTTAAACTTCTATAGTTGTGGTCCCGCTTTTGTCGTGAATTTAACTTCCTCAGTGGCTATCTTGTGAACCAACGACAACAAACATATGAACAAGAATCACACCGTTACGCAACACGTGGCTGAGTTATTACTTACTAACAACCTGCACTACATATGGTAAAACTAATTATAGTCAAAGAAGGTAGTGGAAACAAAAAAAAGTCACCTCCTCCAATTCCACTAATAAAGTAGAAATTTATACCTCGATTACGCAATAAACAATAAAACTTAGTTACGCAATTCACCAATCAAAAGCCGCATCAGGTTATGCACACTTGACATGTCGAATGAAGATAATTCAGGTTCTTGCATTGAGTCATATAAATTTGCTTGTAATAAGTGAAAATTTTCAAAGATCAGAGAACAATTACGGATCTTAGGCTTCCTGTCTAGATCAGAGAACAACTACTAACCCATTTTCATAAAATCAAAAACCTGCAACTTACTAACTTAGAACTAAACCTAAACCCTAACCGTAAAATTTCCGTAAACCCCAACAAAAACCTCAAAAATTCCTTCACTATACCAAACAGTAACAAAATAACTGAACAACCCATTAAATAAAAATTCATGGCAGGCACAAAAACAACCCATAAGTGATTCTTTAAACAATTTTAGAACATAAATAACAAATGGGTACAAAAAGATACGATCTTTAAGAAACTTACCACTGCTATCAGGAAGCTCGTAGTTCATGATTGTTAATTCATGAAAAATTGCGATTTTGAGCCGATAAAAATGAGACTAATTTCTGCAAACTTGTACCAAAGAGAAAAACAAAATTAGGCTTCCAATATAATTTTATAAAAAAACAAACTAAGAAAATAAAGAAGCATACAAGTTTCTTCACCTGGGATTTTGTGCCCGAGTTATTCTTAATTTGCGGTGGTTCACGGTGGCTCGGTGCGGTGAACGCCGATTTGGTCCACGGTTGTTTGGTAAGAGAGAGATGGGGCGGAGGGATGACAGAGAATGAGATATCGATGAGAGAGTTCGATTTGGATGAATTATAAAAACGACGTCGGAGTAACGCAGACATTACTCCCTAATATTTTTGCTATTAAACATTTTCTCCTCGTTTTCTATTTAATTTTTTTAATTTTATTTTTGACAAATTTCAAATAATTCAGCTTGATCCCTAACTTTGATGGGATTAGCAAACACAACCTAATATCTCGAACGTTAACTTTTAGTTCGATTATTAACATTTGAAATAATTATATTTACGAATTACATAAATTATGATTAAAATAAATTATTATTAAACGAATAAAATTCATAAATATATTTAGTGTGTTTAAAACTTTTCAACACACCAAATGCTTCAAATACCAATAAATGAACAATCGCTAATTATATCTAAATTTTGTTCTCATTAGTCTATTGCATATCAATTTAGCATAACGTACTTTTGAAAATATTAACTAACTGAATATTGGTTGAATATACAGGTCAAAAATTATAACATGTAATTTTTTTACGTCCCATTTTTAATTGCAAGTTCTCTTAATCAAATTCGCTATAATTACATACACTTACATAAGTTATCAATGCCAATAGGTTTCTTATAACTCGACAAAGAATTAGTTTAGAATTTTAAACAGACTTTTATTTTAAAAATATTACACTAATTGATGTGATAAAAAAATAGTAACTGCAAGTGCACAGCGTCAAATTGAAGAACGGGCAAGTACAGGTCGAACCACATAGACTAAATTAATTTCAATGTTCTCTTAATTTATATTTCAAATAAATTAGAAATAAAAAATAGTGGAGATGATTAATTAACTAAATAATACAAATTAAAAATTAATAACAAAAACAAATAATGAGAAAAACTACCTAGGAATCCGAATTCACTAAATACTAACATAATAATTAAATTCTTTCTTTTCTTAATTAATTTCTAATTATTTTTTCTTCCCTTTAAAAATAGTGATCCGTATAATTAATATGGGCAAACATAGATTATGAAAATTTAAGGATTAACTATAACTCATCAAAACTTTATTGAGCAAGCATGAATTATGAAACACTCATATATTAACAATAATTTATCAAAACCTCGCAATTAATATAGAACCAAAACGAATTATGTGCAAAGGTAAATTGAAGGAATAAACAATTAGACATTAATAGGGAAACGGAAAGAATATATTAATATGCAATACTTAATTTCATCTTCATCCTAAATATTAAAATTTTAGCTAGTCATAGAAATAAAAATAATACTAAGATTAAAATTATACTAAAATTTTAAAATCTAATAACAATAACTAAAGAAAACAACATGGTAACTTAAATCAAATTATACTTGTTTTATTGAAATAAAATAATCAAACTATCTCTAGCTATCTACTAATTACATGGAACGAAAAGAAAAACTCCTAACAAAAGCTGCTAGAATGGAAAAATAAATTGAGACACTCCCTCTCAAAATTCGTGCATATGCAAAGAAACTAAACAACACTCCCTGCTAACTACCCACTTTACCAAAAGTAAAGAGATAAAGAAAATAAAAATACTACTCTATTTGTTTTAAAATAAGACTCTTATTTATAGAGAAAATAAATGAAATTCTAATCTAATTTGGAATAACTTGGTATCTTCTTTCCTTTTTTACTTCAACTTCTACATGGTAATCTTTCAACTCTTTATTGGAGTCCAAATAAAATCAACTTAAAAGCTTCTAGAACTCCTTTTTCAACTCAACTTCGATTATTTATTTATTTTCTGCAAAACAAAATAAAATGTATTAATTAAATAAAATAAATATATAAAATAATAAAAATAAAAATATTAAAATGTAAAATTATGTTTCTATCAAATACCTCCATAACTAGTTTTTACTCGTCTTCGAGTAAAACAAAAAATATAAACCAAACAAAATTTAAATTACCCCATTTTCGTAGGAAACACGATTGCACTTAACATGTGTAACAAGCCTTTAAACTCCAAGGTTAACCCAAGTGGACGAGTTGCGTCTCGTGAGGGTTTGCAGTGAATATATTCACAAAATTCAAAATAAAATAAAAATCTTTTTGAGTTTAACCAATTATGAAATCGAAATAAAACTTATAAGTATTCATGAGCATTACACATAAATAAGATCAAATTCAAAATCACACTTTCACCTTATAAAAAATACTCCATCTTTATTTTAAATACCATCCTTCGTAAAATTAATTCCATGTGATGTATGCATGTGTATGTGATGTAACTTTTAGTATGGACTTTTACCGTGAAAATCAAGCAAACTTAATTTTATTTTATTTTCTATTTTTTATTCTTGACTTGTGCAATGTCTATTTTTCTTATGCTTTTCAGAGTTACCCAGGTAACGAGCATTTGACCAATGACTCCCAAACCAGTTGGCTTTAAGGCACTAGGTGTAAAGACACCCCTAAGGGCTTATTAACTTGAGTAACAAAAGCCACAAAAATTAGACTAGTCAAACTGCTTATAATCATACTTTTCAGCGTGATTTTTCTTTCAGTCAATGGACATTGAAGCAATATTTATTATTTTTCAATTCTCTTTCTCTTTTCTTACAACGAGTGCGTTTTACGCTCCATCTCATTGATTTTTTTTCCTATTCTTTTACAATGAGTGCGTTTTACGCTCCATCTCGCTGCATTATTTTTTTTTTCTTCCATTTTTTTTCTTGAAATTACTTGACTCATAGTTTACACCCCACAACTAAGAATTAATTTGAACGTGGAGTGCAAAAATGCATATAAAATTTAATGTTATTCAAGATGGTATTCCAAACTAGGACTTTGTATCTTATCAAAGGTTCAAAAGTTCTAAATTTTTTAATTCTACTCAAAAAAATTTACTCCACGGACACTTATTAGAAATAATCCAACTCATAAAAAGTTAAATAATTTTTTAATTTTTCATTATTTTTATTTTTATTTTAATGATTAAATAGAATTAGTTTTCTAAAAAATAAAATAAAATGCTAATATTAATTTATTTTTTTTAAATCGAATAATAAAAATGCATAACTTCCCCATACATAAATCATGCATTGTCCTCAATGTATGCAAATGAAGAATAGAGAACAAAGAAATAAAAGAAATTGTACCTCGTATAGTGGGGCATAAGGCTATAAGAAAATGTAGTGAGGAAGAAAACAAGTGCACATATCTATAAATTTCATAAATACTAAAATGCATATGATAATAAAAGAGTGATGCAAAAAGGCAAGTGTATGTTAACTTTTCATGATTTTCAGGTGGTCTAAAAAATTGAGAATAATCAAAATTTTCATCACATTTATGCTTATAATCGATCTCAAGAAAATTTTTACTTACATTTTTAAAGTTAGGAAGAATTAGTTCAAATGAATGTTTTAATTTTGTTGACTCATGTGTAGTAGATCTCAACAACTCATTGACCTTATCTAAATATTCAGATTCATCTCAATTTTGATCAAGGTGATTTAAGAAAAAATCTATTGGATTTTCCAAAATCATAAATTTAGTTTCATTCATTTCTTGGGTCATGGACAACTCTTGGATCATGTTTGCTTCAACGGATTGGTCAAAAAAATCACTAGGTTTCTTTCCCACATTAAACACATTTAAGTCAATTGTCATATTTCCAAATGTCAATTTCATTAATTCATTTCTATAATTGATTAACGCATTAGAGGTTGCTAGAAATGGTCTACCTAAATGACAAGAATTTGACCGTTGAAGTTCACAACAGGTTGAGTTTCAAAAACAATAAAATTGACAGGGAACACAAAATCACCAACCTTAAAATGAGTACATCTTCAAATATTCCCTTTGGCATTTTGATGGAACGGTCAGCTAGTTGGAGTGTGACTCTTATTTTTTTCAACTCCCCTAAGCCCAAGGTTTGGTACACAAAAAATGGTAAAATGTTAACACTAGCTCTTAAATTAAGCAAAGTTTTTTTAATTAAGGTGTCGCCTATGATGCATGAAATAGTAAGACAACCGGAGTCTTTATACTTCATAGAGACTTGGCATGACATGATAGAACTAACATGAGCTATTAGAAAAGTTTTCTGAGGAACATGAGTGGTTCTTTTGTGTGCACACAAATTTTTTAGACATTTAGCATATGAGGAAACTTGTTGGATGTCATCTAGAAGAGAACTATTAATTTTCACTTATTTGAACACTTCTAGAATTTTATCTAGCTGGGCTGACTATTTGTTTGAAATTAGCCTTTGGGGAAATGGGGCTTTTCTTTTAAAGACTTTTTCATTTGACTCAGAAGATGTGGTTTGATCATTCTTTGACAATTGCTTAGTAGATGGGCCAATCGACTCAGAGTTTGTGGGCTTTTCAGGCTGCGATGATTTTGAAAATGGATTATTAGATTCATCAATTATTTTTTTCTCTTCTTCATTATCAATGCCAGCATGATTGTTAAAATAATTTACAGACCTTAAAGAGATTATAGAATTCACATGATTGACTTGGTTGTTTTCAAATATTTGATTAGGGACTGAAAATTTCGGATTGGTCTCAAGCTGACTAGGAAACTTACCCTTCTCTCTTTCACTAACTATAGTGGCCAATTGACTCATTTAGATCTCTAAATGAGATATGACTTGGTTAGTTTGGATCTGAGATTTCATGAAAGTTTTCATATTTTTCTCTAACGTGTTAAGTCTCTTCTCACTTTCATTAGGAAACCCTGGTAGATATTGAGTTGCTGAATTTGAATTTTGGTACGGACCAGGATTCGACTTTTGGCAAGGTTGAAAGGATTGATTTAGAGACTGGTTGACCTGATTTGAAGAGTTATTCGGGTAAGGTCCTTGGTTTCATGTAAAATTAGGATGATTTTTCCAACATGGATTATAAGTGAGTGAAAATGGGTCATTCCTAGGTCTTTGAAACATTGCATTGACTTGATCAAAATCTTCAAGTTGGTTTATATGTGATGGCTCCCTTGTTTCTAAAGTCTTAAGTCTTTTAAGTACACCAACCAACTTAGCTTCTGTAACGCCCCCAAATCCGGGTACCTTGAACCTTGGACTTGAAACGTCATGATACAACATCTTCATACATGTTCTATAACTAATGCGGAATATATAAACATAAATTGTTTATTTCAGAGTATTCTACAACATGTCCCAGGGTTTCTAACCTTAACTTACATATATACCTTTAGATTCACAAAAAGGTTTACACAGATAACTTACATTAAATAACTAATTAGTTATCATGCATAACACTATAATCTTGTCCTTTGCTTTTGTCTCTGTCTTTCCTCAAACATTCGTCTTAATCTGAAATTTGTTATCATGATATAGCAAGGGTGAGCAACGAATTTGCTCAGTAAGTTTAAATACAATAAAGATATATCATGATTGAAAGAAAGAATAAGCTTTTGGATTTTTAACAATATAATAATTGTGAAAGAGTATAAATCATAATTTCAATAATTGAACGACTGAATCAATTAATGTTGAGTGTCAATAATGACCATGAACAAATTTAACTGTACCTTATGATAATGAAGGTGATCAGCCTTTCTTACCTGATGAACATATGCAACATGCACTATGTGCGAATCAATAATTTAAAGAGGTGGAATAATTATAAAGAATTAAACCACTAACATGCTTGAAACATAATACCTTGAGTTTGAGTTAGGAAACGTGCTCAATAAAATAATATATCATGCTCGAATATAAATTGAGTAGGGTTTAGGGAACTTACATTGCCCGTCAATTACTGCTACATAATCTAATTTAACCTCTTATAAAAGACCTATCAGTTATAAGATTGATCTTTCAATTAGCATATCTTATTATACCTCATAACACTACTTCTAATATTTAAGCACATAATCAAATATTAGATAGTACCTTAACACCATACGTATTCATAATTCTAAGACTAACACACATCAAGTTTTTAACAGTGTTCAATATAGTATACTGAGTGGTTTCCCACAAATAACCAACAAACTAGTTTCCGTCTCGTCTACACTTTTTTCAAAATCCAACAAACTGGATTCAAACCGTACTCTCCTTTTTAACGTATTGGATTTCCAATTCATTATATAATTCAATATAGCCTATTGAATGACCAATCAATAACTTTGAGTAAGTTAGAGAACTTGCCTCAGTTGCAATTACGCTACGCGAATAAAAATATTTTTCTCTCGAAAACCTAATCATTAATAGGTTAACTAGAAATTAGTGCTAACTCCAATTAATCTAATTATCACATATTACACGTATGTATCACATAACACAATCATTATGCCATTTTGATGCCTTTAGGTTGAATAAATTATGTTTCACAATTTATTCGGATTTTACATAATTACTCATTTAATTATTCAAGATACAAACATATTTTTCAAAAATAAATATGAAATTAACTTATTATTTTTATATCTTCTGGGAATCAGTAGCATATTGTTCCTCATACACAGGAAAAGTTTCTTTTAATTTTTCAACTTTGTTTACTATTTTTAATTATGTCATTTCTGTCCAAAACGGTAATAATTATTAAAAATCTAATTTATATCAGAAAAATTTTAAACTTGACCGACAGATTTAATATACCATAATTAACACCCTGTAAAATTTTCAGAATTTTTGGAGTATTAAAACTCAACTTATGGCAGTTTCCGTTTTTAAAATTGAAAACTTGGTTAAGCTACTACGCACTCATGTGGAGTCGGAATGAGGTCATTTTTGGACAGGAGCTTCGTTACAACATAAATTTTCATACTACAGAATCTTGGAATTTTTAAAGCTTGTTTAATGGTCCAAAATAGTCCCAAAAATTTCTGGACAGTAGCTTTTTAACAGTTTTCACGTCTGGACAGTTTCACGGTAAAAATCATTAAAAATCGCTCATAACTCGGAATTTAGTCAATCTAGTTGGGTTTGTTCCGCAACTCGAAACTCTAGGTCCAATTACGGACGGATTTTTAAAATGAGTTACGGTTTGAAACAGTTACATGTCCAAAGTGGCCATCCAACTTAGGGTTTTTGTATAACATCTCAATATGTAAGATCTAGGGTTTTCTACACATTTAAGGTCATGGATACATGTTTAAACCATGTTTAGACATCAACAAGGTATTACAACATATATTAACCATCAACATGTTTTAAAAATCATTTTTGACATGAAAGAGTTAATAAAACATCATAAAACCCATTAAAAACACAAAAACCTAACTCCAAAATTTAAGTCTTGTACTAACACACAGATCAAAATTTTCTCCATACAAATCACCACCTTATATCCTCGGATCCTTCTTGATCCCCACACATAAACTTCTCCCACAACCAACCATGGCTTAAAACTAAAAAAATAAATCATAACCTAGTAGATCCAAGGGTTTAAAGACTTATACCTTCTTGGTTTGGTTGAAATCTTTTATTTCCTTCCATCAAATGTGATGATCCTCAAAGATCCGCATAGATACACCTTGAAAATGGTTTCCTCTAACTTTAATCCACCTTGACTCGGTGAGTTAACCTTGACTCGGTTGAACTCACTATCTTTCTTCTTAAACTCACTTGAGTCAACTCACTAGCTCTCTCTCTTCTCTCTAGCAAGTGAGCTCTTGAAATTTCTAAAACTCTTTCAAATGAATGCAAGGCATCATATTTATAGGCCTTAAAACCTATACATACAATACATATATCTATACATTCTAACTAGCCATTTGCTCCATTTTCCAACCTTGTTCCTTTAATTTAGGACTTAGTTAGTCCTTTATAAATGCCAACAAGCAAGCCAAGATTTACACTCAATCTTTATGCAAACAAATCAAGCAACATGCCACAATTTCAACTCCTTGTGGGGCCCTTATTATGGCCGGTCATGCCTTGATAAATCCAACCATTTTTGCTTTTCTTTTAAATAGCTAACTTGTATAAATCAAATAATCTAGAAGCTTTGATGTTGGATCATTCATTTGGGCTATAATTAATTCATTTGGGCTACTAAAAATCCTTGTAATCCATCATCTTGTTGGACCATAATTTAAAGGGTGATTTACATATTCTAATACTTTTTTTAAAAATATTACAATAAAAGTACATTCTAAACTTATTTACAGAATGAGTACCTTTTTAATATTTTATTTACATAACTACTAATTGCTCTACCGTTTTTTAAGGGATATGCACCAATTTTTGTGGGAATAATTACTCTATCAGTTTTTGTTGGCCCATATTCAAGGAATTCAAATTTTAAATATTTTGTATTCAAATTTGATTTGCCATGTTATGTTCCAGTTAACTGCAAAAAATTTCTCAATCCATGTACCATATATATATATAATATATATATAAAATTTACACATGTATATATAAACACAAATTTTATATTTTAAAAATATCTTAAATTAGCATTGAAAAATAAAACTGAATTATATACTTATTTTGGAAGGGATGTGGTAACCAATTCAATTTTATTGGATTACCAATTAATTATAAAAAATATATTATAAATTTTTTTTATAGTGCAATTGGTAGCCAAACCTTCATACAAAGGTAACCAATTCAGTTTTATTGGGTTACCAACTAATTATAAAAAAATCAATTATAGATTTTTTTTTCATAGTGCAGTTGGTAGTCAAACCTTCATACAAAGGTAACCAATTCAGTTTTATTGGGTTACCAATTAATTATAAAAAATCTAATATAGAATTTTTTTTTTCTCATAGTTCAATTAGTAGCCAAATCTTCATACAAAGGTAACCAATTCAGTTTTATTGAGTTACCAATAAATTATAAAAGAATTAAGAACAGTTGATAAACAAACCTTCATATATACAAAGGTAACCATTTTAATTTTAATGGGTAACCAAATAGTCATAAAAATAATTCATAACAGTTGCCATATTCATAAAAATTATTTTTGAATATGGTGTAGTTGGTAGTCAAATTGGGGAATTGTACCAAAAATAGGATGATTTTTGCTGTTCCAATTTGGGGTATCCCGATTCTTCATCAACTTGAAGATGCATGATTGAATTGGATTTCTATGAAGAGAGAGAAAATGGAAGACGGAGAAAATGACGTGGTCGAGTGATTGAAAAGAGGATGAATTTAAGGGGGGTTGGGATTCAAAGTCCAGGGTAGGATGATTGAAAATGATGTGGCATGTTTATTTTGTTATATATGTGATGTTGATTATTGAGACAATTAAATAGAAAAGATTAAATATGGTGGTTATTGTTTTCCTTGATTTAAGGGATAATGATTTAATAGTTTTATTATTGTTGCACTCTTTTTGTAATTATTTATTTAGTGCACTATTCTTGTAATTATTTTATAAAAGTTGTATACTTATGTAAAGAACCCTAATTTAAATCAATTAATCATTCCTTTACTTCAACCATTGGACTCATTAAATAATCCAACTTGTTTGGGCTACTAATAATTCCAACTAGTCTCCAAAATAAATATAACATTGGACTAATTATAAATCCAATCCATCTTTTAATCTAATAACTTAATTAAATATATCTTGGGCTCTACTAAAATAGCCACCATTGGATTAATAATTAATTTAACCCAATCTCATAATCCAATTAGACTTGCTCCCTTATGGACTATAGATTAATTATTTATTGGGCTCTAATTAAATACCCACAAACATCCAATATAATTAGGCATAAAATATTTTAATTTCTCTTCTAACTTTGATTTAATTAAATTAATTAAATCATACTCCTTCAATCATTCTTATTGTCATATATGACAATCCTACAAGCTTTGATAATTAATTATCATAAGTTTAAGCCCTTTCTTGCTCACTTGATTTACATCAATTAATTTCCTTGTCCTAGATTCACTTAGTTAATATTAAAATAAATTAACTAATACGTCTTACACATATAATTCTCATGAAAATTTATTTCCTTAATATATGCTATTTAATAACACATAAAAATCTCAATCATTACATTGTTTCATCCATCAAGGGTATTTTAGTCATTAGCCATCCTCTTATAGGGAAAAATAATCATCTCACAATTTTTCATTATTCATTACCAATTGGTTATTACACCTCAACTATTAACCATTCTTGGTTTATACATTAAATATTGCCAATCATCCACAACGCTTAACTCAAACATGGTTATTTATTAACCACAGTCATACACAATTCTTCTAACAAAAATTTTAAAGGACATTTCTTGTCCACCTTCTCATTTTGTATTTCTTATGCTTCAAATTTTTTGAAGAAAATTCTACACGTATTCTTACATATTAAACCATATAGGTTTTTCTCAAATCGTTACTTTGATTAAAATACATAATCCTTTCTCCACACGTTTCTTCTCATCTCTAGGTTTTATACCCTAACCTTATGTTATTCACAATATCTATGCTTAATCTTCCTCATATAAGGATCACCAATCAAAATCAACAGATTAATTATTTAATATTTCACATTTATTATTTTCGCAAATATTCGGGATATTACAGCTTCGGTAGCAATTGAATTGTCAATTGTATGAATACCCTTAGATGAGCTAGGTTTATCGGTCTCTCGAGTGGTTTCCCATTGTATGGTTTTTTATGCTAAGTCTTCTAAAAACTCCCAAGCCCTTTCCTCATCATTTTAAAAAAAATTCCCTTAACACATTGACTCTAAAATCGTTGTAGTGGTAGATAAGTCTAAATCTTCGTAGACAATTTGACACAATCTCCATCTCTCAAATTCATGGTGTGGGCACTGGGATAAATTTTTTTAAAATCTATCAAAATATTTCCAAAACGACTCATTTTCAAGTTGGCAAAATTGATGAATTGCAGCCCTAGTTTTGAAAGTTTTGTGATTTGAAAAATATTTTTTTAGAAATGTAACCACAAATTCCTTCCAGGTTGTTATGAAATTATTTGCTAGGCTATATAACCACTTTTTAGCATTATCTTTTAAAGTAAAAGTGATCAATCTTAACCTAATCGAGTCTTCAGACATTTGTTGAATTTTCATTAATGCACAAACTTCTTCAAATTCTTGAAGAAATAAATATGGATCTTCTACCCTAGTGAACTTAGGTAACATATTTATAAAATGCGGTTTAAGTTTAAAATTATTACAAGTTATCGGTGGTAGACCAATGCATGAAGGTTGGGTAGAGCGGGAAGGATAACATCGATCCCTTAAAGAAATGGTTTGTCTTACCTTCATTTTTAATGTGAGATCTTTTAAGGTGAATTCTGACACTAATCAGGATGTTTTGTCCCCTAACCCATACTTTTTGCATGCATTACTAACAAATAAGCAAATTAAGCACACAAAAAAAAATCAAATAAGAGAAAATAAAAATAAAAATTACTTCTAAGGTTAAATTAAATAAAATCTAGACAACTCCTAACTATTCCAAGTTACTCTTTAAGGTCCACCAAATTCGAAATTAATCATACTACTAGCCAGATAAGTGTTAGAATGGGGGAGTCTCTCCGTAGATACGATGAATAATTAAGTAACCACGTGCTCTTTAGGCGTTTACCTTTTGAACCACTTGCCTAGACACCAGTAGTTTGATTAATTTAAAATTCAAACACCTCTTAAAGTCCCTTATCCTAATTGAGCTCGAGAGTCCTAGGGGCCAACGTCTACTTGATTTTATTTAATTGGTTATGCAAAGTGTGGTTGTTTGTGGGTAAAATTCCCACCTTATCTTGTTACAGGTTTTACCCTTAATGTTAAATTAAACATAAAAATGCACAAATAAAAAAAATTGTAAACAAATAAAATGTCATAATACTATGTGAATTACGAAAAATGCGAAATTTGACGTACATCAATCCTCCAGCAATCACCACAGTTTATATTTAACAAAAAATAATAAATAAAAAAAACCTAAGCAAGATGTGCTCTACGTGAGTGAATGCATGAATGCGACAATTAGTTTTTAAACTAAAAATAATAAGCTAAACTACTATTATTTTTGTTTTTTTTCTATTTTATTTAAAAAAATAAGAAAAAATATGGAGATATGAAGTACCAAAAAAGCCAGCAACAAAATATCTATGTTTTTGCTCCTTTGATCCACTTCGATAATCTTGAAAAAAAAATAAAAAAAAATATTAGTGGTAAAAACTAATTCGAAGAAATAAAAATTAAGGAATAAAAAATTAAATCTAGTCCCCGGCAACGGCGCCAAAAACTTGCTGTGATAGAATAGTAACTGCAAGTGCACATCGTCAAATTGAAAAACGGGTAAGTACAGGTCAAACCACAGAGATTAAATTAATTTCAATGTTCCCTTAATTTATATTTCAAACAAATTAGAAATAAAAAATAGTGGAAATGATTAATTAACTAAATAATGCAAATTAAAAATTAATAACGAAAACTAATAATGAGAAAAACTACCTAGGAATCCGAATCCACTAAATGTAATGACCATGTATTTCATTAGACATTGTAATTATAATTAATAAATAATTTAGCAATGAATTTTTTTTTTTTTTTACTAATTAATTGTGCATTAGATAATTAAATGAATGTATTTGTGTATGTGTATATTTATTTAAAGAAACAAAGCAAGGTATTATAATTAATTAAAACAAGTCTAATTGGATTATATTTTAAATCCAAATGAGGTATTAAACTAGGTCAAATATATCAACATAGTAGCCCATGTAATTAATTAAACATTATCCCATGTAATTAATTAAACAAGTCCAATGCTTGATTTAATTAAATGTAACCTAGAATATTTAATGTTAGCCTAATGTAACAATTAAATGGAGCTCAACCAAATTAAATAGATGAGTCCAATATGAAGCCCAATAGAAAGTCAAAATTGGTCAAACAATATATATATATATATATATATATATATATATATATATATATATATATATATATATATATATATATATAATTAAAACATTAAAATTAAAGCAAAAATTAGTGATTAAATCCCATTTTCCAGCAATTTAGGGGCCCCCACTTGGGTTGCTTGATTTTGCAAGGTTGCTTCACTTATACACATTAGTCAATCACCTAATCATTTCAATTGGTCATTCATGAAATAGTAATCCAACTTAAGCTTTAATTTGACTATGTTGGTTGATTAGGAGAGTTAATGAATGATTAGTAGAGTGCTATAAATAAGACACTCCACACTTGTGCAAGGTTTGTTAGTTCATTTGCTAGAGTTCTAGAGAGAAAAATAGAGAGTATTTCCTAGAAAGAAAGAGAGAAACACTTGTAAGTGTGAGCAATAGCTAGAGGTTGAGCTTGGTGAATGTCACAAAGCATCATCACATACTTTGGTAGGAGAAGAAGAAGAGCACACAAGTCTCAAAGGTTTAAAGGTGCTTTAACCTTCTTAAATTTCATTTTTGTAGTCTAGAACGATTTTGAACGGTTAAAATCTATTTTTAACCGTTCAAAACTTATTTTGATGTTCTAGAAGTATTTAACTATATAATATATGTATATTCATAGTTGATGTGTTTATATCATGATTTGGTATGTGTGAAAAGCATAAAATTGGTAGAAATATTTATAACACACTTTACCGGTAAAACCCTAACGAAGCATGTTATGTTTAATGTTGTAGTTCGAAATGTACAAGTTGGAAAATGAATTTTTATGGCTATAAAGTTACATATATGAGTTTGTAAGAAAATCCAACTTGAATCTTTCAAAAATATGGAAAAACAAAGAAGTTATGGCTTTTACCACAAAACATGTCATTTTGAAACCTTAGAATTTTTCAATCTTTCATTGTAAGCAACTTTATGGCTTTTTCTGTTTGGAATTTGGATTTGTGATCTAAAGAGAAATTGTAGATGGGGAAATTCTGATGAGAATGGACTCAAGAATAACCAAAATATTTTAAAATGAAGAAGTTATGGCTGTCGGAGTGGTTGAAGGTCGGACAACCCATTTTAGGGTTTTTGTTTTCTGCTTTAGAAGCCTCGGCGCCCAGAATAGCCTATATTGAGCGCCGGGGCATTCAAAACAGTAGGTAAAAATTGTCTCGGTAGGGTCGGGCCGGATCGGGTCGGGTTTTATTGAAAAATTTAAGTTGAACTAAGTGTAAAATGAATTTATTTATGTATTGAACCAATAAATAGATTATACTTGGAAATAATGGGTAGCAAAATGTTTAAAATAAGGTAAACACAATTAAAAGGTTAACTATTGATATTGTTTAAAAATTATTACTAAAATATTATTAAATGATTAATAATATTAGTATATGATTAAAAAGATATTAAATGATGAATAACATTGTAATTGTGTAAAATATTATCAAATGATTAATAATATTAGATAATAATTAAAATATTATTAAATGATTAATAATATTAATAAGATATTAAAATATTATTAAATGATTAATACTATTGAATGATTAATAAAATATTATTAAATAGTTAATAATTTTAGATAATAAATATTATTAAATGATTAATAATATTAGATAACTAATAAAATATTATTAAATGATTAATTATATTAGAAGATTATTAAAATATTATTAGATGACAAATAGTATTAGAAGGTTAACAAAATATTATTAAATAATTAATAATATTATAAGACTAATTAAATATTATTAAATTATTAATAATATTAGATAAAGAGTTAAACTATATTAAGTAATTAATATAGGTTTTATGTGATTGAAATATTATCGAGTAATGATAATATTTCCTAAATGTTTGATATACCCTTAATTATATAATTATGTGGTTAAGTAAGAGTTATTAAGGTTATCATATGAACACGTATATGATATTAATTTAAGATCAAACTGATTAACTGATAGGTCCGTTCAAAGAATATTAAATTGAATTGGTTAGCCGTAGACTACGCACAAGACAAGTTCTTCTTAACCCTAACTTGTATTTATTGTTGCAAGTTTTCTTCAACTGTAATTACATCGAGCAATTCAATTATTATTGAGCAAGTATCTACACTCGTAGTTATTTGACAGAGCTTAAAGTGGATTAATTATCTAAAATTATTCCACATCATTATTTGTTATTGTATTCGCACATAGTGTTTTTACAAATGTTATAGTTCATTCATTTAAGAACTGTTAAGAATGTCTAATCTAATTATTTCAGCTAGACAAATGCATGTTTAAATTCATCAAATTGAATATTTTAAAAGCTTAGCCAAACCAATTGTTGGTGCAGATTCTTATAGTAAGACTGAGATTGAACAACCTTAGTTAAAGAGAATTTTTATTTGTCGGAAAACCAAATTTGCGTAAGAAATCTAAATGTTATGCATATACATAGGACATAAGAGGACTGATCCCCTCAAGTGTCCCTTTTTTTTTGAGGTGTCAGACATATACATGCCTGTTCTACCTCAGTAGCAGTTCATGATCATTAAAGACTACTCAGCAGTAAAGAGTCAATCCATTCTTATATTGAAACATTGATTCTTGATTTCTTTCACAATTGTTATTCATTGTTGAAAGTCCTGATGTTATTTCCCTTTTCATCATGATATATCTTATGTTGTTATTTATAAACTTGCTGAACCATTTAGTTGTTCATTCTTGCTATATCATGACTTAATTTCAGCTAAGCCCGAATGTTCTAAACAAGACAAAGGCAAGGGAAAAACAAACGTGTAGATTAGTAGATGCATGCTAGATTTAAATTTCTGTTATGTAATTTTCTTGTAAATCTTTTGTATTCCCTTAAGATATGTAATGTTACGATTAAGGTTAATCGACCTTAGGGAAGTGTAGCCTTTTTATAAGAAACCTTTTGTATTATTCCGCGAAATTGAATACAATTTATGTATTTAATTATTATTAAGTATTGTATAGTGAGAACCAAACCCGATGTTAGATAACCCGGATTTGGGGTTGTCACACTAAATACTAACATAATAATTAAATTATTTTTTTTCTTAATTAATTTCTAATTATTTTTTCTTCCCTTTAAAAATAGTGATCCATATAATCAATATGGGCAAACATAGATTATGAAAATTTAAGGATTAACTATAACTTATCAAAACTTCATTGAGCAAGTATGAATTATGAAAAACTCATATATTAACAATAATCTATCAAAACCTCGCAATTAATATAGAACCAAAACGAATTATGTACGAAGGTAAATTGAAGTAATAAACAATTAGATATTAATATCGGAACGAAAATAATATATTAATATGCAATACTTAATTTCATCTTCATCCTAAATATTAAAAATTTAGCTAGTCATAGAATTAAAAATAATACTGAGATTAAAATTATACTAACTTTTTAAAATCTAATAACAATAACTAAAGAAAACAACTTGGTAACTTAAATCAAATTATACTTGTTTTATTGAAATAATCAAACTATCTCTAGCTATCTACTAATTACATGAAACGAAAAGAAAAGAAAAATTCCTAACAAAAGTTGCTGGAATGGAAAAATAAATAAAGATACTCTCTCTCAAAATCCGTGCATATGCAAAGAAACTAAACACTCCCTGCTAACTACCTACTTTACCGAAAGTAAAGAGAAAAAGAAAATAAAAATACTATTCTATTTTTTCTAAAATAAAACTCTTATTTATAGAGAAAATAAATTGAATTCTAATTTATTTGGAATAACTTGGTCTCTTCTTTTCTTTTTTATTTTAACTTCTACGTGGTAATCTTCCAACTCTTTATTGGTGTTCAAATAAAAATTAACTTGAAAACTTCTAAAACTCCTTTTCTAACTCAACTTTAATTATTTATTTATTTTCTGCAAAACAAAATAAAATGTATTAATTAAATAAAATAAATATATAAAATAATAAAAATAAAAATATTAAAATAAATAATTATGTGTCTATCACTAATCATATTCACTTCATTATGATATTGCATTAGATTACATCTCAACTTTCTTATTCAACTTTTTTAAATGGGTGTAAGCAATGCACGGTCTAGGAATCCCAACAACACGTGCACATTGTCTTGTAACAACAGGAAAATATGTCACTCGTGACATGTTCTACGAGTATGTCGAACAAAATATAATTATTAGATGTTCAGTAATGGGCTTACTGGTTCTTCAGAAGTTGAAAACATTCTTTCCACATATAAGAACTGTTTTTGATAATCAAGATTCCAGTATATTTTCTATTCACTGTTCTTAGATAATATGGAAGAAATCAAAACACGCATGGATAATGATGGGGAAGTAGTTAAGTGTGTTGTAATCTAATCAGGTGGTTGCTTTACTGTAATCTGCTGATCACTTTTCATATGTGGGAGTGGCAATCCAAAGGATGAACGTGGTGCAGTTGTTTGTAGAGTTGCTCAATCATTAGTGCCTTTTGGTTCATTACAGACACGTGCTTATAGAGGGAAAGATCGAGGACCTTGGCATTGTTCGTACTTTGGCAGACTACACCATTAGGCATCACTTTCCTCGTATAGAGAACATGAGCAAATGCGAAAGTTTATCTTTCAGTACAGGAGAGGAAGATAATTCATCTGTGGATCTAACTTCAAACAAGTATGCATGTGAGTTTTTAGAACTAGAGCAATTACATATCAAAGGTATGTTGTTATTTATCTATCCTTTTTTTTGCCCAGAAACTAACATGTTACCTATTTGCCTATTTAAATGGAATAAAGTTGTAGCCTATAAACAGGTCTATTTTCTAGTACTCTGGCATGTCACCCATATTACTTATAGGTTTTTCTAACATCTTGAGGAATTAGAATGACCAAGCCAATTCCTCAGTTCATACTATTCATCTTCATGATAATAACATCATTAACTCTTTTTTATAGAATCACTAGCCTAAACCAAAATGCTAAAATGCACCGTGGGTAAACTATCACCAATGTGCTATATATTTCAAGAAAAGTCTACAGACTAACAAATAAGTCCCTAGATAATTTTACTAATGACCATTGGTCTTTCAGGGAGGGGAAGGGGAATGTGTTTAAGTCGAGATAAAATTAGAGGAACTTACAATATGTTTTTGGTTTACGGTGCTGAATAGATATTATGATGTTCTGGAATGTTCATACCTACTTGCAACTCACCGCCATTTAACCGTCTTCAAGAAAATCTGGTTGAGATTAATTTCTGTTATTAGGTGTCTCTTGTTTTCTTTTCTGTTTATGTTGTTTGACAGCAGTAACTTTGTGGATCTTTTTCGTAACCACCGCGCTAATTGGCTGTTTGTTGAACATTCTTTGTCCTTTACTTATTACAGATGTGGAACCAAATTCATGGATGAGTATCAAGCTATAATGACCAAAAAACTTGGCCTACCCAAGTACAATAAACGGTTGATCAGTAAACTCCTTAACAATACGGCCGTTTACAAAGTCGACTACACGAATTTCTTTCGCTTGCTTTCCAGTAACAAAGCTGATCCTAACATTCCAGAAGATGAATTGTTGGTCCCACTGAAGGCTGTTCTATTGGGTATTGGCAAGGAGCGGAAGGAGGCATGGACCGGCTGGATGAAATCCTACATACAGGAGGTAACTACACAACACTCCCAAACTTTAATTGTTCGAGTTATTGTAAACTTGAAATGCAGTTATATTTGGAACAAAAATATCAGTAAGGATTCATAAAGGAATTCTCCGACTCAACATTCGACTCGAGGAAATATAATCTACTTTGTTTGCTCGATCTGTATCTCTATTCTGCAAGTAGTATGCTATATCAGTAGTTCCTAGTAGTGCACATGTGATGAAGAGCATTGCATGCTTTTCCTCATTTATTGTGAATAGATCACACATTCTTCTTCTTACATCTACAGCGTGCTGCAAGTGATATTTCAGATGAGCCTCAATGAATTCGGTAAATCGATCCCTAGTACATTCTCAGGAACCATCTGTGTCAAAGTGCCATTGATTTAGCCGAGTCCGGAGATTTTGATGAGGTTCGCAGGCTGCTGAAATTTGTGGAAAGGCCATAAGACCAGCAACCAGGAATGGAAAAATATGCTAGGCTGCCTCCAGCTTGGGCTTACCGTCCAGGGGTATGCATGCTCTCTTGTTCTTCATAAGTTACTTGGTTGATCTTTACCTCACACAAAGCAACAAATATCTAAAAATGGGAGAATGTAATATGTAGTTGTATATAGTGACTTTAAGTTTGCATTTGTCCGCCCTTTTTCTTTTTTGGGTTCCAGTTCTTTTTTTGTTCTTTGTCATGGGGATAGATGGCAAACTTTGTGTATTTAGTACTATGTATATTTCCTGTTTTCAGTGTTACTACATCATTTGCTATGTTGCACATGAATCTCTTATCTTTACATTGTATGTGCTTGGATAAACTTCATGACAGAACCAATGCTTCTTATTTGTTATTTGTCCTTGTAATATCCTTAAATTGTATACATAATGTATTTGTATACGTATGGATAGTATAACAAATATTTGTAATGAAACTATTTGAGCAAACTCATCTATTATTGTCCATGAGAAAAACGGACGGACGGATGGTCTAAATTTAATTTTTTTAACCCTTCTCCACTAGTGCAGAGAGCGGTGCGAAGATAAAGAAGTATTTGCATCCACATGCCTTCTCTACTAAGGGAGAGTGCGGTACGAAGATAAGAAGTATCTGCATTCACATTAACGGATACTATATTTAGAATAGCTGCGAGCGAATGTGGTTACAAGAATTTTCAATATTTAAAAAATAAATAATTATCACATTTTACAAAATTACAATGACGGGTGATACTTCTATATAATTTCCAAATTTTTCTTAACCTAATTGATTGTATTTTAGTAAACTCAATTTTTTTTAGAAGATTGATATTTCTACAAGCTATTTTAATAATTCTACAAATAGATCCTATTTGATCTTGTGGAACTATAAAAATAGCTTGTAGAAATATCAATTCCACGTGTTATTTTGATAGTTCTACAAGTGGGTCCCATTTGATCTTGTGAAATTATCAAAAAATCTTGTGGTAATAATATCAATTCCCTTTTTTTATTTCCGCATTTTTCACAAAATACTTTTATTTGTTAAAACCATTTATTCTACAACTTTTTTTTAATCATAATATAAAATAGCACAAAAAATTTAAATTTAAGGTTACAATTTTACTATCATGCAACTATTATTAAATTAAGCACTTAATATATTTAAAAATAAATATATAAAAAAATATTATTAATATTTATAAATTTTACAAGTGAGTGAGACAAAAAAAGTAAATTTTTTTGTTACTCGTAAAAACTCAATCGTGAACACACTTTTTTTACATTAACAAAACAAATAAATAAATAAAATTTATATATAGATAAAAAAAAATTAAAATACGCTTAAATATTAAGTATAAACCTCTATAATTTATATACCTTCGGTATTTATTATCTTACGTAAATTTGTGATGCGACCCGTAAATAAATAAAAAGTTGATTTTAATCTCCGACGCTCTCCCAACCACACACGTATTCCGATCACTGCATTTTTCAGCTCAAAATTACCTCCATCAATGCCTTTCTCTCTCATTCTCAAGATCTGTGTTTGACCTCTTTCAAAGGGAAAGTAGCTCTCTGGGAGATTCAAGGTAAGTCAAATTTTCATTCATTTGCTTCGATTCTTCTTCTTGGTCCCATTTATTTTTACCCATTTTGTTTCTGCTTTGTAAAAATTGAATGTGAAGATTGGTGTTCATCATATTTTTTTAACACAAATTGGTATAAACATAACATAAAAATAATTAAAAAAATTCTTCCAATCAACCACCATGTACCATCTTATCTGGGAATCTTCCCTATCAAACAAACAAACAAAAAAATAACTCTAGGAATTTCCAAATCCCAGAAAAATTATTTTTTTATAACATTTGTATGAACCCAGATAATTCGAATTTTTTTTTTTAATAATAAAAAAAATGTCTTAATTATTCGTACTAGGTCCTAATCAATTAGTTTCGTGAATCCTAGGTCCTAGTTAAGGTTGTAAACTGAACTAAACTGTTTAAGTTTAATTCGTACTTGTTCGACTAAAAGTTCAATTCAAACTTGACTCAAAATATAAACGATTCAAATATAAGTAAAGTTTAAAATTCGATAAATTACTAAATCGCTTTACATTGTAATTTTTTATTATTACTCGGATCATATTCACTCGATTCAAGATCGTGCCCGACTCGAAAGTTAAACGAATTTCAATTAAACTTTATTTTGTACTCAATAAATTTTATAAACTAAATCTAACCAATTTAATATTCGTCTCGACTCGATTCTTTTATACTCTTAGTCTTAGTTCTAACTAAGATAGATGTCATCTTCATTTCACAAAAGATAAAGTACCAGAGAATTTTTACAATGATTATGTTTCCTTTGACGTAGTGTCATAACCCCAAGTTTGATCCTTTGGCAGTGATCCTGAAGTTTTTACCCATTCCATACCCTATTTGTAAAAAACTAATCCCCTAAACTTGGTGGTCAAAAAATCAACAGTAATCGGCCTAAAAATAATTAAAATTCCTGATGCCCAACAGCTATTTTGGCATAAAAGGGGATTGTAAGAAACAAGAAATTATTGGTTATTTTTTGTGCAAATATATATTTTACTCCAATTTCTTATAATATTATGGGGTCTATACGGGATTCACCCCTTGTAGACTCTGTAGTGTTATGAGAGGGATAAACAAACTGTATATTTACTGCAAGAACAGTCAATAATTTTTCATAAAAAACACATAGTGGAGGTAATTCATAAGTTTATGGAAAAGTAAGTATATTTTCTAATTTAAGTCAATTCAACACAATTCATCTAAAGCATAAAGCCCGGAGAAAAATGGGACCAGCCAAAGAAAAATTTACCGTTATTGCATCTGAGAAACCGCGCAACGAATCAAAAGCAGGCAAATTTATACAAATATATACGGAATAAATTGATCCTCTGTACAGAACAAAAGTTCTTCGTGATATACACATTAATTATGTATTTTAATGTTTTTATTATTTTATATATATTTTTTATTTAACTAATTTATTTTATTTTGTTTTATAAAAAATAAATAAATAAATAAATGAAATTGAGTTGAAAAGAAAGTTTTAAAAATTTTCTAGTTAATTTTTATTTATACTCCAATAAAGAGACATGTAAAAAAAGAAACTTAAATTATTTATGAGATTGAATAAAAAGTGACCAAGTTCAATGTATTTTTAAATTAAGTTATAATTTTTAAATAGGTCTTTTATTTTGGGGAGAATTAGTAGTATTTTCTTTATTCTTTTCCTTGGTTTTTCCGCGGAAACAACAACCGAGTATTTTATTTCTTTTCTATTTCGGTAAAGGGAGAGTCAGGAAAAATTATTCACGAGTCAGGAGTTCTTTTGTTTTTTTTTTCCATGTACGCAGCTTTTGTTTTAAGGAATCAGGGAGTTCTTTACTAATATTCTTTAATGATTAAATAAAATATTTATTTTAATATTATTTTATTAATTCTTATTTTATTTCATACAATTACGAGATTTTGATAAATTATTAATTTTTTATTGCCCATATTAATTATATAAATTATTATGTTTAAAGGAAGAAAAAACTAAATTGAAAATTAATTTTAAAAAAAAAATAATTTAATTATTCTATTAGTATGTAGTGAATTCAGATTCTTAAATAAATTTTCTCTTTATTAATTATATCTACTATTTTTATTTTGTTTAAAATAATTATTAAGAATATATTAAAATTAATCTAATCTCTTGTTCGACCTCTGTTCGTCAGTTTTAGTTCTACAATAGACGTTCTTCTTCCGTAAGAATTACCTGATCCACCGCCCATTCCGAGTGCAAGTGAGGTAGCAAGTACGACATATTCTCCCTCCTCTTTCTCTCTCTAAAAAAATAAAAAAGGAAGAATCCTTTTTCGGCTTTACACCAAGAGGCCGTGTATTAGATAAATTTTATTTGGCCTCAAGATGTATTGGTCTTGACCTTGGATGGACGATAGGTTTAGTCTATTTATGGGCCTTCGAGCTTGTGTTCTTGGGTCACACTTCCAGATAGCCTATTAAAACACCAGTAATTATCAAAACAAGTAATGCAGTTTTTAATGTAATTTTCAAAAAAGCATAATTATTTTAAATGAATTTATTATACTCATGAAATTTCTAATTTTTATTTATTTATAATATTAAGAATTACATCTAACAGATTATAGTGGATACTCTAATGCTTTCTCTCTAACTACCATCTCGTGGCACACGCAGTAGTGTGTATGTAATTAGCACAAAGATAAAATAAAAATTATATAAAATTTGAATTAATAAATAGGAAGATATAAAAACTTTAAATAAAAAAGGATAAAATAGTAATAAACTTGTAAGGAAAAAGGGTGAGTGACTTGCAAGGGAAAATGGCGTAGGTAATATGGATAAATAAAGTATTATGTATTTTTTTTAATAATATTATGTGCACAAACTGTATAGAAAAAATTGTACACAAAGAATATGACCTATGTATTATTTACTAGTGTAAAATATCCTATGGTAGGTCCCGATTCTTATTTTTTTTTCTTATTTTTTAATTATACTGCGTTTGTGTAATTTTTTTTATGTATAATATGTGTTCATAGCATTACTCAATTTATTATTACTCAATGATTTCTTTGTCCATATATCCACCTTATATGGTGCACACTTTGAAGCACATATTCCATTTTATTTGACAAAGACCTCCAAATAATGAAGGGACACTCCTTTATTTCTTGAGCAAATGCTTTTTCTTTTAAAAGAATCTCATTCTTTTGAAGCTTGATTGTAGTGGTAGAATATAACATATTTACAAAAAAATGTTCAGATTCACATCAAGTAGTAGAATAAAACAATATCTTTGAGATAGATGACAGCCAAAAGTTAGTTGGAGGCACATTTAAAGGTTAGTAATATATGTATATTACTTAAATTAATTGTTCCACACTCTTATATATCAAAGAGATTATATAACCCTTAATTAATTAATAAATAAGATGTTAATTAATATATTTATCATTTGTCCATTTTAACTTATAATTTTTAAAATATCTAAAATTTAATTGACTAAATAAATTATTATTATTTTTTGAATTTTAAATTTTTGTGAATTGGTTTCAAGTCAAAATAAAATCTTTTGAATTAAATTGGCCAATTAACTGTTGTGGATAGTCACTTTGACAAGATTGCAAATTAAATTAAATATCATGTCTTGAATTGTACGAACAAGAAGTTTTATTATTTATAAATCTTTATTTTTTATTACATAAATATTTATACGTTAACTAATCTTTAATTCAAAATTTAAATAAATTATGTTAAAAATATCTCAAATTTAAAATAATGCTATAATTAAGAAGACAATTGGTTAATCTATAGTAGTTCAATTTTATATATGGTTGAGGATTAAATTTTGAAACGGCTAAGTGTACACACATTTTATCTAATTGTAAATATGATGTATAACAAAATTAAGGCTAAATAGATAAATAATAAATGGTTAATTACTTTTATATACGATAAGGGTAATATAGTCTATTTAACATATTTAGGTGTGTAACTATCATTTTAGAATGTGCATATATCAACACCCCATTTAGATATACACTAGTAATTATCAAATTGACGAGATTCATGTGAGTTTTGAAAATTAACAAATTTTGAAATTAGAGGTATTTTTAGAAAAGAATCTTGCTACATACAACGACAAATTTATATTAATTATAACTACCGATATATGTGAATACATGGGATATGAGAAAATTAAGAAATGTCTCGTATTAATTTATTCAATCTTATCGCTAAGAGTTTCACTTAAGTGGCAATGCAAATTTGTCATAGATTTATTCGACATATAAATCATTTTTCCTTATGATAATATAATTTAATAAATTTAAATTAAATAAATTCAAACGAATAATTTTAAATTTTGTAAGATTTCGCAAATCGACTTCACACATGCAGGAATCTTATGGGTTTGATGTGTGGAACATTTGGCAGCTATATATAAGGTGCTAGATTACCTTGGTAGAATTCAGATCAAGCAGGTTAGATCAGGCTTTCATTTCTTGAAGCTTATAGAAACATGGTTGTTAGCGGTGCAATGAGAGACGCCGAGCTTAATTGCTTAAAAACAAAAGGCCCGGCGTCACCATTGCACCACCGACAGTCATATGTTCCTCATTTTTTCGAGAAAAGCCTTGCGTATAATATATGAAGAAGCTGCACAATGTTCATGTGTAGGTCTGTATGCATTTTCATCTATATTTGTTCAATGGTTTGTATTATTTTCTTCCCCCTCATCTCTAGTTGTCTTTTTCATCTCACAAACACATGCCTGGATGAGTTCAAGAAACTGCTATTTTAGGCACTACTATTTTATTACTGAAAATGATATATTTTTTGACTTTACATATCAATTTTTTTTTGTCCGTGAATAACTATGGTAATATTTTAATTATATATGTAATACGGTAGGTCAATTTTATAATTCTTTTTAATTCTATGTATTGATCTATGTCACAATCGTAAATTGACCAAAAAAAACGGCTATTTTATTATTTCATCCGTCACATAAACATTGCAAAACAACTTTAATAAACTTTCAATTTTTTATTTGGTTTCTTAATGGGTTAAATCATTTTTTTCACTCTAATTTACATATGATTGATTTTTTTTTATAATTATATCACTGAACTGGATTTTTTTTTTTTACAAAAAATGAATTTTGTCGTTTATGTCTATTAACAATTTAATAAAAAAATGATGTGACAATATATGGCAGCTTACGTGAATTAATTAACAGAAGAAATATGCCGTGGCTAACCCATTTTGTATTTAATTACAAATGAATTTTTATGTAATTATAACAAATACAATCTATTAATATATTACACTTAAACAAATTAAACAAACCCATCACTATTCATCATCTTCTCCATTCAATTTAACAGAAGAAACATAACTACAAAAAACACTAGTGATCTGAAATCAAGAATAAACCTAGTTCATAGCCCAAACTTGTCAGAAATGCAAAATCGTCATTCCGATTTGTATCATTTTTGTAAAATTTTCCTCGATTTTTTTTTTGGCAGAACTCTCTCTCCAGTTTATATTATATTTGCAAAACTCTCACTTCAAGATGTATTAGTTGGGTAAAAAGGACCCTTATCAAATATGTAATTAAATAAATGATATGTAATTAAGTAAATGACTAATTATGTTGTTCCTAATAATAGTAAATTAATTGAATAATTTTATCTCAAATCATATTATATATATTTTTTAAAATTATAATGAGATAATATATGATATAATTATATTATATATTCGTATATAATATTGTTATAATATAATATAATATAATATAAAATAAATATAATATATACATATATATAAATATTATATACTATAATAGATATTTTATATGTTTAAATATATAATTATAATATAATATAAAACAAATATAAATATAGCGATCAAATATAAGTCTATCATGCACGAAACATCAAAACCAACAGAAACGTAGCGATCGAAGTCATCGACAAAGAGAAGATCTTCGAAGGTGGCCTAATTGCCCACATCAATTAGGATGGATTTGCGACGAGACCAAATGGATTCAAAAGGGTTTGATTGTGAAGCTTTCACTTTCTTCATAGCTATGGAGTCGGGATGTAACTGATTGTTTTTCTTTTTCTTGTACTTCTTATTAATCCCCCCATCTTCATTATTTACATAAGGTTTCAATATCTTTAGTGTTGTATCTATCTCCTTCCACCACCAAGTCCCTCAGCCCAGCTTAGCTTGTCGTCTGTCCTCTGTTTCGAAACACAGAGAGAAGAAAGGGTCGGGTTAGGGTTTTAGGAACTAATTAATTAAATAAATAAATAATAATAATAATAATAATAATAATAATAATAACACCCTTTGTTACACACAAAAAAAGAAAAAAAAGAACTGTTTTGCTTTTTAAAAATTAATTTGAAGTATTTTAAAAATAGAGGGAACACATAATATGCCAGTATTTGTAGGGGATGGGTGTTCCTAGAAGACTTGAGGTTTGGAGAATGGGCATATTGAACTACTCGGATGCACTCAAGCTGCAGGAGAAGCTGGCCTTTGATAGAAAAAGCTGTAAGATTTCTGATACTCTGTTGTCCCTACAAAATCCACCTACATATACCCTTGGCAAACAGCGAACCAACCACAATTTATTAGTTCCGATAGATGAACTGAAAGCTATGGGTGCAGAGCTCAATTATATGCAAAGGGGAGAGGATATTCATTTCATGGTCCATGCCAAGCCATCTTATATCCCATTATTTCTTAACGAGGTATTGGGCTTGGTGCAAGAAAGTACGTGGAGAAACTTGAGTTAACTATGGTTAATTTGGCATCTCTATATGGTGTGAAGGCTTTACTTGGACGAGCAGGTGAGACTGGGGTTTGGGTTGAGGAGAGAAAGATTGGTGCCTTGTGTAATTGCAGATAAAGAAGTTACCTCGTTGAGAAGAGAAACAAACATTGACCTTCTGGCTGAAGAAGTGATTCATGAGCAGTCAATTTCTTGTTTTGCAAAGTTATTTGAGTTTGATAATATTGTTTGGAAAGGCAACGCGGCATCATCGTTGGATAACCAACAAAACTGAATAAGCTTCCAGCATTATATGCCAAAAGGTACTGCAATTATTTTAGTATTTGCTCATCGAAACTCTTTTCATAAAAATGCCATCAGAGAAATGTTACTAAAGGTATTTGAGTTTCAAGGTATGTTTATGAAAGTTGAACATCAGATAAATGTTACCTCTAAGGAAGTATCAATAATTCTCGAAATTTGGAGTAGAACAACAAGTGCAAAAGCTCTGCATCGTTTTGAATTTATAAAAGGCAGGACCAAAACACTTAGTACTTTAGGTTCTAAAACACAAATGAACAGGGGATTTCGCAATTAAGGCATTTAACACTGGGTTCGTAAGGACTTGGGTGAAAGTTGTAAACCAAACCTTATTGTTTGAAATGTAAATGTAATACAGTAGTTATATGCCTAATGGTGAGATAATGTTTGTTTTTGTCCTGGTGTTCTAAAAGTCACTAGGCGGACCTAGACGGCAAAGGACGCCTAGCGCCTAGGTGTTTCCTTAGGCGGATTAGGCGTTTTTCTTATGTGGTCTCGTTTATTTATTTTCTATTATATATTATATACTTTTTATACTTTACAAAACATACAGTAGATATACTATTTCGGTTATCAAGCTGTTTCTTCATATTCATCATCTTCAGATTCGTCCTGTTCCTGCATCTTAAGTGGTATTATTTAAATCTGGCACTTAAGCATTGGGACCATTAGTGATGTAGGCCGTGTTTTCAAATTGTATTAAAACTTCACTTCATTTCCAGGGATGTAACATTTTTGGTATTCTTTACTAGTGTCTGCATTCAATCCTAGATTTAAAACGAGTATAAGTTTTAAAGTCGACGTTCCATCTCGAGCCATCTTTAGATTTATTAAACCATGTTGCTTCACAGAAAAACCATGTTGAGTGATACATTTGAATCTGAAAGAAGATACATTGTAGCTGACAAGGCAGCATGGTTTAATGGTGGTGAAAAAAGAATGAACCCTATGACCTATGCTGTGTTGTGTTTTGTGTAGGTAACAAAGCATTAAGGCTTACTCAAATTGAAGATAGGAAACTCACCTCATGATGGTAAACAAAATCGGAGCATTCTTTTTCAATGATGATGAATCAATTCAATCACACGTTACATTAGACTCATGATTACATTGTAAATTTCTAGTATGTCATGTTCCACACATATTGAGCAATTACAACCACAACGGGTTTGAAGGTAGCCGCATTAGGACCAATGCACTTGATGGTGGTTAAATCCTCGACCAAAGTCGAACCAACAAATGGCACTTTCCCCATGAGAGCATGTAAAAAACGAGGAATTGGGCTTTAAAGAGAAACTTGTAGGTTAAAAAAAAAAATATTTCTAATAATGTGATTATAACTATTTATTACGAAGCTTGCAGAGTTTAGTTTAGTTGAGGTTATTGCACTTATTAGAGATGCTAAATTAAATCAATTCATTAGATTTAATAATGCAGGGAAGAAAAGAAGAATATTGATGTGGCATCATGTGATAAGTCACATAAGATATGTTCATTAATGTTTGAAGATTGCATGGAAGATGGAAAAATATTATGTGGTTCACTATCACATGATAAGCTCCTTCCTAGTTTCGACCTGCTAAAGAACAAGATGTAGAAAGTTATAGTGAAGTATCTCAAATTTCTAATCTATAGCCTATTTTCTAGGAACCCACCCATAAGGTTAGTAGTTCTATGTTTTTGGTCGAGGGTTGACCTTCTCAAAAGGTAATAATTCTCATGGACCATCATTAAACTCAATGTGGTTGTAATTATTCATCAAATGTGGTATAGGTAGATCACTTACTAAGAGTTTACAGTGTAGCTATGAGTTCAATGTGGCGTGTGGTTGGATTGATTACTTGTAGTAAAGAAAGAAAGGAAAGAGAGCTATTTCCAAGGAATTGTTGAAGTGTACAATTTGACAATTTTGCTTGTTCAAAAATTGCAATTTACATTGTTTTATTATTGTATCTTAAAAACATTTTGATCCCTTGTTTTTTTATTTTATTTTAAAACATAATGAGAATGATCGAGTAATGCTTCTCGTGTTGAGAGGTTACCTCCTTATACGT
Source organism: Hedera helix (assembly GCA_947179155.2). NCBI lineage: Eukaryota > Viridiplantae > Streptophyta > Magnoliopsida > Apiales > Araliaceae > Hedera > Hedera helix. The sequence goes on from OX359279.1 coordinate 2,644,081, forward strand.
TGTAGAAATTGCATCTAAGAGGTTGAGTACGTTTTGAGTTCGAAAAAAGGTTAGTGTTAGTGCAAAATCAATATTAGAAACAAATGCCTTGATTTATGTTGGAGATGTATTTTGAAAGCTGAATTTACTGAAATTTGGGAAGAAAAATCTCCATACTGTAAAGCTTTTGGAAAAAGGGTAATAAAGAAAACTCCAATATCCAACAAATTATAAATTGTGGATATAATTCAAGGAAATTTAAACTAAATGAAGCTAAATGTGTTACTTTTAAAGAATGTTAGAAATAAAGCTGGTATTTAACTTTGATCATAAGCTCTTACTCGAGGGGGAGAAGCTGCATTATGAAACAATTCTACTGCATCCTGCAAGATATAGTCTGCCCATTTCAAGGGTTGATATCAAATCAGATGTGGAGGAATGGGCCAATATCTAGCATTGTTTCTACTGGCTTGGAGGTCCTTTTGATGACCTATGTTGTGTTGAAGGGATCGACTCGGAGGGAGTGGCGTTGAAGAGGACTATAGTGTTTTGGCCTTCTAAAAGCATTGCCAGAAGCGACTAGGGTTTATAGCGTCTTTCTTTCATTTGCTTTTGTTATTTAGCTTTTGTATCAATGTAACATCGAAGGCACATACATGAACATTAGCCTTGATTTTAACTTTGAATCATGGTCATGTAGGAATATTATAGACAATACGCTGTTAATCTCATTAATTTTATATCGAAAACTTGGTCTTACTTGTTTACGAGTTTATGTTGTAATTATTCAGTGGAAGATTACGTGGTCAGACAATATTATCGATTGATGATGCTGGAAACTTTTAGTTGTCTCATTTAAATTTATTGATTAGAATGCAGAAGGAACCAAATTTAGAAATTTGACTGCTAGAATCTCATAAAATCAGCTGGTCATTAGCTTGGTACCTAAAGACCAGAAAGAAGCTTATTGACAGGTAAAAATGAATTCAGTAAGCTAATTTATTTTGTGTTGGATCAGAGAAGAGAGATTCCATAGACTTATTCCTTCTACATTCTAATCAACAATTATTCTAATCTTATAGATTCCATTCTAGGAATCAGATCTCCAATCAAATAAAAATTATACTATTGCTTTGAGCTGCATATAAGTTACACTCTACATTCGACATAAAGTTAGTTGACATATAAATCAATTTTCTACGCATGTTGCTGGTATACAAAAATTTGTGATCATAAGATATCTGTATACAGTTTGATGACAATTTGAAGCTTGAGATTAGAGTTTGAGTGCAATTTGGGTGGGAAATTAAGCAATGTCTCTCTTTTTTTGATGCTTTTAAAAAGTAATAAAACGATTTATGATTAATCAAAAGGAAGCTCCTCCAAGAGAGTTTTCTGTAGCCTACTTCAAGAAGTTGAGATTTGGGTATTGTTCTTGTTGAATATACTGTAGGAGCTTCATAGCTACCTCAGTATATAACATTTACTATTTCCAGATAAAATACTAATCCAAACAAAGAACACGTACCCTACATATAGAGAACCTAAAGATAGCATTATAATAATAAGAACCAAAAACTGCAGTGTCCGACAGAAAAAGGATGTGCTTGCAGCAATACACCAACTTGCGAGATTTTAAGGCAGTCTATGCTTGCTTAGATAGATCTTACATAGTGATTTTACATGTTATTATCTATTTCTGCCAGGGATGATGATATCATGAAAATATAACAAAACTGTAAAAGAAACTAATATCCGACAGAAGGCACTAATGATCTGCTAATAATCTTTAGATATGCGGCATGCACACTGCACAATGATCATATAACAATGAATTTTCACAACAATCAAGAGGTCACTCTATAATATTAGTAGTGGATAAAGTACCTGACGATCAAAATCTAATAAGCAAGTGAGACACCTCTAGGAAGCAGTAAAATAGTTGCATCTTTGTCAAATATGTGTGGATATTGATACTTTACATGCACCCCACAAATGTGTTTAGTGAAAATATTTGTGTCTATCATTCATATAAATGTGACTTGTGAAATATCTCGGATATCTGTATCACATGAATAAATAATGGGATTTTATACCCACTAAAGTTACAGGCAGAACAAGGCCAAACAAGGCAAAAGAATTCATCCTAATAACGTTATAAAGCATGTATGCATTAATTTGAAGCCGATCCCGATCTTACACATAAGTTAATCAATTAGTTTTGTGAATCCTAGGTCTTAGTTAAGGCTGTAAACTGAACTAAACAGTTTATGTTCAATTCATACTTGCTCGACTAAAAGTTCTATCCAAACTCGACTCGAAATATAAACGATTCAAATATGAGTAAAGTTTAAAATTCGATAAATTACTCAATCGATTTACATTGTAATTTTCTATGGTTACTCGGATCATATTCACTCAATTCAAGATCGTACCCGACTCGAAAGCTAAACGAACCTTAATTAAACCTTATTTCGTACTCAATAAATTTTATAAACTAAATCTGAGCAATTTAATATTCGTCTCGACTCGATTCGTTTATACCCTTAGTCTTAGTTCTAATTAAGATAGAGGTCTTCATCATTTCACAAAAGAAAAAGTACTAGAGAATTTTTACAATGATTATGTTTCCTTTGACGTAGTGTCATAACCCCAAGTTTGATCCTTTGGCAGTGATCCTGAGGTTTTTACCCATTCCCTACCCTATTTGTAAAAAACTAATCCCCTAAACTTGGTGGCCAAAAAATCAACTGTAATCGGCCTAAAAATAATTAAAATTCCTGATGCCCAACAACTATTTTGGCATAAAAGCGGATTGTAAGAAATGAGAAATTATTGGTTGTTCTTCGATCTAATATATATTTTACTCTAACTTGTCATAATACCATGGGGTCTACACGGGATCCACCACTTGTTTTTGTTTTTTCCATGTACGCAGCTTTTGTTTTAGGGAATCAGGGAGTTCTTTACTAATATTCTTTAATGATTAAATAAAATTTTTATTTTAATATTATTTTATTAATTCTTATTTTATTTCATACAATTTCGAGATTTTGATAAGTTATGAATTTTTTATTGCCCATATTAATTATATAAATCATTATATTTAAATGGAAGGAAAAACTAAATTGAAAATTAATTTAGAAAACAAATAATTTAATTATTCTGTTAGTATTTAGTGAATTCAAATTCTTAAGTAATTTTTCTGTTTATTAATTTTCGTTATTAATTTTAAATTTACATTATTTAGTTAATTAATTATATCTACTGTAGACACCCAAATTTTGCACTTCTCTACTAACCCTGTCAGGAGGGCAAAATCGTGACTTGACTCGACATGCGAAAAGGAAGGTGGACCCCAACACGAAGTCACCCCAACGACTTACGGTCAAAGTCGCCACAACGAACAACGAGCATCAGGTTACTTGAGGTAAGGCAAACAGTTGATCCAGAAGAACTTGATTTGATCACAAAAGACGACTAATGGCCACTACGCTTACGATGTTCGGGGGGCTGCCCAGTTCGCCGGTGAGCTGGCGGGAGTGGAAAGGGGCAGCGCCCCCTAGAAACCAAGCATAATTAGCAAATTCTATATTAAGTCGCAGCCCTCCGAACTAGCCTCCCAGAACAATATGACACGTTTCCCAGGGATTTCCGGATTGCAAAATACGAGCCTTCCAGCGAAAAAAACGAAAGACCGACATCAGACGCGGAAATCGAGAAAGCACCGAAGCCGGCTGCAGCTGCACCTGCGGCTGGCCGCAGTTGCACCTGCGACCAAGATCTGAAGTTCTAAATCGCCACTTCCAGTTCATTTCTTCGGGAGGCACGGACGGAAGAGAAAAAAAAGAACGGAGACGCGAGAGGAGAGAAAGAGGGCCGTCGGGAGAAAGAAAAAGAGGAGGATCCGAGAGCAAAGAGGAAGAAATAGGGGAGAAATAAAGAGAAAATAGCGAGAAGAAGAGAGAGAGGGTCACGGGTTTGGTCCCAAATGTGAGATTTCTTCTTCTTTTTGTTCAATTGTTACACTATATATGGTATTCTAAGTGATTTTCAAGTGTCAAAACATGTATTTCGTCATTTGAAATGTGAAAAAAATTCATGTTTATAGCATTTGAGGTTTTATCTAGTTAGATCTATTTTCATTTCGTTCTTATTGTATTTGTTGGGTGGATCTACTGCAGATCCGAAAATATTTGGTGCATTGCTATTTAAATAGTTTAATTTTGTATATTTTGAAGCTAGATCCAATGTAGTCAATATATGTTGTAGATCTGTGGATTATGGACGGTTAGGGAGGATTTATTGCGGATGGAATCTCCTCATAACCTCCCGATGATATCCTTTTAGTTTGTTTTTAGCTTTTACGTATGTAGCAATTGCAATGCGCCTGTATGTAAATATATAAATTTTGGGTCTTAAAACGACATCGAGTCGAAAGTCGGGTTTAAGGCCCCGTGATAGTGAAGTGTGCGATTGTGGATGCTTGGGGTTATTTGGATGACTCACATGTCCATGAATAACTCCAACCCCATTTTAATGCTGGATTTTCCCTTTCGACACGGAAAAAGAATTTTGGAATGAAAAGATGAAGATTTTCATAAAATCAATCAAACTAGGATATTAGATCATCCGTAGGCTAAAATAAAATTGTAAGTGTCGGATGAGCTCTATTTCTATTTGACGAAGGGTTTGAAAAATATGTTTTACAAAATATCATCGGTTTTGTTATCGAAACAAAAACAATAACAATGAACTTTTCGATTAAATCAAATTCTTCGGGCATAGGGTCAACGAGATTTCTGAAGCACTTTCAAAATAAAGCATTCCAACGATTTTCATAGGCACACACGCGTGCACACACATTTTAGGATTTAAAAGGATAGAAAAATATCAAGATTGCGGTAACCGCGTTTCACGGAAGTCGGGGGGTGCTTAACACCTTCCCCTCGCTTAAGCAAACCCCCGAACTCTATGAATCTCGGTTTGCGGGCCAATTAATTCGGAGTCACACATGAGCCAGCGATTACGAAAATAAAATTCGGATGAGTTGGTACATCCATTTCAAATATACTAACTGGCGACTCTGATCAATTGGCTCATCATAAAATCGATCTTTCAAACCCCGTCGACACTTAAGTCGACCATTTTCAAAAATCACATCTTAAAACAAAAGGCTAAAATTGAAAAGAATATTTATTATAAAAAAAAACGAAACGACAAATTTCGACGTCAACATCTACTATTTTTATTTTGTTTAAGATAATTATTAAGAATATATTAAAATTAATTTAATCTCTTGTTCGACGTCTGCTCGTCAGTTTTAGTTCTACAATTGACGCCGTGTACTTACAATTCATAATTTTATCACATCACTTCCACTCACCGAAACGGATGACGACTAGACGTTCTTCTCCCCAATTTATTATTATTATTATTATTTGTATGTAATGATTTCTTTGTCCATATATCCACCTTATATGGTGCATACTTTGAAGCACTTATTCCAATTTATTTGACAAAGACCTCCAAATAATGAAGGGACACTACTTTATTTCTTGAGCAAATGCGTTTTCTTTTAAAAGAATCTCATTCTTTTGAAGCTTGATTGTAGTGGTAGAATATAACATATTTACAAAAAAATGTTCAGATTCACATCAAGTAGTAGAATAAACCAATTTCTTTGAGATAGATGACAGCCAAAAGTTAGTTGGAGGCACATTTAAAGGGTAGAATATATGTATATTACTTAAATTAATTGTTCCACACTCTTATATATCAAAGAGATTATATAACCCTTAATTAATTAATCAATAAGATGTTAATTAATATATTTATCATTTGTCCATTTTAACTTATAATTTTTAAAATACCAAAAATTAAATTGACTAAATAAATTATTATTATTTTTTGAATTTTAAATTTTTGTGAATTGGTTTCAAGTCAAAATAAAATCTTTTGAATTAAATTGGCCAATTAACTGTTGTGGATAATCACTTTGACAAGATTGCAAATTAAATTAAATATCATGTCTTGAATTGTACGAACAAGAAGTTTTATTATTTATAAATCTTTATTTTTTATTACATAAATATTTATACGTTAACTAATCTTCAATTCAAAATTTAAATAAATTATGTTAAAAATATCTCAAATTTAAAATAATGCTATAATTAAGAAGACAATTGGTTAATCTATAGTGGTTCAATTTTACATATGGTTGAGGATTAAATTTTGAAACGGCTAAGTGTACACACATTTTATCTAATTGTAAATATGATGTATAACAAAATTAAGGCTAAATAGATAAATAATAAATGGTTAATTACTTTTATATATGTTAAGGGTAATATAGTCTATTTAAAATATTTAGGTGTGCAACTATCATTTTAGACTGTGCATATATTAACACCCCATTTAAATATACACTAGTAATTATCAAATTGACAAGATTCATGTGAGTTTTGAAAATTAACAAATTTTGAAATTAGAGGTATTTTTAGAAAAGAATTTTGCTACATACGACGACAAATTTATATTGATTATAAATACCGACATATGTGAATACATGAGATATGAGGAAATTAAGAAATGTCTCGTATTAATTTATTCAATCTTATCGCTTAGAGTTTCACCTAAGTGGCAATTGCAAATTTGTCATAGATTTATTCGATATATAAATCATTTTTCCTTTTGATAATATAATTTGATAAATTTAAATTAAATAAATTCAAACGAATAATTTTAAATTTTGTAAGATTTTGCAAATCCACTTCACACATGCAGGAATCTTATGGATTTGATGTGTGGAACATTTGGCAGCTATATATAAGGTGCTAGAGCACCTTGGTAGAATTCAGATCAAGCAAGTTAGATCAGGCTTTCATTTCTTGATGCTTATAGAAACATGGTTGTTAGCGGTGCAATGAGAGACGCCGAGCTTAATTGCTTAAAAACAAAAGGCCCGGCGTCACCATTGCACCACCGACAGCCATATGTTCCTCTTTTTTTCCAGAAAAGCCTTGCAGTATAATATATGAAGAAGCTGCACAATGTTCATGTGTAGGTCTGTATGCATTTTCATCTATATTTGTTCATTTGTTTGTATTATTTTCTTCCCCCTCATCTCTAGTTGTCTTTTTCATCTCACAAACACATGCCCGGATGAGTTGAAGACACTACTATTTTAGACACTAGTATTTTATTACTGAAAATGATATATTTTTTGACTTTATGTATTGATTTTTTTTGTCAGTGAATAACTATTAGTGATAATATTTTAATTATATATATAATACGGTAGGTCAATTTTATAATTCTTTTTAATTCTATGTATTGATCTATGTCACAATCGTAAATTGACAAAAAAACCCGGTTATTTTATTATTTCATCCGTCACATAAACATTGCAAAATAACTTTAATAAACTTTCAATTTTTTATTTGGTTTCCTAATGGGTTAAAAACATTGCAAAATTCAATTTTTTATTTGGTTTCTTAATGGGTTAAATCATTTTTTTCGCTCTAATTTACATATGACTGATTTTTTTAATAATTATATCACTGCACTGGAATTTTTTTACAAAAATTAAAATTTTCGTTTATGTCCATTCACAATTTAATAGAAAAATGATGTGATAATATATGGCAGCTTACATGAATTAATTAACAGAAGAAATATGACGTGGCTAACCCATTTTGTATTTAATTACAAATGAATTTTTATGTAATTATAACAAATACAATCTATTAATATATTATACTTAAAGAAAATAAACAAACCCATCACCATTCATCATCTTCTTCATTCAATTTAGCAGAAGAAACATAACTACAAAAAACACTAGTAATTTGAAACCAAGAATAAACCTAGTTCATAGCCCAAACTTAACTGAAATGCAAAACCGTCCTTTCGATTTGTATCATTTTTGTAAAAAAATTCTCGAACTTTTTCTTTGATAGAACTCTCCCTCCAGTTTATATTATGTTTGCAAAACTCTCCCTTCAAGATATATTAGTTGGGTAAAAATGACCCTTATCAAATATGTAATTAAATAAATGATATGTAATTAAATAAATGACTAATTATGTTGTTCATAATAATAGTAGATTAATTGAATAATTTTATCTCAAACCATATTATTATTTTTTTCAAAAATTATAATGAGATAATATATGATATGATTATATTATATATTCGTATATAATATTGTTATAATATAATATAATATAAAATAAATATAATATATACATACATATAAATATTATATACTATAGTAGATATTCTATATGTTTATATATATAATTATAATATAATATAAAACAAATATAAATATATATAATATTATATTTTTAATATGTATTATATTTAATTTTTATTATATTATATTATAATTTATAATAGAACAATATATGAAACATAGTATTTTATATAGTAAATATATATAATACTATAACATATAATAATATATATTTAATATATAATATGATATATATAATTTTATATTTTTAATATGTATTATATTTGTTTTATATTATATTATAATTATATATATAAACATGTAAAATATCTACTATAGTATATAATATTTATATGTACGTATATATTATATATTTTTTATATTATATTTAATATATAATATGATATAATGTATATAATATAATATAATCATATCATAAATTATTTCATCATAATTTTTGAAAATAAATATAATCTGGTTATATTTTTATTAAAAATAGAGATGAGATAAAAGTATTCTACTAATATAATATTATTAAGAAACACATAATTAGTTATTTATTTAATTATATATTTATTAAGAGTCCTTTTTGCCAAACTAATACATCTTAAAGGGAGAGAATGTACGATTTTATATTTCAGTCTCCCCAAATACGTAGATCTGAAAAGATTAAACACAAACCATATCGCAAAAAATTCAAAACCGAAGTTTCAAAATTTTCAAAATTCTTGTCAATGTTGCTAACACCGCTGACGCCGCCACTGACACGAACCCCACCATGCTAGCAGCCGGAAAAAACTCGACTAGAAAGGAAGGCCAAAGGCTTTTATTAGGCCTATATGAAATCGAAAAACTCCTCGGCCATGGCAGCTTCGCCAAAGTCTACTGTGCACGAAACATCAAAACCAACGAAAATGTAGCAATTAAAGTCATCGACAAAGAGAAGATCTTCAAAGGCGGCCTAATTGCCCACATCAATTAGGATGGATTTGCGACGAGACCAAATGGATTCAAAAGGGTTTGATTGTGAAGCTTTCACTTTCTTCATAGCTATGGAGTCGGGACGTAACTGATTGTTTTTCTTTTCTTGTACTTCTTATTAATCCCACCATCTTCATTATTTACATAAGGTTTCAATTATCTTTACCGTTATATCTATCTCCTTCCACCACCAAGTCCCTAAGCCCAGCTTAGCTTGTCGTCTGTCCTGTGTTTCGAAACACAGAGAGAAGAAAGGGTCGGGTTAGGGTTTTAGGAATTAACTAATTAAATAATAATAATAATAATAATAATAATAATATCCTCTCCGTTGCAAAAAAAAAAGAACGGTTTTGCTTTTTAGAATTTAATTTGAGGTATTTTAAAAATAAATTTTATTTTAATAATAATAATAATAATAATACCCTCTCTGTTACTAAAAAAAAGTAGTAGTTTTACTTTTTAAAAATTAATTTTAGATATTTTAAAAATAAATTTTAATTTTTTAATAATAATAATAATAATAATAATAATAATAATAATAGAGAAAAAGTAATTAACTTAACCCGTCTTGTAATTGATCTGTATAAGGTGCGTGGTTAACAGAGCTTTTAGTTAGTAGAAAGATTTACTATATATTAAACTGATAGATTTAATATGATTATAGATTAATCAAATATTTAACTTCATAAAATTACTCAAAAGATAAGTGTTACAATTTTTTGAGAATTTCTAAAAATATGTGTTGCAATATTTATCGGACAAATGGAGTATAAGATATTTATTTATTTATTTTGCAAATGAGATATTTTTTTTTGGGATTAATTCCGAGTTTAAATTAAAAAAGTAATGGAAGCATTTTTGCATGGCCCATAAATTCCATTTTTTTTCTTCATATCGCAAATTTATTTTTTATTTTTACTTAAAAAAACAATTGTTGTAAAATAATTTCAGTTCAGTGATATATATGTAAATTAGTGTTCACGGTGCGTGGTTAACAGAGCTTTTAGCTAGTAGAAAGATTTGCTATATATTAAAGTGATAGATTTAATATGATTATAGATTAATCAAATATTTAACTTCATAAAATTACTCAAAAGATAAGTGTTACAATTTTTTGAGAATTTCTAAAAATATGTGTTGCAATATTTATCGGACAAATGGAGTATAAGATATTTATTTATTTTTTTTGCAAATGAGATATTTTTTTTTGGGATTAATTCCGAGTTTAAATTAAAAAAGTAATGGAAGCATTTTTGCATGGCCCATAAATTCCATTTTTTTTCATCATATTGCAAATTTATTTTTTATTTTTACTTAAAAAAACAATTGTTGTAAAATAATTTCAGTTCAGTGATGTAATTAAAAAAATAAATCAGTTCAGTGATATATATGTAAATTAGTGTTCAATATAGTAGAAAAAAAGTAATTAACTTAGCTCGTCTCGTAATTGATCTGTATAGGGTGCGTGGTTAACATAGCTTTTAGTTAGTAGAAAGATTTGCTATATATTAAACTGATAGATTTAATATGATTATAGATTAATCAAATATTTAACTTCATAAAATATTAAAATTACTCAAAAGATAAGTGTTACAATAATTTGAGAATTTCTAAAAATATGTGTTGCAATATTTATCGGACAAAGGGAGTATAAGATATTTATTTATTTTTCTTGCAAATGAGATATATTTTTTTTAGGATTAATTCCGAGTTTAAATTAAAAAAGTAATGGAAACATTTTTGCATGGCCCAGAAATTCCATTTTTTTCCTTCATATTGCAAATTTATTTTTTAGTTTTACTTAAAAAAACAATTGTTGTAAAATAATTTCAGTTCAGTGATGCAATTAAAAAAAAATCAGTTCAGTAATATATATGTAAATTAGTGTTCAATATGGTAGAAAAAAAGTAATTAACTTAACCCGTCTCGTAATTGATCCGTACAGGGTGCGTGGTTAACAGAGCTTTTAGTTAGTAGAAAGATTTACTATATATTAAACTGGTAGATTTAATATGATTATAGATTAATCAAATATTTAACTTCATAAAATTACTCAAAAGATAAGTGTTACAATTTTTTGAGAATTTCTAAAAATATGTGTTGCAATATTTATCGAACAAAGGGAGTATAAGATATTTATTTATTTTTCTTGCAAATGAGATTTTTTTTTTGGAATGGAAGAAATAATTCCGAGTTTAAATTAAAAAAGTAATGGAAGCATTTTTGCATGGCCCAAAAATTACATTTTTTTTCTTCATATCGCAAATTTATTTTTTATTTTTACTTAAAAAAACAATTGGCTCCACCCCCCGCCCCCACTACATGAGGGTGTAACTTATCACCCTGAAGCTGCAATTGTTTAATCATTGAACATATGGGGAGTCTAGTGATGTTTTGCTGCTGGGAAACCCAACAAATTGAATGATTTTGATTATGTAACGTTGTGACTACAAGCATAAAGTAAAGTTTTCTTTCTTTCTTTCCTTGTGACATAAATCAGTTGGTTCATAAAAGTTTGATGCCTTTATTTGCTGATCAGAACTTTAAAAAAAATTAGAACTGTGATTGATTGGCATTAATGGAGGAAGAACATTTTTCAATATGAGACCCCTTTTTGTCATTGTTGCAAGTTGGCATAAAATTCTCCGTGGACCCATATCATTAATATTTCACCCAGTTAACTTTACTAGCTCCTATTCCTAGATGGCCGCTTTATCAAAATGCTATAGTAAGTAGCACACACAAATAAATAAATTTGTGTGCCGATCCTCGACTTGGTTCCTTAGTTTAGGAGAGCATGTCTCCTAAGTTTCTATTATAAATAAGTTGTTCAGTTGAGCAACAAAAGACACACCAAGTAAGTGAGCATCCGAGAGTATTAGAGAAGGAGAGAAGTGAGGAGCTCAGTTAGAGTAGAGTTAGTTTATTTCTCAGTTGATAAGAGTTTGTATTTTTCATATTATTTTAATGAATTTTTGACATCCCTCTCCGTAATTTTTCTCAATTAAATTTTCACGTAAAATTCTTGTGTCGTTATTTTATATCTTATACAGTAGCGTGCGGTGTTTATCTTCGTGTTTATTTTGTGAGCCTTATTTTCTCAACAGTCACAAACCAAAAACTTTAGTACAGATCAATTAAGCTTACTATTGCAACAATGCATGAAATCAATTGAAACGAGGCAGGCAAGTTCATTGCTTTTGGTTAGCTTCAGGTGCTGACAAGAACTTTAACTCAATGAATTCCCAGCTGGTAGGGGTTTATGCAAGTTGTGGAGATGTGAAGTCTGCTGAATTAATCTTTCAAGAAACTAAAACCCAAATGCTTTTGCATTTAATTGGATGATTTCTGGTTTGGCATTCAATGGATTCCATGAACAGGCAATTGGGTATTTCTCATTGTTTCAAGAATCTCATTGTTTCAAGAATCGAAAAATGTTACGAATAATTATACGTTTTCGTTTATGTTGAAAGCTTGTGTTGGTTTGATGTATTAATAAGGGAAAGGAAGTTCATTGTAAGACATGCAGAATGGCTTTGGATGTGGATGTGGATGTGGATGTGTCTGTTGGGAATGCTTTGATTGATATGTATTGCAAATGTGGGAATGAATTTTATGCTCATTACATGTTTGATAGAATGTTTAAAAGAGATGTTGCCTCTTGGCCATCGATGATTTGTGGGTATTTAAGTGTTGGGAAGATTGAGGGGTCCCGTTGTTTGTTTGAGAGAATGAAAGTGGAAGGTTTGGAACCTAATGATTTTACATGGAATGCAATGACAGCGGGGTGTGCTAGGGAGGAGATTGTGATGGAGCGTTTGCGTTATTCTCTAGGATGGGTAAAGGAGGGTTGGTTCTGGATTTGGTTACTTGGAATGCTATGATTTCAGGTTTTATTCAAAGCCAACGGACTGTTGAAGCTGTGGAGTTGTTTCGAGACATGTTCATTGTAGGGATTAGGCCTAGTCATGTGGCTTTCATGGGACTCCTCCCTGCGTGGGGATAGATGGACTCGGTACAAAGAGGGAAAGAAATCCATGACATGATATATAGAATGGAGCTATATATGAATGTCTTTGTTGCTAGTGCTTTGATTGACATGTACTTGAAATGTGGAACTGTTAAAGATACTAGGAATGTCTTTGACACCGTCCCCATCAAGAATGTTGCGTCGTGGAATGCCACGATTGGATGTTATGGGAAGCACGATATTTTTGAGACTATAAAAAACGAACGCATGCAGGCAAATCCAATCACTTTGACTTGCGTTCTTTTTGCCTGTAGCCATGGCATTTTTGTTGAAAAGGGCTTGTAATTTTTTAGTTCCACAGAAAGGTATGGGCTTGAGGCCAGTAAGGAGCATTATGCTTGTGTTGTTGATCTTCTTTGTCGCTTTGGAAGAATGGAAGAAGCTTTTATTTTGGTGAAGGAAATGTGAAATGAAGCTACTCAGTCGATTGTTCGGGCTTTCTTTAAGGGGTGTTGTTAACGCTCGAATTTCGTTCGCACGTTCAACCATCGATTCGGACTGGGACCTGTACATAAAGAACCACCAGAAGTGTTTGACGGCTTAAGCCGCCGGGAAATACCTTCGGTGTGAGAGTAAGTACAGATTTCAAGATATGTCAACAATGGAGGCATAATGTATTTAGTGTGAAGAATCAGATCTATGTACTTTTATTATTCACCATGTATTTATAGTACTCATATTGTTCAACAGAACTTCAATTCTTAATAGGAATTGTGTAGTAGAATCATTATTAGAGAAGGTAACTCTCACGCTAAACAATGCTAGATAGATAACTCCTATACCAATTAATATTAGATATGGTAACTAGTTAGTATCCGAATCGATAAGGAAAGAGATCCCAAGCCTATCGGACTTATGAGTTCTCTTGTGCGCGCACTAGACTTAATAGTCTGCAGGGTCAAGCCTATCATTAGTATCCCATTTATGCTAGTAAAATATGTAGCACAATGTTGCTCCCAACTCTTTCAGCATATGAAATGAGTTGGAGGAGTAGATAGAAAACTCCAGGAGTCCAATGACTGCAATGACCGAGATGGGAACTCGGAGGCGTTAGATCGAAGGGAAAGCTCTATCGGGAGCCCGGAGACATCAGACCGAAGGGAAAGCTCCATCGGGAGTCCGAAGGCATCAAACAGAAGGAAAAACTCCATCGAAGTCTGGAGGTATCAGACCAAAGGGAAAGCTCCGGAGGCATCAGACAGAATGGAAAGACCGAAGAAATGCTGCTTTCGTAAATTCGAAGAAAGTATGCTTTCGGGAGTTATTCTGACTCTTTGAAGGTGATGCTGTTGCCGTCTTAATTTTTTTATTTGGTTGAAAAGATCGTCTCTACTAAATACTAGAAATCCTCCTTCTAGCGCTAATGTTAACGCTCAAATTTCATCCGCACGTTCAACCACCGGTTCAGACTGAGACCTGCACATAAAGAACCACCAGAAGTGCTTGACGACTTGGGCCGCATGGAGATACCTCCAATGTGAGAGTAAGTACAAATTTCAAGATATGTCAACAATAGAGCCATAATGTATTTAGTAGGAAGAATCAAATCTATATACCTTTATTATTCACTATGTATTTATAGTACTCATATTGCTCAACAAGACTTCAATTCCTAATAGGAATTGTGTAGTAGAATCATTATTAGAGAAGGTAACTGTCACACTAAACAATGTTAGATAGGTAACTTCTATACCAATTAATATTAGATATGGTAACTAGTTAGTATCCGAATCGATAAGGAAAGCGATCCCAAGCCTATCGAACTTAAGAGTCCTCTTGTGCGTGTACTAGACTTAATGGATGCTAGTAAAATACGTAGCCCAACAGGTGTAAACTCCACAAAAGAAGAGATCTAGCTAAACAAATGGTTGAGCTTCTTTGACATCGGAGTTGAAGAGACTTGGAGGTTTTGTCACGCTGTCAAATATCTGTGCTGCCGAGGAAGAATGGGAAGAAGTCGAGTATGTAAGAAATATTATGAAGGCAAAGGGGGTCTATAAAAAGCCTAGTTTAAGTTTGCATGACAAGACCAACAAGTGTGCTGAATGAAAGCAAAGAAGTTGAAACTGTAAGCAAGGGCGGATCCAGGATTTAGTCTCAGCAGGGGCGGATTTTAACTATTTTTTTTGGGTTAAAATTAAATAAATAAAACACTAAAATTCAGCCTCTGCAATACAAATCTACTAAAAATAAAAACTCTAACAAAGATAAAATGCACAAAATATACATACAAAAATATCATACGAACACACAGAAACAAAAACATACTCCATTTGTCCAACAATGACAATTCAATTTGACATTTTTTTCAGTATATTATAGTTTTGCCTATCATAAACTCAATTATTTCTTAATTGTAATTATATTTTTGGGTATAAATGCACATTCTGAAAATAAACATAGTAAGCATATAAAAATAGAATTCAACTTAATTGTAAATTAACCAAGAGAGAAGGCGAAGAAAAAAGAGAGTTTTCTTTTTTTGTTAAATTGTCGTGTATAAATAAAAGAAAATATTTTATAATGGTTAAATGACATTTCCTTAGAATTACAATAGATGAAAAATCATACTAGAACAAGCACTACAAACAGTAGCAACCCAATATTTAAAATAACAAATAGGCCAAGGCCCAAAACATAAACATGGTACTAATATTTAATATAATCCAACCTCTGACCAAATCAACTTGTTAGGTGATTTGCCCAACATCACGCCCTTCTTTCAATTCTAAAATTTGAAACTCTCTCCAAAATAATATGTAGCACAATAATCAACTAATTAAAAAATGTTGGATTTTTCAAGATTTTTGGACAATCTTGTGTGGAGGGACAATTAAAAAATTTAGTATTTACAATGTGGATTATGACTTTATTAATGGGTAATTAAAAATTTCTTCAATGGACAGATTTAAGGGACAAAGGAAAGAGAAAATTTTAAAAAAAATCTCTTTTTTGTTAAAATATGTACCACAACAATTATAGTTTTTTTTACTGAAAAAAAATATGAATCTCTCCATGCTGCTGCTAGCAAGAATAGAACAAGAGATTACCAACTTATATTCTCTTATAACATACAGCCTAAACCACTGAGCTAACTAGGCAAACAATGGGTTCTTGTTTTAAACGAAACTAGTAATATTTTGTTTCCAGCATAGGCAGCTAGCTGCCTATGCTGCCCTTGCTGTAGCTCCGCCCCTGATTGTAAGAGGTCTATGCAGACAAGTATGCATGTCAATTTTGGCATTAATACAACGCGATTTTGTTACATTTCTCTATCAGACAAGGAAGAAAACTTTTTAAGTAGCTCGATTTAAGTTTCAGCTACACAAACTTTGTTACCATTACACCTAGTTTAGGAAGGTATACTTAGAACACACTTTAGGCCCTGTTTGGGAATGGCTAATAAGTTTGTCAAACTAATTTATAAGCCATTTTTAACTTTTTGAACATTCGCGCGCGACTTAATTTTTAACTTATAAATTGACTAATAAGTTATTTTTGAGAAGTAATAATTTCTTACTTCTCAAAAAATGACTTATAAATTGTTTTAAAGAAGTAAGTTTGATCAAATGTAGTGACTATTTTACCCTTCGTCTTTTTCATAAATTACATCTATCCTCTCCTTCCCCGGATCAAATGTAGTGACTGACTGCTTTACCCTTCGTCTTTTTCATAAATTACATCCATCCTCTCCTTTCCCCCGAAGGTCAAATTCTCTTGCTCTGCTCTGCGGTTGGCTTCAAAATATCCATTTGTCAATGCACTTGTTTCAAATTAATTTTTAATGTGCATATAAGTTTTATTTGCAATTGATTGAAGATTTAAAATTTGGTGTGTGATTTTTTAATTTTTTTTGTGTTGCGAAAATTGTCTCAATATTTTAATGGATCATTTTAATGTTTTATTAATGATGGAATGTTGAATCTTATGATGGAATGTTGAATTAATGTTTTATTTATTTATTTATTTGTTAATATCCTTTCAGTAATCTTAAAAATCTATTTTAACTTATAAGTCATCATCTGCTAAACATCTTTCCAACTTGTTTTAACTTATAAGTCAAATTGATGCCAAACACTTATACTTGTAAACCCTAACTTAAAATTATTTATACGTCCTAGATTAAAATGACGTATAAGTCATTTTAAATATTAACTTAGAAGTTGTTTTAAAATAAGACATTGCCACCTTAGGCAAATTTATTTCAAATAGATTTTCTTCCGTATTAATTAAATCTAAAATTTGTTACTTGAAATAATTATGAAAATAAATTTATGTTTAAGTGTGTCATAAGTAAACTTTAATATACATAAGAAAAAGTCTAAAGTTAAGTAAGATTTTCTCATTTTGGACAGGGATTATTTTCAGAAAATATAAAACTACTTTTTCAACAAATTATGCATATTATCATTGTCATCATATTTGATCTTTTGACAGGTTGAAAGCTGATAAGGTGGGGAGTTGAAATTTGAGATGGTTTAGAACAAAGGTGAATTTGGACAACCATGTTAGAACTCCCAGCTGGATCCAAACATGGATTCTCTAGACAAATTGGTTGAACCCTACAATTCCAACATCAGCAAATCCATCATTGAAAATTCCAAACCTTCACGTGAACTTCTACCTCTTACCTTTGAAAACATCCATTATCGAAGCTCCTATGTTTGTCAGCATTGTTTAGGAGGAAAGGGAAAGGACGAGAAAAGGAAAGTTCGTCCTTTCATTTTTTTTTTAAAATAGAATTTTTTCTTCACATAAGCCTCACCCCCAAAATTAAACTCACAAAGAGGGGTTAGCTTCTTCTCGAATCTGATTCAGAAAATAGTTAATGTTATGAAATAGAAAAAAATTTATTTTTAATAAAAATATTATTTTAAAAAGTAATTTTATTTGTAGGAAGAATTTTTTTTAAAAGTGTTCTATTTTGAATAGAAAAAAAAATTATGAATATTTTATAAATAGAGTATTACGTTTAGTTATTGGAGTGTAGTACAACTAAAAATTATGTAACATCCTCATAATTGAGAGAGAGTATGAATGAGTTTTATTTTTGTGTGAAGTGTTTTTACAGCTTTTATATTCTGTGTGAAAACAATTATATTATCGTGAGAAAGAGGATTTTGCAGTTTTTAGTCTGTACAAAAAATTATATTAGTATTGTGTAATCTTAAATTTTAGTGTGTAAAATTTGAGAGAAATATTATAAGCCTATTATTATTGACATAATAGAGATTTAAAGTTTATCCCATAATTTTTTTCTTTAAAATTTTTTTATATTAAATTTTATATTATTTTAACTTTTTTATTTTATATTATTTATTTTGCATCACTTAATTCTCAACATCATCCACAACTTCCTTGGGGATGTGATGTCTCTGACACTAGCCCGAATTTAAACATGTCTATGATAATATTACCTAAATTGTGGGTTGATACAGTACATGTAATAAAATGGCGAACAAAATCGTCAATTTTCTTAGCACGAGGTATGGTAGGGGTGTGTTTTTTTGAATAATCACGAAATAAATTTATTTGAAATGTGATATGCTAGCTGTGATAAGTTTCTAAAATAATATTGTTCAAACTAATAAATATATAAATAAAATAAATTATTTTTAAGCTTAGTGTTACAACACGTGTATTTTTAATAAAATTACGCTATCATCACTTACTTAACATGCAAAAGATGCTTAACTAGTTAAATCAGATGACATTTCTTATAATTTTTTTTACATATTAAATTTTTTAATATAGTATTTAGATTTACTACTTTAAAAAAAAAATCAAATAATCATTACATAGTCTTACATAGAAGGTACAATGAGAGAGAGCCAAAGGCAGGAGCGCTAGAAAGAACAAGACACCTAAAGTCGGGTCAAAGTTCTAATTAAATAAGACATCTAAAGTCGGGTCAAAGTTCTAATTGTTCAAATTTATTATACTCGTAAATATCTTAGATATTTTATAATATATTTTAATCTTTTATTAGATTTGATATTAGCCTTTAATTATATAATTAAACTTGTGAATCATAAAACAAAATTGTAAGCATGCGTGCAAATAGAAATTTAGGTAAATAGAAAAAAAATATTTTAAATTACAAAATTTGATATTTTAAAACAGAAGTGTATCATATTTTGAAATATTCGTATGAATATACGAGTGGCTACCATGTTATGATAACACTTTTCTTCACCTTCCTCTTCTGTAATCTTCTCCTTTTCTTCACCCTTCTTGTCTGTACTTTCCTCCCTTTTCTTCACCCTCTTCTGTAATCTTCTCCTTTTCTTCACCCTTCTTGTCTGTAATTTCCTCCCTTTTTAAATGTGCTTTAACTTCCAATGTTTCAAACTCACAGAAGGCTTCAAATGCTGTATAAACACTAGCATTTGTGGTATAATATTTGGGTTTTTAAACACACTATATTATTTTTAATATGTTACTGTATTATTTTTAATACGTTATGTGACGCCCCCATATCTGGGCTCATACAGCCCAAACTTGAGTCGTCAAAAGACTACAACAAAATTATTACAAGATAGAATAACGTTCAACAATACAGTGTATAATAATACACAACTAAGTCTTCACAATTATTGTCACACTATATACAACATGTGAAGACTACAATAGCTATCACTCGGACCGTCACTCCATTCCCCTGCTAGACCCGGCTACTCTCCCTCATTTTCTGAAAAACAATGGAACAAAAGAAAGGGTGAGCTCAAATAGCCCAGTAAAGAATATCATGACTAAGATAATGACAAGTAAATTATCGTTAGCCTTCAACAGTTGAGTTCTTGATAGAATACAATAGACTACAAGGTTTGTATCAAAAACTGCAGTTAAATTCTTAAACAATGTTCAGATCAATAATAGCAGCGGAATGAATAATCTATTAGAAGAATAATGCAGACTATAGTGTCCACTCGCTTCTCTTTTTAGTAAAAATATCATCAACTTTTATCATCTGAAATACCATTAGTCAAGATAATACAAATTCACAGTTCCTGATCATAATCATGCAGATCAACAGTTCATCTTTGCACTACGGGCCAAAGACATTCAATATAACACCAACGGTCATGATTATACCAGATTCAGCTTTTGGTCATAATCATACCAAACAACAGTTCATCTTTGCACTACGGGCCAAAGAGAACATTCACCACGTGCCATAAAAGACACCGAACAGATGTATCGCCTTTAACCTATTATATCGTCTTTAACCTATCATCTGTTCAACAATTATATCGCATCTGTGCCCCCGACCACAGATATTCACAACAACTTGAATTTGGATGATTAGAATGATATAAATGATGAACAGAAGAAACAGGATAAACAATAAGTATCAGAAGTTTACTTTGTACAGATTCAAATAATGTCCAAATTGTCAACATGATGTGGAGTGAAATTTAAAAATGATATTCAAGATCCACAGTTCAGAATAACGGTTACAGTTCAATAGAAAGGTTCACGTAAATAGGATGGTTCAATTGAAATGATGAAGTGCAACTATTATGGAACATATAATATTTTCAGGAATTATAGAAGCAATAGTTCCATAATAAGTTTCGATTTAGGTGTATGAAAGAAAATAATATCCCTTACCGTAGCAGGTTTGATTAACAAAAGGTGAAGGAAATTAATATCCCTTACCATAGTAAGTTTGAATAATGGAAGATGAAAAAGATGGTATCCCTTATGAGTATAAAGGAAAATAATATCACTTACGAATTTAAAAGAAAATGATATTATAAACGAATATGCAATAAAAGTGTCATGTGATAATTCGTGTAGACAAATTATTTCCACAAGAGACAAATAAGAAATGAATACAAAGAGTAATTCACCAAACATGCGGTAATCCGCGTAGTCAGGTTATTCTCAGAGATTAATAAGGAATGAATACGAAAGGTTATTCACCAACAGGCGGTAATCCGCGCCGTAAGGTTATTCCCATAAATTAATACATGGAAATAAATGGCACGTCTTATGAGTAAGAAAGAAACGATATTATTTTTGAGAATCAAATAATGATAATCCTTTACCTTAACACGTGACTGTATATTGATTTAAATGAGGTTGATTAACTTGAACAGTACACGTACACTTATAAATCTTCACAAATACTCAAAATGACTTAAGCACACTTAGAGAAAACTTTCACAAGAAGTATTTAGAGAGAGAAAGAAAGAACAAGTAAGGAAGTTTATGAAAAATCCTTAAGTTAAGGCTTCTATTTATAGCCAAAAATCTTATCATAACCAAGATTTCCTATTTTAATCCAAACCGTTAATTTCAAGATAATGTTTAATCCATACCATTCATTTCATCTTTTAAGATAAACCATTCATTTAAATATCATCTTTTAATTTACATCATCCATTTCAAATTCTATATTATCTTTAATCTATACCATTCATTTCATCTTTTAAGATTTCCTTAATCTAAACCATTCATTTAAAGATCATCTTTTAATCTACACCATCCATTTTAAATTCTATATTATCTTTAATCTATACCATTCATTTTATATCACCTAACTTTATATTATAAACAAATAACTTTATCAATTCAATTATTCAACAATAATTCACACTTATTCATTATTATGACTAATTGTTATAAATACAGTGTAGTTGGCTTTCTGAGTTAGATATCAAGTCAATTAATTAATGAAATACAACTGTTTAAATAACATCACAATAGAGATAACAATAATACAGAAAGTATGCAAAAGAAAGATTACGTTACTGTGTTATGACAATTATTGATTCAATAATGTGAATTACTGTGCATATGCTACTGTGACAATTATCAATTTAATAACATGAATTATTGTGCATGTGACAATAAAGTCAAATATTGTACGATAACCACTTTATCAGTTTAATAATACGAAACACTGTGCAATGCCGTGTGCTACTGTGCAATACCGTGTGCTACTGTGCAATACCGTATGTTACTTGTAATACCGTATATTACTATTCTTTTACCACCGGATATTTTAACAATTAAAAGTGATAGTACCATTGACCATTTAAAAATTGTTTATGTCATTTTCTGTATCCGACAATTATTCTTTGTGGGGTCCACCAATGATTGGTTCGTACGGCGCCGTCCACCATTTAAAAGAGATGTTGCCTCTTGGCCATCGATGATTTGTGGGTATTTGAGTGTTGGGAAGATTGAGGGGTCCCGTTGTTTGTTTGAGAGAATGAAAGTGGAAGGTTTGGAACCTAATGATTTTACATGGAATGCAATGACAGCGGGGTGTGCTAGGGAGGAGATTGTGATGGAGCGTTTGCGTTATTCTCTAGGATGGGTAAAGGAGGGTTGGTTCTGGATTTGGTTACTTGGAATGCTATGATTTCAGGTTTTATTCAAAGCCAACGGACTGTTGAAGCTGTGGAGTTGTTTTGAGACATGTTCATTGTAGGGATTATGCCTAGTCATGTGGCTTTCATGGGACTCCTCCCTGCGTGGGGATAGATGGACTCGGTACAAAGAGGGAAATAAATCCATGTCATGATATATAGAATGGAGCTATATATGAATGTCTTTGTTACTAGTGCTTTGATTGACATGTACTTGAAATGTGGAACTGTTAAAGATACTAGGAATGTCTTTGACACCGTCCAAAGACACCGTCCCCATCAAGAATGTTGCGTCGTGGAATGCCACGATTGGATGTTATGGGAAGCACGATATTTTTGAGACTATAAAAAACGAACGCATGCAGGCAAGTCCAATCACTTTGACTTGCGTTCTTTCTACCTGTAGCCATGGCGTTTTTGTTGAAAAGGGCTTATAATTTTTTAGTTCCACATAAAGGTATGGGCTTGAGGCCAGTAAGGAGCATTATGCTTGTGTTGTTGATCTTCTTTGTCGCTTTGGAAGAATGGAAGAAGCTTTTATTTTGGTGAAGGAAATGTGAAATGAAGCTACTCAGTCAATTGTTGGGGCTTTCTTTAATGGGTGTTGTTAACGCTCGAATTTCGTTTGTATGTTCAACCATCGATTCGGACTGGGACCTGCACATAAAGAACCACCAGAAGTGCTTGACGGCTTAAGCCGCCGGGAAATACTTCCGGTGTGAGAGTAAGTACAGATTTCAAGATATGTCAACAATGGAGGCAAAATGTATTTAGTATGAAGAATCAGATCTATGTACTTTTATTATTCACCATGTATTTATAGTACTCATATTGTTCAACAGGACTTCAATTCTTAATAGGAATTGTGTAGTAGAATCATTATTAGAGAAGGTAACTCTCACGCTAAACAATGCTAGATAGATAACTCCTATACCAATTAATATTAGATATGGTAACTAGTTAGTATCCGAATCGATAAGGAAAGAGATCTCAAGCCTATCGGACTTAGGAGTTCTCTTGTGCGCGCACTAGACTTAATAGTCTGCAGGGTCAAGCATATCATTAGTATCCCATTTATGCTAGTAAAATATGTAGCACAATGTTGCTCCCAACTCTTTCAGCATATGAAATGAGTTGGAGGAGTAGATAGAAAACTCCAGGAGTCCAATGACTGCAATGACCGAGATGGGAACTCGGAGGCGTTAGATCGAAGGGAAAGCTCTATCGGGAGCCCGAAGACATCAGACCGAAGGGAAAGCTTCATTGGGAGCCCGGAGGCATCAAACAGAAGGAAAAACTCCATCGAAGCCTGGAGGTATCAAACCAAAGGGAAAGCTCCGGAGGCATCAGACCGAATGGAAAGACCGAAGAAATACTGCTTTCGTAAATTCGAAGAAAGTATGCTTTCGGGAGTTATTCTGACTCTTTGAAGGTGATGCTGTTGCCGTCTTAATTTTTTTATTTGGTTGAAAAGATCGTCTCTACTAAATACTAGAAATCCTCCTTCTAGCGCTAATGTTAACGCTCAAATTTCATCCGCACGTTCAACCACCGGTTCAGACTGAGACCTGCACATAAAGAACCACCAGAAGTGCTTGACGACTTGGGCCGCAGGGAGATACCTCCAATGTGAGAGTAAGTACAAATTTCAAGATATGTCAACAATAGAGCCAGAATGTATTTAGTAGGAAGAATCAAATCTATATACCTTTATTATTCACTATGTATTTATAGTACTCATATTGCTCAACAAGACTTCAATTCCTAATAGAAATTATTCACTAATGTATTTATTAGTATTACAGAGTTTGTGGTGGTATTTGAACTATTAAATGAACCTTATTATTCTAAATGCGGCGTGTTTAAATCTCAAATGCTAAGTTTATAAGTGAAATAAATTATTTTTAGACAAATAAAATTTTTAAATGTGCTTTAACTTCCAATGTTTCAAACTCACAAAAGGCTTCAAATGCTGTATAAACACTAGCATTTGTGGTATAATATTTGGGTTTTCAAACACATTGTATTATTTTTAATGTGTTACGTTTAAATTTTAAATAAATTATTTTTAGATAAACTAATAGTGTTTAAATTTTGAAATACTCCAAAGGCAAAACATGTACTCTCTTTGTTCTATAATATTAGCACACTTTGACTTTCTAAGTCAAACCGATTATTTTTAGAATTAATAATTAAACATATTTATTTAAAATTTTTGAACTCATGCATAATTAAAGTTAGTATAAACTTGACGTAATTTCTTATAATTATAATTATGTCCTTTGTATTTGTAAAAAATATTATAAATTTTAATTTTAAAAATAGTCAACTTAATTTAAAATGTTATTTAAGTCTGTCTTTAATGAGACAAAGACAGTAATATTGAATACTTTATCTGTTTTAAAATTAAATATATAATTTAATTTTTATGATCAAACTACAATATATTAAATTTTAAATTAATATAATTATTATAATTATATAATAAAAATTATTAATAACAAAATTTATTTCTCTCTAAATTTTTATTACTCATCGGTGCCATTTTACTTACCCAACTCGGCTTGATCTTGACAATGATTGTCATTATGGGTGCCTTGTCATTTCAAACACTCATTTCTGTTTGATTTTCCAACTAATGACCTGGTCTTGCTTTGACTAGCCAGCCAATCGGCCTAGTTCAGCTTGACTGTAACTTTCGTTATTTTTTATTTTTTTATTTTTAGACATGAGAAAAAACCTATTTTTATATCTTTTAATTTTTTGAAAATCAAAACTTGACATTAACAACTGTTAATCAAGTCATACTACCATTTCAATTTATTTTTTTATTTACAAAATTATCTCAATAATTTAAGCAAAGTCATACGGCGTGATGTGACTTGGCTTAGGGAATTAGTGACTTGAACTTAGAAAACTATGTATATGTTTGGTAATTCAATGCTTGCAGTGTTTGATCGCGTTTATAATATTTAAAAAATTAAACATATTTAAAAGTTTTGTTCGTCTGATAAACACAATTTATTTAACACACAACATAATAATTAGATACGTTTAGAGATTTAAACACTATAAACAATCAAACACTATATTTTAGCACTTTTCATCCGAAGAAAAAATATCATTGTTAGAAAACTATAACTAAAATTTCCAATAAGAAACTAAATAATTACAAGGAAACAAAATTGAGTAAAATAAATATTAATATTATATAAGGATAAATCTATAAATACATTCATTCTATTCC
This sequence comes from Hedera helix, assembly GCA_947179155.2. NCBI lineage: Eukaryota > Viridiplantae > Streptophyta > Magnoliopsida > Apiales > Araliaceae > Hedera > Hedera helix. The sequence goes on from OX359279.1 coordinate 2,669,940, forward strand.
ATTCTTCTCGATGTGCAAGTCTAACAATCGTTTTAATTAAATAAAATTTAAAGTGAGTAAAAGTATTAAGAGAAAGAAAAAATTATTTATTTAGTCAAAATAGCTGTTGAATTTGCATATCGAAAAAAAGAGAGTATATAATAAATATATTTATAAATTTATTTATTATACAAATAATATTACTAATATAATAACAAGTTACGAAGTTATCCAAGTTTTGCTCAACTAACTATTTCAGTTTGATTTTATTCTCGACCCATCAGAGAGAGATTTTCCGGCTCTACTTCAACTACTTGTGTGTTTTAAAAGGATAGAAATATCAAATAATTACAACTTACAATTGAAACAACACTCGATGCCAATAGCTTTCTCTTCTCTCTCACTTTTGTTGGGGTGGGGCCTGCTGGAAAACAAAAAATAGACCCTTTCCACACACAAAAGCCCATTTATATATAAAAGATTACTTTGTAAAAGACTTTTGATTATTTCTGTTTTATATTATTTGATTAAAATTAATTTTTAAAAATGAATTTAATAAATTTTTAAATTTAAAATTGACATAAATTCTTTTAATTTAAATTAATATAATAATAAATATTTTAAATTATTTAAAAAGTATTACTTATTATAAATTTTATTATTTCATAATTTTTAATGAGTCGTTTTAATTATGAGTTTAAAAATATCTCAAATTAATTTATAAAAGTCAATAATAATTATATAATTTGATACAAAATGAGTATAACAATTTAATTTAATTATCATTTCAGTATTGCTAAATAAAATAGCTATTGTATTTAGTGTTCTATTTGACTTTATTTTATTTATTATATTTATTATTATAGGATAATGATATATATATACACACTTGTTAGGTTAACACTTGCACATTCTACATGTATTATTGTAATGTTCTATCTTATAAATTTTTAATATATATAAAAATGTGCAATTATCAATTTAGAGTATATGGGTATAAAATTATATTCACAATGTTCTCTCTTTTGTCCCTCTAATTTTGCTTAAACCTTATTTTATTTTCTCTCAAAAGTTTAATTATTGAGTCATTTTTTGACGATTAGGAATAGCGACAGATCGTGTCACTCCTTCTCAATTTTTGATATCAGTGGGATCGGATGTGGGGTTAATGGGGTCGACAACTAATACATGAAGGGTTTTACACTGTCGGGAGACGATTTGTCACCACTCCCTGATCGTCATTTTTGATTGTCCCAAAATTTTTCTTAATTATTATTTATTAGTGCATTGTGCATGTTTGGTTACACATTAGTGTATTTAGAAATTCAAACATATTTAAAAATATTGTTTATCTAAAAATAATTTATTTATTTATTTAATTAATAAATACAGTATTTAAAATTCAAAGATAATAAGATTAAAAATAATAGGGTGCATTTGGAGTGCGTTTAGAAATAGACTAACCAGTATCATCGCAAACGTTAATAACGGAATAAATTCATCTTTTTATCTCCTATAATTTTGTCCTTCACAATAAAGTCCTACCTTATTTACCAAACTTACTCCTGAAGTCCTTGATCCTTTCCGGATTTTGTCACATGGAGAGGTACAGAGCAGTACAGAATAACATATATTATACACTCTACACTCTGCACCCTACAAAACCCAATCAACAAATATCAATCTCTATTCACAGTTGCTCTGCTCTCTTCCTCCTCATCAGTCTTTCCTTTGGAAGAAGGGAAAGAGGGGGCCATTCTTCTATCTAACACATGCCACTCCTTAGTCTACTCGAATCACTGTTTTTTCTCAAGGGTCTCAGCTTTCTTGATCTGGGTTCTGAATAAATCAATAAACCCTCCTCAGATCATAGTTTTTGGCTATTAAGATCTTCTGGGTCTATCTGTTTTTTACTGTTTTAACCAATCTTTAAAGACTAAGCCCAATTTGTTTTTCTTTGGGTTCCTCGGTTTAATCATATGCTTTTAACAGATTCACTCTAATGGGTATTTTGATAGCAGAACTGGTTAGTTCCATCTCTCTATTTCTCTTTATTTATGTGCTTGTTTATATTATACTATTATTTGATTGTTGAACATGTGTTTTGTGATACTATATATATTGCTTCTGGATTTTTGTAGTTGTTGGGCTTTGGAGATGAAATCTAAAATTGCTAATTGTGTTCATGTTTATGGTTATTTCGCTTCCATCAGCTGCTTTTCTTGCTGGGATCTAACTTTTTATTGGTTTAATTGGTTGTTTTATGCTCTCTATAGATCTTATTGTCTATAAGTTTCTTAAAGATTGTGTTTAGTTTGTTACATTCACCATTTTAAGATTCTAATATTACTTTAATTTGCCTTGTTTCCTGCAAAATTCAACTTTTCATCTGTGTATCAGTTTTGCAATATGATTTATGCTGCTAGGGTAAACTAATATCATTCTTAGCAGAAGAATGTTATTTTTTTCTCTTTCAGTTATTAATTCTTTTAGCGGGGCATCAAAACACCTAGAAGTTGTTATGAGTGAGGTATTTGGCATCTGAGCTTAGATAGAGGGTAGGGGAAAGGTTGGTGTTTTCGGACTAACTATTCCTCTGCTTCTGCTGATTCCACAATTTTCTCTATTGCTCCTCCCTTTGAAATTTCTAAACATACATCTGATATGATCGAGAAATTGAAGAACATGGTGTTGTCTTGATACGGAAAATGATGATCTATATAACTTCAATATAATGGTCAAGGCTCAAGTGTCCTCATAAAATTATTTTTAATGACTGTAAAAAAATATAGTGCAATTCATTATTAGGGGAGGTCAAAGGGCTTCAAGACATCCCAAAAGTTATCTGGTGTTTACTTACCTTTAAGTTACAGTTTGATTTCTGTAATGTCCTTTGTGTTATTCAGTAACAGTAGGAATTCCTGAGGATTTTGTCTAAGCATTTGTCTGTTTATTTTGCAGAGATATATATTACTTGCTTGAGTTTCTGGTTTTGAAATAATGGGTAGAGGTAGAGGAAAGGGAAAGAAGTTCACTGTGTCTAATCATGATGATCCTGGAAGTGGAGAGGAAGAAAAAATTCCGGCACAGAAGAGAAGGGGTAGGCCTCAGAAGCCACTGACGGATGAAGTTGAAGAAGAAGTTGAGAAGATTGAAGAAGAAGTTGAGAAGATTGAAGAAGAAGACAGTGGGATAGCAAAAGCTAATGCGTCCAGCAAAGAGATGAAAAATGGAACTGCAGCAGAGAATGGAAAGAAGAGGAGAAGAAACACACAGGCAAAAGAGAAGCCTGATTCAGTCAAAGAGGAAAATGGTAATGGAACCAGATCCAGCATTGATGACTCTACTAAGTCCAATGGTTTTCGTCATAATGGGAGCAGGAGGAAAAACAAGCCTCGTCGGGCTGCCGAAGTAGGTGTGGAGTGCAGCTGAGATTAATGAGAGTTCGGCCTAATACATCCCTACTTTTATTTTTTCTGTTTTTATTTGTTCATCCTTTTTGGTAACATATTTTCTTGATTTCATTTTTGATTTAACTGGAAGATTTGGAAACTGATCAGGCTACTCATTGTCTTCCATGGTAATTTATCTGATACTTTCTCTTGTTTCTTGTATTTAGCAATTTCCCTTTGTTATTTACAGTTTATTTTCTTCCGGCCTTCTCTAATTTTATAATCCAGCTGACGGAAAATGAGAGTCCACTTTTAGAAGTCAACATTTTTTGCAAAAAAGGTTCGATTTTTACAAAATAATTGCCTCACAATTTACTTAAATATGATGAGATTTGTTACAATAAAAGTGAAATCCCAACTCTGGGACGTCCTGAAGAAGAGAAAGCGGGGTCTCCATTTTCAGATGGATGGAGTATATATTTGTGGTTTTCGGGATTTGAGTACTAATGTCCTATTGTTCTTCTCCTGCACATTTCCTTACCAGGCAATTTGTAGTTCTGCTGATATTAACATCATAATATTACCTTTTGTATATACTTGTTTGGCATTTGCATCTCTGGTGATGCTCGAGCAATAGTTCTCACTCTTTTCTTTAGTGACCCATTCTTACTAAGAATAACTAACACAAACCTCAAGAGAAATTACAGAAGTCACCGGGTTTTCTTCTTTATAAATCCCTTTGTGGAATCTGTGCTATTTAATGTCCAGACTTTTAGTATATTACTGCTCTATGATGGTGCTGGTGCACCTTACTTTTGGCTTATAGATTTCCTATTTTGTAACTTTAATTTTGAAGTGGGGTTTGTATGTTGCATGCTCTATTATTGTGTTTTTGCTTAATCCTCCTCCTATTATGGACCCCTCTTTCAACCTTTGGAAAGGCTAGAATATGTGTAGCCGCTAAGACTGCATTGCATTTTTTCCAGTTAGGCTAGCTGGAAACCTTTTGTTCTTTAAGTTTCAGATAGATTTGCTTATGCAAATACCTTTCAGTATGCTTAACATGGCACTTGTTACATTTTGCTCATGTCTCCTTTATTTATCCTGTTTGACAGTGCTAATTGAAGTGAACCAACCTATTTGAAAGTAAGTTATTGATCTTTGAGGACATTAAAAAACAACCAAGTAAACTAAAGATTCCATTTTTTGTTCTCTTCAAATTTCTTATTCCTCAAGCTTCTTGTAGTCATCTACATCACTCTCCGTTAGTTAGTGAAAACTTCCTCAAGTTTTGAATTATTGAAGCAGATCTTAGAAATATGGTAACTGAATCAACAAATAATAAACTTGATGATTTTCTTTCATCATCTATATGGTAACTGCATCAGTAAATAGTACATTTGATGATTTTGTTTACCATTCTATTAAATGATGATGTTAGAGCATCCTTCTTCATTCCTGTACCGTTATCAGGTTTAGTGTTTTCTGGATTGAAGATTCACTTAAGTAACAGCATGTTCATACGTCTGTAACTATTTTCTTCTTTAAAGAGTTCTTCCTGCTCTTCTTGGTTGGTTCTAAATTATATGTGAAAATGAATAAATCTGTTGATTCTGGTTTCATTTTTTCGGAGTGGCTTCTTTTCATCATATATTCCCCTTGTTTCTACATGGCATTATTCCACTTCAACATGACATGCTTATGGCCAAGTACTGTAGGAATTCGACTCTTCAAGTTTTGCGTGCTGCGTGTTGTTTTCTCTAACTCTGGCTTCTTCCAGGACAATATATGGATCTTGTTTGTGTTTTGGACTGACAATGAATTTGGTTTATCTTCATTATGCTGCACTTCCGACACATTGTGATGATGTTGATCATATATGTGCTACTCGAGTTCCCTAATTGGTTACTTGTACGATTTTGACTCTTGAGCTTGTATAAAAAAACTGATTTTGACTCTCAAACTAGATATTTTTTTGGTGATGCGCTTGTCTTTGAACTGTTGGGAGTTAGTTGCATAAATACATGAATTTTAAAAATTAATTTTTCTTTCTTTTGTTCTTTCCGCCAGAGCATGATAAGCTCCTGGCATAGTATATGCATATTTTCTACATCAAATCAAGGATATTAGGTAGTTCTGGAATGGCATGTGGCATTTTTTGTAACCTTCGAGTAAATGTGCTACTTGCAACCTCCAAGTTATGTGCACCTCTCTACTTCTTCGATCTTTCATCCCACCAATTCCCCCATTGTACTTCTCTTGCCAAACATAAGGTAACTCGTGGAATTTTAAAGATATTCGCAACTTTATGCGCGATATGATTGGATCTCTCTTGTACTTAACTGCAAGTAGATCAGATTTTATGTTTGTTATTTGTATTTGTACTAAATTTCAAGTTAATCTTAAGGAATCATACTTATTAACTGTAAAATAGATTTTCAGATATCTTAAAGGCACTCTTTACTTAGGGTTATGGTATCCCAAGAAATTTCCCTTTGAACTAACAATATATTTAAATGTTGATTTTGTAGGATACAAATTAGACAGGAAAAATACTAGTGGTATATGTTAGATGTTGGGAAACATACTTGTTTCATGGTTCAGTAAAAATCAGCATTCAATATCTACCTCGACTGCAGAAATTGAGTATATTGCTGCTGGAAGTTTGATAAGTAGATTTTATATCTAAATAATATTAAGTATTTTTAGACTTAATTATTTGTGAGTTTTTAAGTATTTTTAATGTTTTACAATAATTTATTTATTATTATGCATTTTTATTAATTTTATATTATTTTTAATGTTTTTAATTTATTTTGTAGGAATTAAATAAACTAGATGGCAAATCCGTAATTATGGCTAGAAAGGCTGGCGCGCCATGCGTGCTTAAGGCAAATGGTTCAGCAGTTTGAGGGGTAGAATTGTAATAATTTTGAAAAGTTGGCGTTCCTGGCGCAGGACTTGAAGGAATAGGCTAGTAAGCGAACGACGTCGTCTGGCTGTTTGGACTGCAATTGAACAAAATACGTGCAATGCGCGGTAGTTAACAGAAAGAAAAAAAATGCGCCATGCGAGGAAGAAAAGCCACGTGGCAGCACGTCAACAGCTTCTTTTCTTACATGGGTCCTAGGCACATGCATTTATCTAGCAGATTTGGTTCGTCATCGTATCCACGCGTGGTTTCATGAGTCAACAATAAATTAAAGAGTTCCAATTGTAAATTGGAAAATGATTAAAAATAGGGTTTTAATTATTATTTTATTTTTAATTTAGTATTTGTAAATTCTATTAGGGTTTGAAAATTATAAATCCTATTAAGGTTATGAGGATTATGTAGCCTATAAATAGAGGGTTTGGGATACACAATTTACACAACTTTTACTAGAAAAATTCTCTCTATTATTCTTTGGTGTTTTTCATAGCTATGTGTAGTTAAATTATTTTTATTGGTTTAAGTAATTGAAGCCATCAAGATTAATATACTATGAGATTTAATTTATTTTAATTGTTCAATTTATATTTTTGAGTATTTGATATTTTTCTGTGTTTAATTTTATGATTGATTCGTTTGATTGTTAGGATGCACACTAGTTTATGATTCGTTGAAATCTATTGCTAAGTTAAATATTAAATTCGTAATTGTTTGGTCACTTTAATTTGCAAAGTAACTAAGATTAATAATTATTTTGCATATCAAAAGATTATTATATCTTAGGAAGAATATTTATCTAAATTAAATACAGTCGCTTGGATTGTGTTGTTTAGTTCAACGATCTTTCTAATTCTTAAAGTTTCTACTTGGTTAAATCTTTAGCACTTGTTTTAGGTTATTTAGTAGTAAGAGTTATTTAGATTGCTTGTTTCTACTTAACTAAAATTAAAGAGAGATAGAAAAATTATTTAAATAGGAGTAATTATTCCACGTTGAATATTTAAAATATGAATTAAGTTATTCTTGCGTCGATGATCAGTTGTAAATTCTTGATGGTGGATGTTGACTTAAACCAAAATTTTTTCTTCTCATTAAATTACTTGCATATTTATTTTAGTTAATTTTATTTAAATTACTTCTTTGATTAAAAACCCCCCAATTTTAGTTTATAAAAATATATAATTAAATTAATTATTCTCTGTGAGATCGACTTTTACTTGCACTACTACATTAATATTTTTCAAAGTAAGATTTTATTTTTGGGTGCTTGCAACAGTATACCAAATTTTGGCGCCATTGCCGATGATTGATTTTTTTACTTTGTGTTTTTTATGATCCTTATTTTATTTTAATATTTTTTCTTAGTTATTTTTCCTAGTTTCGTTGACTGTTTATGACCATAATTCGTTCTACTAATCAAAGTGATTTGAGATTTGATCTAGAAATCGAATTTTGAAGGAACTTGCGGCCCCATATTTGAACTAACAACCTTTATGCATAGCTTTTCCTAATTTAGACGTTAACACTTCTTTTGAGTTAAAATCTGGTCTAATACATTTATTGCCTACTTTTTATGGCCTTGTAGGTGAAGATTCTCAGTAACACTTAAAAGAATTTCATGTGGTATGCACGAGCATGAAACCTCTCAGAGTTACTGAAGAGCAAATCAAATTAAGACTTTTTCCATTTTCTTTGAAAAATTTGGCTAAAGATTGACTCTACTATCTGCCCTCCGGAAGTATAACTACATGGGAAGATGTGAAGAGATTATTCTTGGAGAAATATTTTCCAGCTTCAAGGGCAGCGAGCATAAGAAAAGAAATTTTTGGTGTGAGGTAGAATTATGGAGAATCCCTATACGAGTATTGGGAACGTTTCAAAAAATTGTGTGCAAGTTGTCCCCACCATTAAATTAGCGAGCAACTCCTCATCCAATATTTCTATGAATGACTCATGTCTACTGATAGAAGCATGATTGATGCTGCTAGTGGAGGAGCTTTGGTAGACAAAACTCCCGAAGCTGCAAGGAACTTGATTGCAAATATGGCGGCTAATTCTCAATAATTTGGCACTAGGCTTGATTTTCAATCCAAGAATGTCAATGAGGTAAAAATTTCTTCACTTAAAGAACAATTTGCTAGTCTAGCTTCTCTTATTCGTTAAGTGGCTATAGGTAATACACAACAAGTAAAAGCTTATGAAACTTGTGCGGTAGTAGGACATTCAACGGATATGTGCCCCATTCTTCAAGAGGAATCCTATGAACAAGTGAATGCAGCAGGTGATTTTCTTGGTCAACCACAAAGGAGATATGATTCTTACTCAAACATGTACAACTCAGGCTGGAGAGATCATCCTAATTTCGGCTATGGAAATCCACAAGTGAATCAACCCACAAATCAGAACTTTGCAAGCTACCAACAATAAAAGCAGTCATATCCCAACAAACAACAGGACCAATCATCTAATTCTCATATGTCTATAGATGATATAATTAAACAACTTACCGCTAACATTTTGCAATTTCAACAGGAAAATTTGTAATTTTAACAAGAAAATTTGCAATTTCGACATGACACGAAGGCAAACATACATAATTTGGAAAAGTGGATGGGATAAATGGCAACTGCAATCAGTCAACTAGAGGCGTAAGGTTCTGGAAAATTACCCTCTCAAATGGTGGTGAATCCAAAAAAGAACGCAAGTGCAATCACTTTGAGAAGTGGTGAAGAAATTGAAACTCCATAAAAGACAGAGTCTGCACCAAAAGAGCAAAGCAAAGCAGAAGTGGACAGAAAGGAAGCAAACGACATTAAAAAGGACGACAATGTTTTAGGTGACACTGGTACCTATAAGCATAAAATTTCACCTCTCTCTGATTATAAACCGGTACCCCCTTTTCCTCTTGCTTTAACAAAAAGAAGAAAATATGAGAAAGATTCAGATTTATATGAAACTTTTCATAAATACGAGGTAAAAATTTTATTGTTAGATGCTATTAAACAAATACCTCGCTTTGCTAGATTTTTGAAAGAATTGTGTACACATAAAAGAAAATAAGCACTCAAAAGATATGAAAAGGTAAAAGTAGGAAAGAATGTGTCTGCAGTAATTCAAAAAAAACTCCCTACTAAGTGCCAAGATCCAGGAATGTTTACTATCCCTTGCAAGATAGGTGACACTAGATTTGAAAAGACTATGTTAGACTTAGGAGCATCTATTAATGTCATGCCATATTCTATATATACTTCTTTGAAATTAGAACCCTTGAATAGAACTAGTACTGTGATTCAGTTGGCTGACAAATCTAATGCCTATCCTAAGGGTATAGTAGAGGATGTTCTTGTGCAAGTAGATAATTTAATTTTTCCTACTGATTTTTATGTGCTTGATATGGAGAATGGTGATCAAAATGTTCCTATTTTGTTAGGAAAACCCTTCTTAAAGACATCCAAAACTAAGATATATGTTCATAGTGATACACTTACAATGGAATTTGATGGCGAAGTTGTTCAATTTAATATTTATGATACCATGAAATATCCCAATGATGATAATCCTGTTTATTCTATTGATGTGATTGACTTATTAGCACATGATATTTTTGAACTTGATGAAAATGATGAATTAGAAACGATAATCAGTCATAATCTTGAAGAGTAAAAAGAGTTAGCCTTGAATACCGAATTGAAGGATGTTATTGCAACATTAAATTATTCTTCAAAAGCAGGTAATGTTCCTTATATTGATCTACCAGTTTCTAACGAAAAATCTTTACCATCTGTTTTGCAGTCACCTACTCCAGAATTGTAGCTTTTTCTTGATCATATAAAAGTATGTTTTTCTTGGAAAAGAAAAGACATTGCCAGTGATCATCTCCAATAAACTTAGTACATCACAAGAAGAACAACTTGTGCGAGTTCTGAAGGAGAATAAGAAGGTCATTGGTTGGATGATTGTTGATATTAAGAGAATAAGCCCTTCTACATGCATGCATTGTATATTACTTGAAGATGGAGCGAAACCCACCCATCAACCACAAAGAAGACTAAATTCGCCCATGATGGATGTTGTGAAAAAAGAAATTCAAAAATTTCTTGAAGTTGACATGATTTACCCTATTTCGGATAGCAGTTGGGTTAGCCCAGTTCAAGTAGTTCCTAAAAAGATGGGAATAACTGTGGTGAAAAATCAGAATGATGAGTTAATTCCCACCCGTGTTCAAAATGGGTGGCGGGTTTGTATAGATTATAGAAAATTAAATGTTGTAATCCGAAAAGACCACTTCCCTTTACCTTTTATTAATCAAATGCTTGAACGATTATCTGGTCATTCTTACTATTGTTTTCTTGATGGTTATTCAAGTTATTTCCAAATTTCAATTGCACCGGAGGATCAAGAAAAGACGATGTTTACATGCCCATTTGGAACTTTTGCATATCGCCGCATGCTGTTTGGACTTTGCAATGTCCCAACTACTTTTCAAAGGTGTATGTTTAGTATATTTTTAGATTATATTGAGTATATCATGAAAGTTTTTATGGATGATTTCACAGTTCATGGGAACTCTTTTGATAATTGTTTGCACAACCTTACACTTGTTCTTCAAAGATGCATATAAACTAACCTTGTACTAAATTCTGAAAAATGTCATTTTATGGTTGAACAATATATAGTTTTGGGTCATGTTGTTTTGTTTAAGGAAATTGAAGTAGATAAAGCAAAAATTAATATTATTCAATCTCTACCTTATCCCACTAATGTGCGGGAAGTGCATTCTTTTCTTGGACATGCAGGTTTCTATCGGAGATTCATAAAGTACTTTTCTAAGATAGCATTACCTCTATGCAAGTTGTGACGCCCCCAAATCTGGGCCCACACAGCCCAAACTTGAGTCGTCAAAATACTACAACAAAATTATTACAACAAAGCACAACGTACAACAATACAGTGTATAATAATACACAACTAAGTCTTCATTATTATTGCCACACTATTTTACAAAACGTGAAGACTATGATAACTATTCCTCGGACCCTCACTCCATTCCCCGGCTAGACCCTGTTATGTTTTCATCTCCTGTTGAAAAACAATGGAACAAAAGAAAGGGTGAGCTCAAATAGCCCAGTAAAGAATATCATGACTAAGATAATGACGAATAAATTATCATTAGTCTTCAACAGTTGAGTTCTTGATAGAATACAATAGACTACAAGGTTTATATCAAAAACTGCAGTTAAATTCTTAAACAACGTTCAGATCAATAATAGCAGCGGAATGAGTAATCTATTAGAAGAATAATGCAGACTATAATGTCCACTCGGTTCTCTTTTTAGGAAAAACATCATCAACTTTTATCATCTGAAATATCATTAGTCAAGATAATACAAATTCACAGTTCCTGATCATAATCATGCACATCAACAGTTCATCTTTGTACTACGGGCCAAAGATATTCAATATAGCACCAACGGTCATGATTATACCAGATTCAGCCTTTGGTCATAATCATACCAAACAACAGTTCATCTTTGCACTACGGGCCAAAGAGAACATTCACCACGTGCCATAAAAGACACCGAACAGATGTATCGCCTTTAACCTATTATATCGCCTTTAACCTATCATCTGTTCAACAAATATATCACATCTGTGCCCCCGGCCACAGATATTCACAACAGCTTGATTTTTGGATGAATAGAATGATATAAATGATGAACAGAAGAAATAGGATAACAATAAGTATCAGAAGTTTACTTTGTACAGATTCAAATAATGTCCAAATTGTCAACATGATGTGGAGTGAAATTCAAGATCCACAGTTCAGAATAACGGTTACAATTCAATAGAAAGGTTCACGTAAATAGGAAGGTTCAGTTGAAATAATGAAGTTCAACTATTATGGAACATATAATATTTTCAGGAATTATAGAAGCAATAGTTCAATAATAATTTCGATTTAGGAGTATGAAAGAAAATAATATCCCTTACCGTAGCAGGTTTGATTACAAAAGGTGAAGGAAATTAATACAAAGGGTTATTCACCAACAGGCGGCAATCCGCTCCGTAAGGTTATTCCCACAATTTAATAGAATTTGAGTACAAAGAGTTATTCACCAAACAGGCGGCAATCCGCTCCGTAAGGTTATTCTCAGAGATTAATAATGAATGAATACGAAAGGTTATTCACCAACAGGCGGCAATCCGCTCCGTAAGGTTATTCCCACAATTTAATAGAATTTGAGTACAAAGAGTTATTCACCAAACAGGCGGCAATCCGCTCCGTAAGGTTATTCTCAGAGATTAATAATGAATGAATACGAAAGGTTATTCACCAACAGGCGGCAATCCGCTCCGTAAGGTTATTCCCACAATTTAATACATGGAAATAAAAGGCACGTCTTATGAGTAAGGAAGAAACAATATTATTATCGAGAATCAAATAATGATAATCCCTTACCATAGTATGTTTGAATAATGGAAGATGAAAAAGATGGTATCCCTTACCTCAACACGTGACTGGATATTGATTTAAATGAGGTTGATTAACTTGAACAGTACACGTATACTTATAGATCTTCACAAATACTCAAGATGACTTAAGCACACTTAGAGAGAACTTTCACAAGAAGTATTTAGAGAGAGAAAGAAAGAACAAGTAATGAAGTTTATGAAAAATCCTTAAGTTAAGGCTTCTATTTATAGCCAAAAATCTTATCATTCTTTTAATCTAAACCATTCATTTAAAGATCATGTTTTAATCTACACCATCCATTTCAAATATTATATTATCTTTAATCTACACCATTCATTTCATATCACCTAATAATCACCTAACTTTATATTATAAACAAATCAATTTAATTATTCAACAATAATTCACACTTTAATCTACACCATTCATTTCATATCACCTAATAATCACCTAACTTTATATTATAAACAAATCAATTCAATTATTCAACCATAATTCACACTTTAATCTACACCATTCATTTCATATCACCTAATAATCACCTAACTTTATATTATAAACAAATAACTTTATCAATTCAATTATTATGACTAATTGTTATAAATACAGTATAGTTAGCTCTTAGATATCAAGTCAATAAATTAATGAAATACAACTGTTTAAATAACATCATAATAGAGATAACAATAATGTAAAATAAAGCATACGTTACTGTGTAATGACAATTATTGATTCAATAATGTGAATTACTGTGCATATGTTACTGTGACAATTATTAGGTTCAATAATTTTAAAAACAGTGCAACAACAATTATTGACTCAATGATATAAAATACAGTGTAATGACAATTATTAAATCAATAATGCAAAATACTGTGTAACAACAATTATTGAATTGATAATATAAAATATTATGCAGTGACAATTATCGATGAAATGATGCGTAACAGTTACGGTGTCAATTATCAGACCAAAAATATGAGACACTATGCAATACCGTGTGTTACTGTAGAGTACCGAGTGCTACAGAAAATACCAATAACTACCGTATGCTACTATTCTTTTATCACCAGTATTTTAACAGTTCCGTTGACTATTTTTATTTAAAAAAGTTATTTCTGTCGTTTTTTATATCCGACAAATATTCCGTTGTGGGGTCCACCAATAATTTGTTAATTCGGCGCCGTCGGACCAAACGAATATTCCTCGACCAAACGAATATTGTCCGACAAAATAAAATTTGCACATAACATCCTTAACTTTTAACTTTATCGATTTAACCACTTACTGTTTAAAAAAAATATCTATATGAAGAAAAATTAAATTTTGTATTTCATAAAATTCGGGGTCTTACAACCTCCCCTCCTTATGAAATTTCGTCCCCGAAATTGACGTACCTGACATATCGAAGAGGTAAGGATACTTAGATTTCATCTCAGATTCTAGCTCCCAGGTCATTTCCTCAGTATCTTGGTTCCTCCATAAAACCTTAACTTGAGGTATAACCTTTGAGCGTAGGATCTGCTCCTTCTTATCCAGGATCTTAACAGGTACCTCCTCGTATGTTAAATCATCTGCTATAACGTCTGGTTCTAACTCAATGACGTGGTTTGGGTCCTTCACATATTTACGTAACATAGATATGTGAAAAACGTTATGGATGCGAGACATACTTGGTGGTAGGGCTAGTCTGTAGGCTACGGTTCCTATTCGATCGAGGATTTCAAATGGGCCAATAAATCGAGGGTTAAGCTTTCCTCTCTTTCCGAATCTCGTAACCCCTTTCCATGGAGAAACACGTAAGAATACATGATCTCCGACGTTGAAACTTTCGTCTCTCCGATGAAGATCAGCATAACTCTTTTGTCGTTCTTGTGCGGTCTGTATTCGTTGTCGGATCATTTGGATCTTTTCGGTCGTCAAGCGTACCAACTCGGGTCCCAACAATTTTGCTTCTCCTACCTCATTCCAACATATTGGAGAGCGACACTTCCTTCCATACAATGCCTCGAATGGAGCCATGCCTATGCTTGCTTGGTAACTGTTGTTGTAAGAAAATTCCACCAACGGCAAGTACTTATCCCAACTTCCTTTGAAGTCTAATACACAAAGTCTCAAAAGATCTTCGAGGGTCTGGATCGTCCTTTCTGATTGTCCGTCCGTTTGAGGATGGTATGCAGAACTAAAACGTAGTTCAGTGCCCATAGCTTTTTGTAGACTGATCCAAAAGCGTGAAGTGAATCTAGGATCTCGATCAGAAACTATGGAAACTGGCATGCCATGCAATCTCACGATCTCATTTATGTACATACCGGCAAGACGTTCAAGTGAAAAGTTTTCTCGTATAGGCAAGAAATGAGCAGATTTGGTCAATCTATCTACGATCACCCAAATTGCATCTAAGCCTTGAGAAACTTTTGGAAGACCCGTCACGAAGTCCATATTGATGTGTTCCCACTTCCATTCGGGAACTTCAAGTGATTGTAATGGACCTTTAGGAACTTGATGTTCTGCCTTGACACGTTGACAAGTTAGGCACCTTGAGATAAACTCCGCAATCTCTCTTTTCATATTGTTCCACCAAAATGTATGTCGAAGATCTCGATACATCTTGGTACCTCCTGGGTGGATTGCAAACGGCGTGTTGTGTGCCTCCATCATGATTTTATGCTTTAATTCAGGATCGTTAGGAACACAGAGTCGAGAGTTGACTCGAAGTATTCCTTTCTCGTCGATTCTTGCTTCGGGAATGACACCTTCTTGTACTTTCTTTATCATGTTTATCAGTTCCGGATCGGTAGCTTGAGCAGCTTTAATTTTATCGATTAAAGTTGGTTCTACTCGCACGTGAGCAATCTTCGAGTGGGTTCCTGGTGTCTTTAGCTCTATCTCCATCTTTTGCAAGTCGTACAAAATACATTTTTGTGTTGTCAGCAGTGCACTTGTACTTACATAAGATTTTCTGCTCAAAGCGTCAGCTACAACGTTCGCCTTTCCTGGGTGATACTGGATTGTGTGGTCATAATCCTTTAACAGCTCAAGCCAACGTCGTTGTCGCATGTTAAGTTCTTTCTGGGTGAAGAAATACTTGAGACTTTTATGATCCGTATAGATATCCACTTTTTCTCCGTACAAGTAGTGTCTCCAGATCTTCAACGCGAAAACGACTGCTGCCAACTCTAGATCATGAGTAGGATAATTTTTCTCATAATCTTTGAGTTGTCGAGAGGCGTAGGCTATAACCTTTCCATGTTGCATAAGGACACAGCCTAGACCTTTGCCAGAAGCATCGCTGTAGATAACAAATTCTCCTGATCCTGATGGTATGGTCAGAACAGGAGCTGAAACCAGTCTCTTCTTGAGTTCTTGGAAACTTTTCTCGCATTCCTCGCTCCATATGAATTTTGTGCTTTTCCGAGTAAGCTGCGTTAATGGAGTGGCGATTCGAGAAAATCCTTCTACGAATCTCCGATAATAACCAGCTAGACCCAGAAAACTTCGGACTTCGGTTACTGTTTTGGGTTGTTCCCAATTTAGTACTGTTTCAATCTTCGCAGGATCGACTGATATTCCTTGACTAGAAATCACATGCCCAAGAAACGCGACCTCCTCAAGCCAGAAGTCACATTTCTTCAACTTGGCATATAATTTGTTTTCACGGAGCTTTTGTAGTATCAATCTCAGGTGTTGTTCATGATCCTCGCGACTCTTGGAGTATATGAGGATGTCATCAATAAAGACAACCACAAAATGATCCAAATGTTCCTTGAATATCCGGTTCATCATGTCCATGAAAGCTGCAGGAGCATTAGTTAGTCCAAAAGGCATGACTAAGAACTCATAATGCCCATAACGAGTTCTGAAAGCAGTCTTTGGAATGTCCTCAGCTTTAACCTTTAACTGATGATATCCAGAACGGAGATCAATCTTTGAGAAATGTTGAGCGCCTTGCAATTGATCAAACATGTCATCAATCCGAGGTAACGGGTACCTGTTCTTGATGGTGACATGGTTCAATTCTCGGTAGTCAATGCACAATCTCATACTCCCGTCTTTCTTCTTCACAAATAGAACAGGAGCACCCCAAGGTGATGCACTCGGACGAATGAAACCGGTATCCAACAATTCCTGTAGTTGGACTTTTAACTCTTGAAGTTCAATGGGAGCCATTCGGTAGGGAGCTTTGGAAATGGGCTTGGTACCGGGTTCAAGATCAATATAAAAATCAATTTCACGGTTTGGGGGTAAGCCAGGAAGTTCTTCAGGAAAAACGTCAGGAAACTCATTAACAATGGGAATATCATTCAAGTTTGACGTATTTTTGTTCAAATCAGTGACATGAGCTAAAAAGGCTTGACATCCGTTTTTCAATAAACGAATGGCTTTATGGCTAGAAATAACAGTTATAGATTTCAATGGTTTAGTTGCTTGAATTTGCATGACAGGTTGATTAGGAATATGAAAACTAATAATCTTATGAAAACAATCAATTTTAGCATGATCGGTAGTCAACCAATCAATTCCTAAAATCACATCAAATTCACGCATCTCCAAAGAAATAAGGTCAACAGGTAATGTGAGGTTGTTGATTTGAACTAGGCAAGATTTATAGACAGTAGATGTAATGGTCATTTCTCCTAATGGGGTTTCAACTGATAAGTCAAAGTCCAAATTTTCAGGAGTTAAGTTTAAACGCTGAGCACATATAGGTGAGATAAAAGAGTGGGTAGAGTCAGTATCTAACATGGCATAGACTTCACGAGAATTTATGAATAGCTTACCGGTTATCACCTCATTCGGTTTCTTGACTGTTATCGTCAAATCGAATCCCGAATACTTCATTCGGATCTTCACGTATTTCAACCATGGGAATACCACTGAATAATTTTCTAGCAAACTGTTTCTCGGATTCATCAACTTCATCAGTAGTAAGGTACCAATGATTTCCATTAAAATAGTATTTTCGATAGACTGCAGTTTCCACGATAGTGACTAACTTAACCTGAATTCCTCTAAATTGTAACGCCCAAAAGTATATAAACATCATTTTTAAATAATCTTGAAAATCATAGCTGGAACACCATAAATCCCAAAGACTAATATGAAAAGTCCATATATTCTGATCCTTTGTTATAGAGCATAACCAGGTGATATCACTCTCCCAATTAGTGAGTAAATTAAAGGCAATAATTTCCGCAAGTTCGTTACTTCCTTTAATTGCTTCTAAGAATGGATCTGGAACGACTGTAGCAGAGCTTTCACCTTCATCCTTACTGGATAGAACACGCATAATTTTTGCCTGAGGCAAATGATTCAACTCTGAGTTTGTAAGAAGATTATTCATCGCCTCTTGTTTTGCAGCTACATTTGTTTCAGTAATTTCATAGTTAACCTCCTGATTTCCAGATGCCATAATTAACTGTGGTCACAAAATAAATGTTAGTTCAAATAAACTGACTCATCACTTTATGTTCCTACATTCAAATCGACTCATTAGATAATAAAATCTATTTTAGGTAGGACACACTAGTGACTGATTCTATTCGTCTCTCCCCTCCTAGTTCTACCCCAGATCTCCATTAAAGACCATATCCCTAAGCTCTGATGCCAACTGTGACGCCCCCAAATCTGGGCCCACACAGCCCAAACTTGAGTCGTCAAAATACTACAACAAAATTATTACAACAAAGCACAACGTACAACAATACAGTGTATAATAATACACAACTAAGTCTTCATTATTATTGCCACACTATTTTACAAAACGTGAAGACTATGATAACTATTCCTCGGACCCTCACTCCATTCCCCGGCTAGACCCTGTTATGTTTTCATCTCCTGTTGAAAAACAATGGAACAAAAGAAAGGGTGAGCTCAAATAGCCCAGTAAAGAATATCATGACTAAGATAATGACGAATAAATTATCATTAGTCTTCAACAGTTGAGTTCTTGATAGAATACAATAGACTACAAGGTTTATATCAAAAACTGCAGTTAAATTCTTAAACAACGTTCAGATCAATAATAGCAGCGGAATGAGTAATCTATTAGAAGAATAATGCAGACTATAATGTCCACTCGGTTCTCTTTTTAGGAAAAACATCATCAACTTTTATCATCTGAAATATCATTAGTCAAGATAATACAAATTCACAGTTCCTGATCATAATCATGCACATCAACAGTTCATCTTTGTACTACGGGCCAAAGATATTCAATATAGCACCAACGGTCATGATTATACCAGATTCAGCCTTTGGTCATAATCATACCAAACAACAGTTCATCTTTGCACTACGGGCCAAAGAGAACATTCACCACGTGCCATAAAAGACACCGAACAGATGTATCGCCTTTAACCTATTATATCGCCTTTAACCTATCATCTGTTCAACAAATATATCACATCTGTGCCCCCGGCCACAGATATTCACAACAGCTTGATTTTTGGATGAATAGAATGATATAAATGATGAACAGAAGAAATAGGATAACAATAAGTATCAGAAGTTTACTTTGTACAGATTCAAATAATGTCCAAATTGTCAACATGATGTGGAGTGAAATTCAAGATCCACAGTTCAGAATAACGGTTACAATTCAATAGAAAGGTTCACGTAAATAGGAAGGTTCAGTTGAAATAATGAAGTTCAACTATTATGGAACATATAATATTTTCAGGAATTATAGAAGCAATAGTTCAATAATAATTTCGATTTAGGAGTATGAAAGAAAATAATATCCCTTACCGTAGCAGGTTTGATTACAAAAGGTGAAGGAAATTAATACAAAGGGTTATTCACCAACAGGCGGCAATCCGCTCCGTAAGGTTATTCCCACAATTTAATAGAATTTGAGTACAAAGAGTTATTCACCAAACAGGCGGCAATCCGCTCCGTAAGGTTATTCTCAGAGATTAATAATGAATGAATACGAAAGGTTATTCACCAACAGGCGGCAATCCGCTCCGTAAGGTTATTCCCACAATTTAATAGAATTTGAGTACAAAGAGTTATTCACCAAACAGGCGGCAATCCGCTCCGTAAGGTTATTCTCAGAGATTAATAATGAATGAATACGAAAGGTTATTCACCAACAGGCGGCAATCCGCTCCGTAAGGTTATTCCCACAATTTAATACATGGAAATAAAAGGCACGTCTTATGAGTAAGGAAGAAACAATATTATTATCGAGAATCAAATAATGATAATCCCTTACCATAGTATGTTTGAATAATGGAAGATGAAAAAGATGGTATCCCTTACCTCAACACGTGACTGGATATTGATTTAAATGAGGTTGATTAACTTGAACAGTACACGTATACTTATAGATCTTCACAAATACTCAAGATGACTTAAGCACACTTAGAGAGAACTTTCACAAGAAGTATTTAGAGAGAGAAAGAAAGAACAAGTAATGAAGTTTATGAAAAATCCTTAAGTTAAGGCTTCTATTTATAGCCAAAAATCTTATCATTCTTTTAATCTAAACCATTCATTTAAAGATCATCTTTTAATCTACACCATCCATTTCAAATATTATATTATCTTTAATCTACACCATTCATTTCATATCACCTAATAATCACCTAACTTTATATTATAAACAAATCAATTTAATTATTCAACAATAATTCACACTTTAATCTACACCATTCATTTCATATCACCTAATAATCACCTAACTTTATATTATAAACAAATCAATTCAATTATTCAACCATAATTCACACTTTAATCTACACCATTCATTTCATATCACCTAATAATCACCTAACTTTATATTATAAACAAATAACTTTATCAATTCAATTATTATGACTAATTGTTATAAATACAGTATAGTTAGCTCTTAGATATCAAGTCAATAAATTAATGAAATACAACTGTTTAAATAACATCATAATAGAGATAACAATAATGTAAAATAAAGCATACGTTACTGTGTAATGACAATTATTAAATCAATAATGCAAAATACTGTGTAACAACAATTATTGAATTGATAATATAAAATATTATGCAGTGACAATTATCGATGAAATGATGCGTAACAGTTACGGTGTCAATTATCAGACCAAAAATATGAGACACTATGCAATACCGTGTGTTACTGTAGAGTACCGAGTGCTACAGAAAATACCAATAACTACCGTATGCTACTATTCTTTTATCACCGGTATTTTAACAGTTCCGTTGACTATTTTTATTTAAAAAAGTTATTTCTGTCGTTTTCTATATCCGACAAATATTCCGTTGTGGGGTCCACCAATAATTTGTTAATTCGGCGCCGTCGGACCAAACGAATATTCCTCGACCAAACGAATATTGTCCGACAAAATAAAATTTGCACATAACATCCTTAACTTTTAACTTTATCGATTTAACCACTTACTGTTTAAAAAAAATATCTATATGAAGAAAAATTAAATTTTGTATTTCATAAAATTCGGGGTCTTACACAAGTTGCTACAAAAGGATGCATATTTTAATTTTAACAAGGAGTGTAAGAAAGCGTTTGATAAGTTGAAGGAATCGTTGACTTCTATTCTAGTTATTTAACCTCCAGATTAGAACATGTCTTTTGAGATTATGTGTGACGCAAGTGATTATGCAGTAGGAGCTGTTTTGGGTCAAAAAGTTGGGAAAACATCTCATGCTATTTATTATGCTTCGAGGACTTTGAACGATGCCCAGAGAAATTATTCGAACACTGAAAAAGAACTTTTAGTTGTTGTTTTTGCTTTAGAAAAATTTAGATCTTATTTGCTTAGTACTAAAGTTATTGTTTATTCTAATCAAGCAGCTCTTCGTTATTTGATGACAAAGAAAGAGGCAAAACTAAGGTTGATAAGATGGATACTTCTCTTAAGTGAATTCGATTTGGAGATCAAGGACAAAAAAGGGACATATAGTGTTGCAGATCATTTAAGTCGTTTGGCGAATGTGAAAGATGAGCTTCCTCTATAAAAGACGTTTCCTGATGAAGAATTGTTCTCTGCATATAAAAGATTACCTTGGTATGCGAATATTGTCAATTATTTGGTTACTAACATTTTGCCTCCTGATTTGTCTAAAGCTCAAAGGGATAAAATCAAAAGTGATGCAAAGTACTATGTGTGGAATGATCACTACTTATGGAAGCATTGTGCGGACCAAGTGATTAGAAGGTGCGTTCCTGAAGTTGAAATTGATTATATTCTCACTTTTTCTTATTTATATGTTTGTGGAGGTCACTTTGGATCTAAGAGGACAACAAGAAAAGTGTTTGACTGTGATTTTTATTGGTCATCTATATTCCAAGATTCATATTTATTTTGCAAGTTATGTTATAATTGTTAAAAGACATGTAATATATCCCAACGAAATGAGATGTTGCAAACTCCCATCCTATTTTATTATATTATTTATGTTTGGGGCATTGATTTCATGGGACAATTTCCTATATCTTTCGGTAATATTTATATTTTGCTTGCTGTTGATTATGTTTCGAAATGGGTGGAAGCTAAAGCCATTAAGACTGAGATTCCAAAGTTGTTGCAGATTTTCTCCGTACTAACATATTTTTCAGGTTTAGAGTTTCTAGAGCTTTAATAAGTGATCAAGACACTCATTTTTGCAATCGACCTGTGGAAGCTTTGTTGAAAAAGTATCACGTAACTCATAAGGTCTCAACTGTATATCATCTGCAAACTAGTGGACAAACGGAAGTATCAAATAGAGAAATCAAGTCCATTCTTGAAAAGACAGTCAATCCAAATAGAAAAGATTGGAGTTTGCGATTGGATGATGCTTTATGGGCATATAGGACGACTTATAAGACACCCATTGGTATGTCACCGTATAGATTAGTATTTGAAAAATCATGTCACTTACCTGTTGAGCTAGAACACAAGGCTTATTGGGCTATTAAGAGTTTTAATATGGAGATGAGTGGAAGTGGCGAGCATAGGAAGTTACAATTACAATAGTTAGAGGAAATTCACAATGATGCTTATGAGAGTGCAAGAATTTACAAGGAGAAGACAAAGGCTTTTCATGACAAGATAATTTCTAGAAAAGAATTTACAATTGGTCAAAAAGTTCTTCTCTACCAGTCTCGACTTCGGTTATTTCCAGGTAAGTTGCGTTTCGTTGGGATGGACCTTTTGTTGTGACCAATGTTTTTCCTTATGGTACAATTGAAATTCAAAGTTTAGAAACTTCTAAAGTATTTAAGGTGAATGGTTATAGACTCAAACATTTCTATGAGAGTTTTCGAGAATAAGACGCGAATAAAGTGGACCTTGAGGATCCGATTTATACTACTTAAAAAAGGAAAGCATGTTGTCAAGCCAATGATAATAAATAAAGGCGCTGCTTGGGAGGCAACCCAAATGGAGTATAATTTTCTTTCTTTTTAATTTTTACATTTATATTTTAGTTATCTGTGCCTTTTTCTTTGCATTTTACTTTACATTGGGGACAATGTAAATTTTAAGTGTGGGGGAAGAAATTTAGAATTTTTGTTATTTTTAGATCATATTTTGAAAAATTTAGGGAATTTTAATTTTTTTTTGAAATTTTGAATTTTATGGGTATATTTATTGCAAACCCTCACGAGACAAAACTCGTCCACTTGGGGTAACTTTAGAGTTTAAAGGCTTGTTGCACATGCTAAGTGTAACCGTGTTTCCTACGAAAATGAGACAATTTTTTATTTATTTATTTTTTTTTATTTTTTTGAGTCACTTGAGCAATGAATTAATTGGATTAAATTTTTAGCCAATGATAAAATTTTGATTTTTATTTAATAACTCTTGAAAAAATGATAAATTTTTGTTTAGTCTGAATTTTGACTTATTGTTGGTAATTGCTTTGTTTGAGATCCTTTAAATTTTTATACATTTATATTCATTTGTTTGAGCTAGTTTTAAATTAAGGGAAGTTTATATGGTTAAATGCTTATGAAAGATATTTTTGGGCTCTATATTTTATTTGATCATTATTTAAAGTGAAGTGTAAGGCAAAATATAATTTGGAAGAGATGATTTAGGTAATTTTTCAAGGATTAATATTAAAGGAAAAAAAATTATATGGTAGGTTGAGATGGAGTGTAAAACGCACTCACTTATAAACACATGAAAAAGTGAGATGGAGTATAAAATGCACTCACTGAATCAGAAAAAAAGAGAGAAAGATATAAAAAATGAGATGGAGCATAAAATGCACCCATTAAAAGGAAAAAAATAGAAAAGTATTTAAAAAATTGATATTAATAATCCTAGTGTGCCTAATTGTTTAAAACCTTTTGATCTTCTGGTATAAATTTATCTGTATTAGCAAATAGTGATGTGAAAAATAAGTATATTTAGTTTTGTTATATATTTTTTATAAGGTAACTAATAACCTAAACTTATCCGAGTTTTGATTAGTTTTATACATTTGGATTCACACACGCACGAAGGGTCTTAAGTAAAGTAAGATTAATAAATATGTTAAAATTTTGGATTTTACATGGTTTTTAAATTTTCTTTGAGTTATCATTTAAAAAATCTTTGAGGCTAATGTTGAATTCATATTCATTTGTTGATCAGGTAAGTCGGTCGGGGTTAATTGATTTATTTAGTAGAGTTTTATTTTTATAGTTTTATTCTTGTTTTGCTTGAGGATAAGCAAAGATTTAAGTATGGAAATATTTGATAAGTAGATTATATATATATTTATTAAGTATTTTTAGACTTAATTATTTGTGAGTTTTTAAGTATTTTTAGTGTTTTAGGTAATTTATTTATTATTACGTGTTTTTATTATTTTTATATTATTTTTAATGTTTTTAATTTATTTGGTAGGAATTAAATAAACTGGATGGCAAATCCTTAATTATGGCTAGAAATGCTGGCGCTAAGGCAAATGGTTCAGCGGCTTGAGGGGAAGATATAATATCCCAGATATTTCCAAGATTTTAAATAATATCTTAATTGATTTTATTAAAGGTTCAGGTTTAAAACCTAGAATTTGAGAAGTAAGATGTGTAGAAAATGGGTAAACATTTTTTTTTAACATAATTTATTTGTTAGAAATTAAGTGTGAGAATATTGTATTGATGCATGTAGAGAATTTATTAAGGAAATAAATTCAATTGAGAAGTGAAGGTGAATATATATATATATATATATATATATATATATATATATATATATATATATATATATACCTAGAGTTGAGTTTGCTAGTCAAACAAGATGATGTGTGAAGTAAATTAAATACTCAATAAAACTAATAAATTAATTAGTTTAAGTATGGATTAAAAAGGAAAGTCATGTAATATAATTAATTGAATTAATTATATGAGTCATGAATTAAAGCTAAGATTAGCAAATAGAGAAATGGAATATTGCCTAGAATGACAATATTAAGAAGATAATTAATTAAGTAATTAACTTAATTATTTAGTTGTCATATAGAGTCCATTAATGGATTTAATATAAGCCCAATATGGGAATACTTGCATGAAGGTGAGTAATTAAATAATAAGCCCAAATGTTAAGTTATGATATAATCCAAGAGGTAATTAATATAAGTCCAATTAAATAATATTGGAAAGTATGGTATATTATGGTGTGGAAGTCCAATTAAATTAATTACCAAGCCCAAATTATATATGATATGTGAGTTGTGTTGGGTAGCCCAAGTAATTAAATAAGAGAGCCCAATACAAAGTAATCCATGTAGCCCAAACACATTAAAGTCAAATGATGGTCAATGTGTTGGGAGAATATTTTTCAAGTATTGATTGAGTGTAGAGAATTAACTAATGTATGGTTAATTGAATAACCCTAGTTGGTAGACAAGAGAGAGAATTAACCAAACATTAGTTAATTGATAGAGGAAAGAAGGTAGTGTTGAGAATTAACTATGGGTGAGTTAATTATGTAACCCAAT
This sequence comes from Hedera helix, assembly GCA_947179155.2. Taxonomy (NCBI): domain Eukaryota; kingdom Viridiplantae; phylum Streptophyta; class Magnoliopsida; order Apiales; family Araliaceae; genus Hedera; species Hedera helix. The sequence continues at coordinate 2,695,645 of OX359279.1, forward strand.
GTGGTAGGATAATTAAAAGTAAGTCTAATTGGATTATATTATAAGTCCAATTGATGTATTAAACTAAGTTAAATTAATTAACCTAGTAGTCCATATAATTTAATTTGAACATTGATTTATGTGATAATTAACCAAGCCCAATGCTTGTTTTAATTAAATGTAACATAGGGTATTTAATGTTAGCCCAATGTAACAATTAAATTGAGCCCAACCAAATTAAATAAATGAGCTCAATATAATTTAATTCTAAGGTCCAAAGTGGAGCCCAATGTACAAGTATAGGTGAATATGTATACATATATTGGTGTATATATATATGGATACTTATATAATGATATATGACATAAAAATAAAGCCAAATTGGTGTAATAAATTGCAAATCCCGAATTTTGAGGGGCCCCCACATGGAAATGTTGAGTGTGGACTTCTTATGGCTTTAATTACATTCCAAAAGTTGCTTACAAGCAACCTTGATGGATGTCACACCAATGGTCATTCATGGTAGTCATTCCATGCAATAGTAATCTAGTTTAAGCTCCTAATTTCACCAACACTAGTTGATTAGGAGGTTAATAAAGGATTAACATTGTGCTATAAATAGAAGTGTTCCATTTATTGGTGAGGTTGGTTAGTCATTTGTGGCATTTTCTAGAGAGAAAAATGGAGAGCTTCTTGAGAGATATAGAGAGTTACTTTTATGAGATTGATGATCCACCAAGCAAATTTGCTAGAGAATGGACAAGAGAGAGTCACAATCCAAGATCAAGTCAAGAGGAAGGAGAGCATCCATGTATAAAAGGTTAAAAAATGTTCTAAACCTTCTTTAGTTCATTTTTATAGTTTAGATATGATTTGAACGGTTAAAATGTATTTTTAACCGATCAAAACACGTTTTGATGTTCTAGAAGTCTTTAGCTATGTAATATATGTATATTCATAGTTTGATGGGTTTAACATGGGTTTTTATATGTGTTTGTGATGAAAAATTTCATCAAACTCATTGAATAAATTTTTCCGACGAAAACAAATTAATCTAATACGTAGCAGCCCCTTCACGGAATTACTGTTCAGAATCCGTAAGTCGGATTTATGATCCGTCAATTTTGGGTGATAGATCCATGAAATATGAAGATTCTCCAAGTTGAATGACTAAAATCCGATTTAAAATGAGCAAGATATGGATTTTCTACCAAAACACCCCATTGTTTTAGGGCTGTGCACAACAGTCCGGTTTGGAGCCAATTTCCGTGACCAAAACAAATCCAAATTTGATGTTTGATGACAGAAAAATGTAGTTTGGGAAGTTACGAATCCATCGATACCAAATAGGCCTCAATCGGACTTGTGGATTTCATTTTATTCAAGTTCCCGTCGGAGACCCCAAGTCTGAAAAATTCAAAAAGTAATCTGCCTATTTTTTTAAAAAAACCGGCCGGTTCGTTTTTTTTCAGTTTTTCATGATTTCTAGGTAGGGTCGGTTCGGGCATTTTTAGGCCGGTTCTTGGGTTGGTTCCAAAAGAGAAAATGCTTATAATTTTATAAATAAAATTATCAAAATTTAAAATCCGATTTTTTTTTGTAATTTGGTATTTATTAGAATTAATGGTGGATTAAAGCTTGCTAAATTGCTAATAAGTGTGGGAAAATTATTTTTAATTTCAGAAAAATAATATTTGACCTATTGGCATGCTAGTTAAGTGTTATAAAATAAAATTTGAAATTATTGGAGTGATTCACTATATATTAGCTATTTATTAGTGTATAAATAGGCTAATAATCTAATTAAATATTATTTAATAAATATTAAATAGTATATGAAGTTATGTAATTAATTAATTATGATTTAATGAATATTAAATAATAATTAAAGGAAGTTAAGATGAATAAGTTAGTTATTTATTATTTAATTGCACTTAAATAATAAGTAAAGTTAAATAAATAATTAATTATTATTTAAATTAATATTAAATAATAATTAAAGAATATTAAAGTTAGAAAGCTAATTATTTATTATTTAATAAATATTAAATAATAAGTAAGGTTAATTAAGTAATTAATTATTATTTAATTAATATTAAATAATAATTAAAGGATAATTAAGGTTAATAAACTAATTATTTATTATTTAATTAATATTAAATAATAAGTAAGGTTAAGTAATTAATTAATTATTATTTAATTAATATTAAATAATGAGTTCGGATAATTAGTTAATTAATTATTATTTAATTCATATTAAATAATAATTAAATGGTAATTAAGTGGAATAAATTATTACTTAATCGAAAGAAGATTATTAAGTAATTAAAATATATTGATAATATTATTGACTAACTATTAAATGATAATAGTTAAGAATTAAATCATTATTCAATAATTAATAATGATATGTAATTAATTTAAAATATTATTAAAGGATTAATAATATTATTTAGCATTTAATTAACTATTAAATAATAATAGTTAAGAGTTAAATCATTATTAAATAAATAATAATGATAAATAAAGATTTAGAATATTATTAAAGAATTAATAATATTGTTTAACAAGTAATTAACTATTGGGTAATAATAGTTAAGGGTTGAATCGTTATTAAATAATTACTAATGATACGCGAGGATTTCAAATATTATTAAATGATTGATAATATTGATGAACAATTAAATTATTATTAAAATGATTGATAATAATGAGAAGTCAATTAAAATATTATTAAAGGGTAATAATATTAGCAAGCAATTAAATTATTATTAAAAGATTAATAATAATGATTAAGGTAAACTATTATTAAAAATAAATTAATAATAGTAATGATTATTTAAAGTGTTATTTAACAATTAAATAACATTATAAGTTATTACTAATTGATAGTAAAATTTAAAATATTATCCAAGGTGGGTAATATTATGATAGATATCGAGATAAATGATGTGATTAAGTTAAACCAAGGGTATGATCCATTAGTGATTAATTGGTGGATCGACCTAAATAAATATAGGGTCCAAGTTTTAATGCAGTGACATTAATAAATGTCAGAATTGCATAGTTTCGAGCAAAAGATTTATGGTGTTGAATATGAAACACTGAGTCAAGTCAAAGAGAGACTAAAATATGAAATTAACCTTATTAAATAAAGGGGATGATAAGAAGAAATAAATATCTTTAAAATAAGATTTAGTATTGAGTCAAACTTTGACTGATATTGTGCACCGTTGATCTCACATACCGTGTATGTGGTGCAAGGAACGTGAAAGATTAACGTAAGCTGGTTATACAAGTCCAGGCAAGTTTTTCAGAACGTGTTGTATTATGTGCATGAATTATAAGTTTGTTATTAAACTGAGATGTGCTCATACGTGGTTATGTGCAAAGATGTTTTAATGTGCCTTTGTGCAATAAGTTGATTTGAACTGTTGATATGCGGTAGTTGATTTAAGACAATTGTTCTGCATTGAACTATATGTCATGATAGAGGTTAGACATGAAGCATAGATTAAATGCGAGGCATGATATGCATGAGCAATATGTCATAAACTGAAATGCATGAAAAATATGATGTTAGTCTAAATTGTAAATTTTATGTGAAGCATGTAATGTGTTATGTGTAGCTGTTGAACTTGCTGAGCCGTCGTGCTCACTCTTGCCTAAACCAACATTTTCAGATAAGGCTAGTTACCTGAAGTTCTCGATAAAGAACAAGGAACAGGAAAATATATTACTTCCATTGAAGATCTAAATATCTATTGTAGATATCAGTCCGAATTGGACAGGTAAATGATTCTGTAGTATAAGACTTAGTTGGTATGTTATATGAGTATTAAATACTCAAATTGATTGTAATAGAATGTCGTATCATGTATGATATTGAGACATACTAGGAATGTATAAAGATTTCGATTCTGGAATAGAAGGAGATGTTATATAATTGTAAATAAATGATTATTTAGCAATTATAATATTGTTAAAATTCACGAAAGATAAGGAAAAGGTTGTACTCGTGTTGAACCGGATCCGAGGTTCGAGAAACCCGGATTCGGGGTCGTCACAAGTTGGTATCAGAGCTGATAGGTTAAAAACCTTAGGTAAGAGTACCTTAGGCTATAACCGTGTAGAAGATAAGTAAAATGATAAATGAATAAACTCCGGAAGAGTTTAAGTAATAAAAGATGAATTTAGAAAATTCATATATAGAAGATTATCCAAAGATGGATTTAAGAAGATATAAGAGAGATGAAAAAGGTCATGTTGTACCTAATTTGAAGAAATGATAGAAAATATCTTATGATAAGATTTTGAGAAGCATAAAGAAAATGCTAATAAGGTCATGAAATGATCTAGAGAAATGAACTCGTAATGAGACATATGTGCTAAAATATGAATGGAGAGAATTCGTATTCAGTTAAGAAAATTAGAAGGTTTGTGGGTTTTTAATTGAGAACTCATATTAGTGGCTGAGTTGTACGATTCCTTGTATGGATTTGTGCTTGGTTTTAGAACCACTTAGCTTCCTATATTAATATAGTAGTTGAGTTTAACAGTTCTTTGTATGGGCAGAGGATTTGTTCTTGGTTTAACGACCGCTTAACTTTCTATATTGATTAGTGGCCGAGTTGACCAATTTCTTGTATGGGCAGGAGATTGCGTTTGGTTTGACAACCACTTAGCTTCCTATAGTGATAATCGATTTGAACCTGATGTCATGCTATTCGATGTATATATGGTGAGAAGGTGATTCTTTTCTCATAATATATTAGATATGTAGAGAATATTAAGATAAGTACGTGTTCTTAAAACTCACACTGATGGTAAGTTCGTGACTCATAATCGTATGGTGGAACCCCTCATCGAATGGACGATTTTGGTCTGACTAGGATAAGTTCTCCGACCCATATGATTGTGGCAAGTACCTGAACTCCTAATGTGTGGTAAGTTTGATGAACAATAAGTATGGGTAGAGTTAAGTAGTAAGACTAGAGCTTTACCAGATATAGTTATTAAGCTGGAAAAGAATGCGGAGGAGAAATTTGAGGTATTTTGAGGTTTTAGGACATTCCAAATCTTCTAGCTATACTAGACTTTGAAATTCTTAAAATCGTGCTAAATTCGCACTTTTGTGCTTTTGAAAAGACAAATGTATTTTAGAAATCATTAATGCATTTAGTGCAGAGATAATAAACGATGGAGTCATCAATGCAGAGTAACCTAGTGTTGGATGTTTAAAGCCCACTATGGTATGATGTAGTATGACAAAGTCATAAAATGATTTTCAGTATTTTAAAACGTTTAAAGAATAGTCTATGCTAATTGTTTCAGCTAGACAAATTGATTTGAAAATATCAAAATGTATTTATTAAATCATCACACGCCTAAAGTGGTGTGGGGATGAAAAGGACGGAATCCTCAACGTACTGTCAAGATGTGCGGTATCATGAAGTCATGAATTAATGACGGAATCCTCAACGTACTGTCAAGATGATGCGGTATCATGAAGTCCTATAAATGAATTTTAGTTATTTTAACTAATCTGAAATGAATTTTTGAATCGTAATATACGAACAGTTCAATGATGAGAGTCTTTGTCATTTATTTTAACTGGACACTTTTGGTCAGAATTGACTCAAGTTTTATTATCTAATCCAAATTATTTTGGAACGGAATTTTGTAGTAAGTCTGAGGTGAACAAGTGCAAAAACAAATATATTCTGTCAGCTAAAGCAGATATATTTTGTCGGCATATATCTCTGACTGGCGCCCAACTAAGACGTTCTGCACGACGTATGGTACAATAGGCTGATCACCTAGCGTACACCTATGGAATGTTTTCAGTCTTTGTGATTGATAAACACTCTGTTTATAAGTATTTACAGGGATAAATACTATTTATTCGGAATTCAGTTAATTCCTTTCGGATGTTCACGATCTTGATGATCCCTCAGTATAGTATGAAAGTTTTAATGAATATTTTGATTTTCAATTTATTCTTCTGTAAGATATTGATTTTCAATTTATTCTTCTGTAATATATTCCATTATTCTGGAATTATGAGTTTAGAAGTATGAACTTCCTAGAAAAGGGTAGTCATAGAATGTGATGAGTGAAGATATATATTCAGATATGAAAATTTGTTAGAAATGAGTATGATGAAATTTCAGGGACGAAATTCTTATAAGAAGGGGTGAATATAATATCCCAGATATTTCCAAGATTTTAAATAATATCTTAATTGATTTTATTAAAGGTTCAGGTTTAAAACCTAGAATTTGAGAAGTAAGATGTGTAGAAAATGGGTAAACATTTTTTTTTTAACATAATTTATTTGTTAGAAATTAAGTGTGAGAATATTGTATTGATGCATGCAGAGAATTTATTAAGGAAATAAATTCAATTGAGAAGTGAAGGTGAATATATATATATATATATATATATATATATATATACCTAGAGTTGAGTTTGCTAGTCAAACAAGATGATGTGTGAAGTAAATTAAATACTCAATAAAATTAATAAATTAATTAGTTTAAGTATGGATTAAAAAGGAAAGTCATGTAATATAATTAATTGAATTAATTATATGAGTCATGAATTAAAGCTAATATTAGCAAATAGAGAAATGGAATATTGCCTAGAATGACAATATTAAGAAGATAATTAATTAAGTAATTAACTTAATTATTTAGTTGTCATATAGAGTCCATTAATGGATTTAATACAAGCCCAATATGGGAATACTTGCATGAAGGTGAGTAATTAAATAATAAGCCCAAATGTTAAGTTATGATATAGTCCAAGAGGTAATTAATATAAGTCCAATTAAATAATATTGGAAAGTATGGTATATTATGGTGTGGAAGTCCAATTAAATTAATTACCAAGCCCAAATTATATATGATATGTGAGTTGTGTTGGGTAGCCCAAGTAATTAAATAAGAGAGCTCAATACAAAGTAATCCATGTAGCCCAAACACATTAAAGTCAAATGATGGTCAATGTGTTGGGAGAATATTTTTCAAGTATTGATTGAGTGTAGAGAATTAACTAATGTATGGTTAATTGAATAACCCTAGTTGGTAGACAAGAGAGAGAATTAACCAAACATTGGTTAATTGATAGAGGAAAGAAGGTAGTGTTGAGAATTAACTATGTGTGAGTTAATTATGTAACCCAATGTGGTAGGATAATTAAAAGTAAGTCTAATTGGATTATATTATAAGTCCAATTGATGTATTAAACTAAGTTAAATTAATTAACCTAGTAGTCCATATAATTTAATTTGAACATTGATTTATGTGATAATTAACCAAGCCCAATGCTTGTTTTAATTAAATGTAACATAGGGTATTTAATGTTAGCCCAATGTAACAATTAAATTGAGCCCAACCAAATTAAATAAATGAGCTCAATATAATTTAATTCTAAGGTCCAAAGTGGAGCCCAATGTACAAGTATAGGTGAATATGTATACATATATTGGTGTATATATATATGGATACTTATATAATGATATATGACATAAAAATAAAGCCAAATTGGTGTAATAAATTGCAAATCCCGAATTTTGAGGGGGCCCCACATGGAAATGTTGAGTGTGGACTTTCTATGGCTTTAATTACACTCCAAAAGTTGCTTACAAGCAACCTTGATGGATGTCACACCAATGGTCATTCATGGTAGTCATTCCATGCAATAGTAATCTAGTTTAAGCTCCTAATTTCACCAACACTAGTTGATTAGGAGGTTAATAAAGGATTAACATTGTGCTATAAATAGAAGTGTTCCATTTATTGGTGAGGTTGGTTAGTCATTTGTAGCATTTTCTAGAGAGAAAAATGGAGAGCTTCTTGAGAGATATAGAGAGTTACTTTTATGAGATTGATGATCCACCAAGCAAATTTGCTAGAGAATGGACAAGAGAGAGTCACAATCCAAGATCAAGTCAAGAGGAAGGAGAGCATCCATGTATAAAAGGTTAAAAAATGTTCTAAACCTTCTTTAGTTCATTTTTATAGTTTAGATATGATTTGAACGGTTAAAATGTATTTTTAACCGATCAAAACACGTTTTGATGTTCTAGAAGTCTTTAGCTATGTAATATATGTATATTCATAGTTTGATGGGTTTAACATGGGTTTTTATATGTGTTTGTGATGAAAAATTTCATCAAACTCATTGAATAAATTTTTACCGACGAAAACAAATTAATCTAATACGTAGCAGCCCCTTCACGGAATTACTGTTCAGAATCCGTAAGTCGGATTTATGATCCGTCAATTTTGGGTGATAGATCCATGAAATATGAAGATTCTCCAAGTTGAATGACTAAAATCCGATTTAAAATGAGCAAGATATGGATTTTCTACCAAAACACCCCATTGTTTTAGGGCTGTGCACAACAGTCCGGTTTGGAGCCAATTTCCGTGACCAAAACAAATCCAAATTTGATATTTGATGACAGAAAAATGTAGTTTGGGAAGTTACGAATCCATCGATACCAAATAGGCCTCAATCGGACTTGTGGATTTCATTTTATTCAAGTTCCCGTCGGAGACCCCAAGTCTGAAAAATTCAAAAAGTAATCTGCCTATTTTTTTAAAAAAACCGGCCGGTTCGTTTTTTTTCAGTTTTTCATGATTTCTAGGTAGGGTCGGTTCGGGCATTTTTAGGCCGGTTCTTGGGTTGGTTCCAAAAGAGAAAATGCTTATAATTTTATAAATAAAATTATCAAAATTTAAAATCCGATTTTTTTTGTAATTTGGTATTTATTAGAATTAACGGTGGATTAAAGCTTGCTAAATTGCTAATAAGTGTGGGAAAATTATTTTTAATTTCAGAAAAATAATATTTGACCTATTGGCATGCTAGTTAAGTGTTATAAAATAAAATTTGAAATTATTGGAGTGATTCACTATATATTAGCTATTTATTAGTGTATAAATAGGCTAATAATCTAATTAAATATTATTTAATAAATATTAAATAATATATGAAGTTATGTAATTAATTAATTATGATTTAATGAATATTAAATAATAATTAAAGGAAGTTAAGATGAATAAGTTAGTTATTTATTATTTAATTGCACTTAAATAATAAGTAAAGTTAAATAAATAATTAATTATTATTTAAATTAATATTAAATAATAATTAAAGAATATTAAAGTTAGAAAGCTAATTATTTATTATTTAATAAATATTAAATAATAAGTAAGGTTAATTAAGTAATTAATTATTATTTAATTAATATTAAATAATAATTAAAGGATAATTAAGGTTAATAAACTAATTATTTATTATTTAATTAATATTAAATAATAAGTAAGGTTAAGTAATTAATTAATTATTATTTAATTAATATTAAATAATGAGTTCGGATAATTAGTTAATTAATTATTATTTAATTCATATTAAATAATAATTAAATGGTAATTAAGTGGAATAAATTATTACTTAATCGAAAGAAGATTATTAAGTAATTAAAATATATTGATAATATTATTGACTAACTATTAAATGATAATAGTTAAGAATTAAATCATTATTCAATAATTAATAATGATATGTAATTAATTTAAAATATTATTAAAGGATTAATAATATTATTTAGCATTTAATTAACTATTAAATAATAATAGTTAAGAGTTAAATCATTATTAAATAAATAATAATGATAAATAAAGATTTAAAATATTATTAAAGAATTAATAATATTGTTTAACAAGTAATTAACTATTGGGTAATAATAGTTAAGGGTTGAATCGTTATTAAATAATTACTAATGATACGCGAGGATTTCAAATATTATTAAATGATTGATAATATTGATGAACAATTAAATTATTATTAAAATGATTGATAATAATGAGAAGTCAATTAAAATATTATTAAAGGGTAATAATATTAGCAAGCAATTAAATTATTATTAAAAGATTAATAATAATGATTAAGGTAAACTATTATTAAAAATAAATTAATAATAGTAATGATTATTTAAAGTGTTATTTAACAATTAAATAACATTATAAGTTATTACTAATTGATAGTAAAATTTAAAATATTATCCAAGGTGGGTAATATTATGATAGATATCGAGATAAATGATGTGATTAAGTTAAACCAAGGGTATGATCCATTAGTGATTAATTGGTGGATCGACCTAAATAAATATAGGGTCCAAGTTTTAATGCAGTGACATTAATAAATGTCAGAATTGCATAGTTTCGAGCAAAAGATTTATGGTGTTGAATATGAAACACTGAGTCAAGTCAAAGAGAGACTAAAATATGAAATTAACCTTATTAAATAAAGGGGATGATAAGAAGAAATAAATATCTTTAAAATAAGATTTAGTATTGAGTCAAACTTTGACTGATATTGTGCACCGTTGATCTCACATACCGTGTAGGTGGTGCAAGGAACGTGAAAGATTAACGTAAGCTGGTTATACAAGTCCAGGCAAGTTTTTCAGAACGTGTTGTATTATGTGGATGAATTATAAGTTTGTTATTAAACTGAGATGTGCTCATACGTGGTTATGTGCAAAGATGTTTTAATGTGCCTTTGTGCAATAAGTTGATTTGAACTGTTGATATGCGGTAGTTGATTTAAGACAATTGTTCTGCATTGAACTATATGTCATGATAGAGGTTAGACATGAAGCATAGATTAAATGCGAGGCATGATATGCATGAGCAGTATGTCATAAACTGAAATGCATGAAAAACATGATGTTAGTCTAAATTGTAAATTTTATGTGAAGCATGTAATGTGTTATGTGTAGCTGTTGAACTTGCTGAGCCGTCGTGCTCACTCTTGCCTAAACCAACATTTTCAGATAAGGCTAGTTACCTGAAGTTCTCGATAAAGAACAAGGAACAGGAAAATATATTACTTCCATTGAAGATCTAAATATCTATTGTAGATATCAGTCCGAATTGGACAGGTAAATGATTCTGTAGCATAAGACTTAGTTGGTATGTTATATGAGTATTAAATACTCAAATTGATTGTAATAGAATGTCGTATCATGTATGATATTGAGACATACTAGGAATGTATAAAGATTTCGATTCTGGAATAGAAGGAGATGTTATATAATTGTAAATAAATGATTATTTAGCAATTATAATATTGTTAAAATTCACGAAAGATAAGGAAAATGTTGTACTCGTGTTGAACCGGATCCGAGGTTCGAGAAACCCGGATTCGGGGTCGTCACAGAAGAATTGTAATAATCTCAAACAGTTGGCGCGCCTAGCGCGAGAATTTAAGGAATAGGCCAGTAAGGGGACAACGTCGTCTACACCAAATTGATCGAAGAATTCTACCTAAATGCAGTTTATGATGAAGGCACCCTTACCACCAAGGTAAAGGAAACTAAGTTTCAAATCAATATCGAGTAATTGAATCATCAGTTGGGGTTTACAAATGAAGGCATAACAACTTTTAAAGAAATCGACATAGAGCCCGGACTGGAGAAAATGGGCTACAAGTAGAACCTACAACTGAATGGGATGAAGAAGAAAGAGTTTCCTCAAGAGTATGAGTTCCTTGTTGACATCGTGGGCAAATGTATCCTATGCAAAGATTTTGCTCATGACTCTGTAAGTGAACTACAGTGTAAGATTATGACTGCGATAGTGATGAACAATAATATCAAATTTGGAGCAATACTACTAGACTGGATGTCCAAATGGAAGAGAAGTGTTGAGAAGAAGAAAGGCAAACCAGCATCGAAGATGTTTTATAGAAGATTTATAAGCATCCTTCTGAATAAAAGGCTAAAGAAGTTAATCGAAGATCAAGAAGGTGAGGCACTAAATGTCAATAAGAAAATTATTCTAAAGATGTTTGATAATTGGAAGAGAAACCTAGTCAAAAATCTCATATCTAAACAGTCTGAAGGAAGCGAAAGAACAATTAGTGAAGTTCAGAAGCCAACTTCTGTAAAATTGAAGAGGAAAATGGTAGAGATTGATAAAGAAACATCACAAGGATCAGTTACTCCAGTTGTGGATAAAATTTTGTCATCAACTGCTGAGAAACCAATTAAGAAGAAGTTAAAGAAAAAAAAGAGTTAAAAAACAGTCATAAGGGATCAGCAAAAGATGAACCAGAATCCTTACTACAATCTATACGAAAGACGGGATGGAAGGGAAAGAAATCAAGATGGGCTATAGTTAAAACCCCTGTAACAACAACCATTAAAAAGATACAAAAATCGTTGAAACTGCAGTACCAGAAGATTAAGAAACTCCACCAGTAGAAAATTCGACTCTGAAAGAACTGACCGAGAAACAAAAGAAGAATGGAAAAGATGCCATGTCTGTAAGGAAGAAAAAGAAAGCCAAAGTCACTGCAACAGAAATTGAAGAAATGGCTGAGAAGGTCCCTGAACCTGAGCCAATGATCGTTGAACAACAAAATGAGAGGGATTATGAGGCGGAGCCTTTACAAATTCTTGAAGAAATGACTGAGACGGATTTAACTCATGAGCCAAAGAAAATACAAAGAAAGCTGGTGAAAATGGTAGAAAAGAAGACAATTAAGAAGAAAATTAAGAAAAGAAAAGCTCCACAAAAAATCAAGGCTATTGCTGAGGAGAGCAAGAAACGACTATTACTGAGGGGGAGCAAGAAATTGCTAACAAAGAGGTGGAATAAAGGCAGCCCAGTTCATCTGTGGACTCACTTGTATTAACTCAAGTTAGATATGTTGATCAAAATGCAAATCAAGAGTTCAACCCCGTAATTATTAAACCAGAAGATCAAGATTATGAGGGGGAGGAACAAACAAATGTACAAGTATTTTCATATGTTCCATTATCATCAAATATAGTCAGAACACAAATTGTGTTACAAGCTGAAGAAGATCCAAATGAAAGTTATCTTGACACATTTTGTTGGCACTGAGGCTGGAAGAATGAGATTAATATCTATATCACTAGATGAGTGTAAAGTAAAATGCAGAGAAAAAGACATAAATAACTAAAATATAAATGTAAAAATAAAAGAAAGAAAAATATACTCCCCTTGGGTTGTCTCCCAAACAGTGTCTTTGTTTATTCTCATTGACTTGACAATATTTTCAAACATTACGTCACTCCTCCCTCATGAATTTTGACAATTTCATCTATCTTTGCTTCATTTATCATGGACTTGTTTAATTTCCCTTGCAGTTGATATGAAGGTTTTACTCCCTCTTCAATGATCTGACATTTGAGATGATTAGGGAGAAGCTTCAAATCTGGAATGTGATCCTGCAAAACAGAAGGTAAAGATTTCTTATTAGAAAATGGTAAGCCAAAGTATGGATCGTTACCTGTTTTCGGAGAACCATTCACAGCCGCAATAATTTTCTTCAAATTAGCATTCAAGACTAACTCCTCATTCTCTTTCCCAAAACTCTGGCTAAATGTCGTTTCCAATTCATCATTTCCATAAAAAAAACTTTTTGTGCTACATAATCAATCACATCAACAGAGTAAACAGGATTAGGACATTTCATGGCATCAAAAATATTAAACGTAACAACTTCACCATCAAACTCCATTGTTAGTGTACCATTATGAACATCGATTTTAGTCTTGGATGTCTTTAAGAAATGTCTTCCTAACAAAATAGGAGCATTTTGATCACCATTCTCCAAATCAAGCACGTAAAAATCAACAGGAAAAATTAAATTATTTACTTGCACAAGAACATCTTCTATTATACCCTTAGGACAAACGTTAAATCTATCAGCCAACTGAATCACAGTACTAGTTCTATTCAAGGGTTCAAGTTTTAAAGAAGCATATAGAATATGATATGACATTAATGGATGCTTCTAAGTCTAATATGACATTTTCAAATCTAGTGTCACCTATCTTGCAAGGTATAGTAAACATTCCTGGATCTTGGCACTTAGTAGGGAGTTTTCTTTGAATTATTACCGGCACATTCTTTCCTACTTGTACATTTTCATAGCTTTTAAGTGCTTGTTTTCTCTTGTATGTACACAACTTTTTTAGAAATCTAGCAAAACGTGGTACTTGTCTAATAGCATCTAATAATGGAATATTTACCTCGTATTTACGAAAAGTTTCATATAAATCTGAATTTTTCTCATACTTTCTTTTTTCTATTAAAGTAAGAGGGAAAGGGGGTACCGTTTTATAGTCAGAAAGGGATGAAAATTTATGCTTAGGGGTACCATTATTAACTAGAACGATGTTGTCCTCTTTATTGTTATCTGCTTCTGTGTTGTCTGCTTCAGCTTTGCTCTGCTCTTTTGGTACAGACTTTGTCTTTTTAGGAGTTTCTATCTCTTTACCGCTTCTCAAAGTGATTGCACTGACATTCTCTTTTGAATTCACCACCGTTTGAGAAGGTAATTTTTCAGAACCTTGCGCCTCTAGTCGACTTATTGCGGTTTCCATTTGTCCCATCTGTGTTTCCAAATTTTGCATATTTGCCTTCGTTTCATGTCGAAATTGCAAATTTTCTTGTTGAAATTATAAATTTTCCTGTTGAAATTGCAAAGTGTTAGCAGTTAGTTGTTTAATCATATCCTCTAAAGACATATTATAATTAGATGATTGACCTTGTTGTTTGTGGGGATATAACTGCTTGTATTGTTGGCAGCTTGCAAAGTTTTGATTTGTGGGTTAATTTACTTGTGGATTTCCATAGCCGAAATTAGGATGATATCTCCAACCTGAATTGTACGTGTTTGAGTAAGGGTCATATCTCATTTGTGGTTGATCAGGAAAACCACCTGTTGCATTCACTTGTTCATAGGACTCCTCTTGAAGAGTGGGGCACATATCTATTGGATGTCCTACTACCGCACAAATTCCACAAGCTTTCACTTGTTATGTAGTTCCTACAACCACTTGACGAACAAGAGAGGTTATACTATCAATTCGTTGCTCAAGGGAAGAAATATTTACCTCATTGACATTCTTGGATGAAAAATCAAGCCTAGTGCCAAATTATTGGGAATTAGCCGTCATGTTTGCAATCAAGTTCCTTACAGCTTCGGGAGTCTTATCCACAAAAGCTCCTTCGCTAGCGGTATTGATCATGCTTCTATCGGTAGACATGAGTCCTTCATAAAAATATTGGATGAGGAACTGCTCACTGATTTGATGGTGGGGACAGCTTGCACACAATTTCTAGAATCGTTCTCAATGCTCGTATAGGGACTCTCCATAGTTCTGTCTCACACCACAAATGTCTTTTTTGATATTGGCTACCCTTGAAGCGGGAAAATATTTCTCAAAGAATAATCTCTTCATCTCTTCCCATGTGGTGATGTTTCCGGAGGGTAGATAGTATAACCAATCCTTAGCCAAGTATTTCAAAAAAAATAAAGAAGCTCTTAAATTAATTTGCTCTTCAGTCACTCCAAAAGGTTTCAAACTTGTGCACACCATATGAAATTCCTTTAAATGTTTGTGAGGGTCTTCACCTGCGAGGCAATAAAAATTGGACAATAAATGTAGTAGACCAGACTTTAATTCAAAGGAAGTGTTAATATCTAAACTAGAAAAAGTTATGCTTAAAGGTTGTTGGTTCAAATCAGGGGTCGCAAGCTCTTTCAAAGTCCGATTTCTAGCCACGACTTCCATCCTTAACTTGCACAACTCAAATAAAATATGAAAACTAGAAAAATAAAAATAAAAAATCTAAAAAAAAATATACCAAATTAAAATAAAATTTACAAAAGCCAAAAAACAAATAAAATCACTGCCCAGCAACGGCGCCAAAATTTGGTGTCCTGTCGCAGGCACCCAAAAATAAAAATCTTACTTTGAAAAAATATTAATATGATAGTGTAAGTAAGAGTCAATTCCACAGAGAATGATTAATTTAATTTTGTATTTTGTAAACCAAAATTTGGGGATTTTTAATTAAAAAAATAATATAAATAATATTAACTAAAATAAATATGCAATTAATTTAATGAAATAAATAAGAAGAAAAAGCCTTGATTTAAGTTAACATCCACCATCAAGAATTTACAATTGATCATTGACATAAAAATAACTCAATTCATATTTTAAATATTCAACGTAGAATAATTACTCATATTCGAATAATTTTCCTACCTCTCCATAATTTTAGTTAAGTAGAAACAAGCGATCTAAATAACCCTTACTACTAAATAACCTAAAACAAGCGTTAAAAATTTAACTTAGTAGAAGCTTTAAGAATTAGATAGATCGTTGAACTGAATAACACAAGCCAAGTGTCTGCATTTAATTTAGATAAATATTCTTCCTAAGGTATAATAATATTTTGATATGCAAAATAATTATTAATATTAGTTGCTTCATAAATTAAAGTGACCAAATAATTACGGATTTGATATTTAATTTAGTAGTAGATTAATGCGAATAATAAACTAGTAAGCCTCTTAGCAATTAAATGAATCAATCATATAAATAAACACAGAAAAATATCCAATACTCAAAATATAAATTGAACAATTAAAATAAATTAGATCTCGCAGTGTATAAATCTTGATGACTTCAATCACTTAAACCAAGAAAAATAATTTAGCTACACAGATATAGAAAGCACCAAAAAATAAAAGAGAGAAATTTTCTAGTAAAAATTGCATTTTCCATTGTATCTCAAGCCCTCTATTTATAGGTTACATAATTCTCCTAACCTTAATAGAAATTATAATTTTCAAACACTAATAGGATTTAAAATATTAAATAATTAAATATAATTTTTTTTATTAATTTTTCTAATCCAAATTTGTTAAGGATTCTTATATTATAGGCATCCTTGCTGCTAGGCCACATGGAATCAAAACAAGTTGTTGCACCTGGATTGGTTCCACACGAAAAGGTCTGCTGAAAGCTTTTAGTGGCGGGACCCACACGGATAAAAAATAAATTCGTCAAAACTGCTGATCGCATAATGCACGGTATTTTTTTTTTTCAATCTGCGTCCGACCGTGCATTGCGCGAGAGCTGCCCTGCTCCTTCATTGATTAAAACGTCACTGTTCCCATTAGCTGCTGATCCTTAAAACTGACGCATGCATGGCGCCTCTACTAATGTTGCTGAATTACAGTAATGCCCCTAGCCAGTTGCTCATAATTACACAATGCCATTCCTTTTACTTTTCCTAAAAAACAAAATAAAATTACTAAAAATAATAAAAATGCATAATACTAAATAAATTACCTAAAATACTAAAAATACTAAAAGCTCACAAATAATTAAGCCTAAAAATACCTAATAAATAGACATAAAATCTACTTATCAATGAGCAATTTAAAACCTATCATAACATTGAAATGAATAGAACTACGACTGTATTTGATGCTGACAACAACCAACTACTCTACTTTCTGCCTCTTATGCCTATGGTGAAGGCAGTATCTGTTGGAGACCAAAGCTTCATAAGGTGGAATTTCTCAAAATTTTCGAACCTGAAATTAATTTCTTAGAATTTTCCAAGAGTTCTGAAGTTTGCCACCAAGATGATCTGAAATTAACCTTTCTTCTTAGGATATTCATTTAATAAGGTATCCACTGTGCTTTATTCATTATTTGATGATAATCCTCCTTTCATATTCTTCGCATTTGATGGTGACAATGTTGAATAATCATCATCTTTATCAGATGAATCTTTGATCGTAGAGTCTCAAAACTCTATTGATAACATAAAAGTTCATGTTTCTCTAATCGAAGAGTCTCAAAACCTTTCGATTGATGAACAAAACACCAATTCTCAAATAATCATTCCTGATACATCTTCTCCAGAACATATGACTTATCCACATAATTCACCATCTTCCAGCAATCTTCAAATCATAGAGTCTCCTCGCCCTACGATTAAAAGTCAAAATGAACAACCAGATATAAATGCCACCCCACTGTAACACACAGATATACCCTCATCTTCGTAAAATGAATATTTTGACCTCACTCTTGTCATTTCCAATATTTCCTAAAACAACAAGGTTGGATCAGAATCTCTCCTAGAAATAATTCTTGAATATGTCTCTTTGATTCCTTCAAAAAATCAAATGGCAGAACTACTTGCACTAGTCACAGCATACATTAATCAAGATTTTGATCAAAGATCACTTGCATTGCATCAAAAATTGAACAAGATAGCATATGCTGGTTCCAAAGTTCCTTCAAAAATGGGAAAAGAATTCAGTTTTAAAATGAAAGAGATGTTCAAAATAATTGCTGAGAGTATTCATCAAAGAGATGCAGTTTCTTTGAAAAGATTAAAGCTAAAAAAAATGTTATTCTTGAATATCAGAACTCAAATGACAAGACTATTCAAGTACTCCACAACAAACTCATTGACATGAGTACCTCTCTCACAAGCTTCAAGCAAGATGTCATAAAACAGATGGAGCAAACTGATGAGTCCCTGCAGAAAACTGATGCTGCTATGGCTTTTGTACATCAAAATGATGCTCATGCTGAGAAATGCCTAAAAGATCATGCTGATGATATAGCCTCCTCAAGGGGACAAATACAAGAACTTATTACTGGCATGGACGATATCAATAAACAACTTGATTATCTTGTTGATAACAAAAATTGGGAGAATATAAGAAGTACAAAGGGAAAACGAGTGTCACAGAGATTTCAACAATCATCAATTCAAGCCCCTCTACCTGCCATACCCCTAAGTCAGAGATAAACAAGAGCTAAATCATCAAACGGAGTATCACTCTTAGGTATATGTCCACCAAACGACTCACTATTTTTAACAGACTATCTCAAGGGGTCCATATTAAAGGAGAAGAAGAGGAAGAAGAAATCTATCTGTCAGATCTTCTCAATCCAAGACCATCTGCTAAAGAAATTCAAAGAAGAGATATTGAAGCAAGAGAGAGTTATGAACGAAGAAGAGAGGTTGAAAGGCGATATCCATCGAGGAATAAGAGGTCAAGAAAATAGTAAGTGAAATAAAGTTAAGATTAGAGCTATTTCCGTGGAAAATGTTTCTTGTAAGATGATATCATTAATTAATAATTCATGCTTTCTATCTAGAAATACAGTTGCTCACTGTATCTAAGTCATGTTTAGTTTTCAAGTCTTATGCATCTTAGAATTGATGAATGCTTGAAACTATTAGTTTTGTCATCATCAAATAGGGGGAGATTGTTAAGTACAAATGCATAATTGAATGATTTGATGCTGACTTGATGTGAATTTATAATGTATATTTGTAACCAATAGCTTTTGTATAATCCTTATTGATATTCAAGGACTTAGAATAGAAAGATTAAGTTTGTTAGGTTGATTTTATGAAATTCAAAGTATGTATAGATGTTAAGATCAACGATCGCAAAGACAATAGAAACCTGTAGAATCTACTCTGGAATAATAAAGGTTAAAATCTACTATTGAGTAGAATTGATCATAAAGCGAGATCGTAAAGTGAACTCTAAAGTTATAAGATAAAATGAAGATTGCAAAGCTGACTCTAATTTCATATCGGAAGGATAAACATGGAGTTGATCGTAGAGCAAAGAGGAAAAACACATTTCGTTGAGTTGAAGGATCTAATAAACTTTATGATTGACATTGTTGTAATGTATTAACAGTTCTGATGTTGGACTAAATCATGGAAAATTCGAAGGGCAAGTACTTCAAGAAGTCCACTGGTCAAAGCAAGCTCCATATTGAAGTCAGAAAAAGTTGCGTCTAATGACTATTTCATTCGAGGAACATCAAACACGACATTACCATTTTTAGTAAACTAACGTGATGAGAGCACCGAAAGCAAGCTGACATAATCCCCTGCTATCAGATTGAAGATCTTAAAAAATTAGAGCATTAAATGAGCAACGATTACTTGTCAACGGGAAAATCTAAAGATCATCTCTAAAAAGACATCAAGATTCAGTTCAAAATAGAATAGAGGAGATTACAAGTTGTATTGCTGTTCAAAGTTTAAAAAGCTGTACTCTATGATCATAAACTACTCATTCAGTTGTTAAGTTCTATTAAAAGAAAAGAACTTTAACACCAACTTAGAAGCACCTCTAAAATCATTTTATCACTGAAGATAAAAGGTCTTAATGACCTCAGAGCTGCCAAGTCTGAGTACTTGAAGAGATATTAGTGATCTTGTTTTAGTGACCCTAGAGTTGCTAAGTATTAGTGACTTGAAGAAATCTTAGTGATCTGGTCTTAGTAACCTTAGAGTTGCCAAGTCTTAATGACTTGAAGGAATCTTAGTGATTCATTGTTGATACTGGTCTTAGTGACCTATATCCTTAGTGAATTTCCTACCAGCAGTGCATAAGAATGGACTAAGAGATCTTTGTACTCCAAACCACTTAAAATTCTTTGTGTTCATTTATTTTTATGTCTTTATATTTTCGTAACATACATTAACTACGTGTGATTGGCTTTTAATAAAATTACTAAACTTGGAACTAAAAGTTTACTCAAATCTGTTAAGGTTTTTTTTTTATCAAATAAATATTTCTTTGTGCTTAAACATGTAGTTAAAGTTTTTCAAAAAGATCTATGCAACCCCCTTCTAGATCATTTGTACTTCTGGGAACTAACAGAGCCTTATCCACAATATCTGAATATAAATAAAGTTTCTGAGAAATGGGGTATTGGCGAATCTCAGGTCTCAAACCTCGCAAGAACATTCGAGTCATACGCGCTTCATCCTCCACCATGTGATGCGTAAATTAGGATAGTTCTGCAAACTTGGCCTCGTACTGTAAGACAACCATATTGTTCTACCCCATCTTGATAAACTCCACCTCCTTCATGTGGCGATTACTTTTTAGAAAGTACTTCTCATTAAGTAGCTCTTGAAACTCTACCCAAGACATTTCGATGCTGAATGATGAATACATTTCACTAATTTCCACCAGTGATTTGCCTCTCCTCGTAACATAAAAGGTTGCGAATGAAACCTTTGATCATCGGCGCAACATACGACATCAAATATCTTTGTCATCTATTTGATCCACCCTTCTACCTTGAGTGGATTAGGCTTTTCTTGAAACTTAGGTGGTCTCAACTCCTTGAATTACTTGGCAATGACCTTCCGTGAGTTATTCGCGTTTCCACTGATATTATTGATAGGAGTTCCTCTCGTATGGTTTTGTATGAATCGAATGAAGTTCCTAAAAAAATTATCATTCATTACATTATTAGTAGCGTTATTCTCTGAGTTCGCAGGAGGATTATTTGTAGCTTCTTGATTTTTAGCCACATTTGCCTCCAGCATTCTATAGTTCATATCGTGATTTTCAGACACCATTCTGAACTGTAGTCACAATATAAAGGTTAGTTTAAATAAACTGACATGTCACTTTTTGTCTCCACATTCAAACCGACTAATTAGATAAAAATTAACTTAGGTGGGACACACTAGTGAAAAATTCTATTAATCTCTCCCCTCATAGTTTTAACTTTAGATCTTTATCAGATATCCTATCCCCAAAATCTAATACCAACTGTGTCATCCCCAAATTCGGGCCTACTCAACCCAATTTTAATCGCCAAAAGACAAACAACAAACTATTACAATACAGTACAAAGTACAATAATACAATACTCATTAATACACAATTAAACATTCACTATTATTGCTACACTATTTTATAACATAGTGAAGACTATCAACTATCAACTCGGACCATCACTCCATTCCCCTGTTAGTCTCAGCTACACTTTTATTTCCTGAAGAACAATGGAAAAAAATGGTGAACTCAAATAGCCTAGTAAAAAATATCAAGACTAAGATAACGATGAGTAAATTATTAATAGCCTTCAATAGTGATAAGTTCTTGATAGAATATAATAGAAAACAAGTTTTTAATTAATATTTACAGCGGAATAAACAATCCATTAGGAGAGTAAAATAGATCATGATGTCGAAAATTTTCTCCTATTTAGAAATTCACCATCAAGCTTTTACCAACTGTAAACCAATGGTCATGATCATGTCAAACAACAGTTCTTCTTTACCCCAGGCCAAATAGAACTTTCACCACGTGTCCTAAAAGACATTTAACAAACATATCTTTTTTGTCCCAGGCCAAAGACATTCATCAATCATATCATCTGTGCACCCAGGCCACATATATTCATAATAACTTAATTCTCGATGATTAAAACAAATAATGGTGATATAAATGAAGAACAAAAGAAAGAGAATAATATGATAAACAATAGACATTAGAGGTTTATAAATTTTACTTTGTCTAGAGTCAAATAATGTTCAAATTGTCAACACGATGTGGAGTCAAATTTCAGAATGATATTCAATGTTCATAACAGTTAATATTCAATTGGAAGGTTTTACTAAATAGGAAGATTCAAATAAAATGATATTAAATGAAACGTCATTTCATATTTATCATTTAATTATTAACTGCCACATATAAATTTCATGGTGCACATTAACTCGTATGAAATCATCAAAAGTGATTTGATAGTAAAAATTTGTGTAATATACATAATAAAGTAGAATAAACTTCAAAATAGTTTTTGAAAGAAAATAATGTTTCAAAAGAATCTTCAAGAGAAAGTTTTTCAAAATGAATCTTCTAAAAGAAGAGTCTTCTAAAGAAAGAGTCTTCTAAAAGAAAAGTTATAAACACCGTATGATGTGTGCGGGTACTTATATAACTTTTATAGAAAAATTTACTTGGACAATACTTGTACTCGTATAGATCTTCACAAATACTCAAGATAACCTTAGAACACTCAGAGCGACACTTATACAAAGTAATTTTTCTAGAAAGTGAAAGAAATAATAAACAAGAAAGTTATAAAAAATTCTTATGTTAAGGTCTCTATCTATAGGCATTTTACTTGACCCTTCGAAACTTGTAAGGCCTTTGGAAAAAGCTGGGGTTATTAGGCCTTTGGAAAAAGCTAGGGTTATTCTGCCTTTGGGAAAAGCTAGGGTCATTTGGCCTTTGGAAATACTAGAGTCAAATTTTATATTTTAATCTATACCGTTTACTTCAAGATTATGTTTAATCCATACTACACATTTTACTTTTTAAGATTTTTTTTAATCAATACCACATATTTTAGATTTTTTTTAATCTGAATTATTACATTATCTTTAATTTATACCACAATACCAATTAATAAAGGAATATAATAATTAAAATAATGCTATAATGGTGATAACAATAATGTAGAGAATAAATAAAGAACATGAAAGAACACGTTACTGTGACAATTACTAGTTTAATAATATGAATTACTGTGCATATACTACTGTAACAATTATTAGTTTAATAATATGAATTACTGTGCATGTGACAATTATTAGTTCATCAAAGTAAAATTCTATGCAATAACTACTGTATCAGTTCAATAATATGAAACACTGTGCAATACCATGTATTACTGTGTAATACCGTGTGCTACTGTGAAATATCGTGTTCTACTATTCTTTTATTGCCGAGTATTTTAACAGTTAGAATTGATAGTACTGTTGACAATTGTTTTTTATTAAAAATGTTATTTTTGTCGTTTTCAACATCCAGCAATTATTCTGTTGTGGAATTTATTAATGATTGATTATTTTGACATCATCGTACTAATAGAATATTTTCTGAAAAATTATAATTTGCACATAACGTCTTTAACTTTTATCAATTTAACATCCTACTGTTTTAGAATAATATATATAAAGAAAAATTAAATTTTATTCAATAATAGTCGGGGCCTTACAAGATGTGTCAATATATCTTTAAAGTAACATAACTTTTAATTCAGGAGGAGTTATAAGGTCCACAAATATATAAAATCGAAATCGAAGTTAACGACGAGCTTTACAAGATTCCTTACCTTTGGCTATGATATATCATTTCAAGTCCGAAAAACTGGTTTTAATTAGTTTTATCATTGGTCAAATTTTTGGTCAAACTTTAATAATTTTCTAATTTTTCTAATTTTAATTTTTCTTATCTTAATTGGCTGAATGAAACTTCTATCCCTCCAAGTTGTTAAAGTCGTCCCTAAATTTTATTTTTCATCAATTGCGTCATTGAAATGGTCAATTAGTGTGAGTTATGTTCCTTTTCCCAAATTTCACTTAGATTTGCCCAAAGTTTGACCTAGCCCATTTTTTCAGGGGAAAATTTGTCTTTACCAATGTATTATCAATATCAAAAAATAATATAGAAAAAAACTAAACTTTTAAATTAAAATACAAACAAAAAAAGATAAAAAGAAGAAGATGATGAAGAACTAATTCTACTTTTTTACAAATTTCAAAAATTAATTTTCATACTTTAATTAGTTTTTAAAAAATATTTCTAAATAATATTTAATTTTTAAACTTAATTAAATTTTAT
This sequence comes from Hedera helix, assembly GCA_947179155.2. NCBI lineage: Eukaryota > Viridiplantae > Streptophyta > Magnoliopsida > Apiales > Araliaceae > Hedera > Hedera helix. The sequence goes on from OX359279.1 coordinate 2,719,963, forward strand.
GAAATTAGAATTAATTTTTTTTTCTCTCTGTTTTTTTTGTTTGTTTGTATTTTAATGCCAAAGTATAATTTTTTACATTTTAATATTAAAGATAATTTCAATAATGGTAAAGACAAATTTACTTTCAAAAAAATGAGTCGGGTCGAACTTTGGGTTGATCTAAGTGAAATTTGAGAACAAGAATAGGATTGTCATCAATTGGCCACTTTAGGGACCCAATTGATAAAAAATGAACTCTAAGGACAAATTTGACACTCGATGACAACTTGAAAGGACGTAAGTGTCATTCAACCTATCGTAATTGGGGTTGGGAAGTAGTTTAGGGTTATAAATACGCTGTTTAAAGTTTCTAAACAATTAAATTTTATTAATTAGTTGAGATTATATCTCTGTTGTTTTCTTTGTGAGTTTACTATTTTCATGTAAATTCAAGGATTTTATCTTGTTCGTGTTAGTATGATAACTAACCATTCATGTTTGTGTTAAAACGTTATAGTCTAACCATATTATGCTGTATTAGTAATATCTAATAAAAGGCAAAAATAACAAAGTATGTACAAGAATATAAAATACTATAAGAAATTTACCAATATTCAACCAACATATCTGTCAACAATGAGAACATTTTGTCGAGAATGATTCATTGTCAGACAAACTAATCTGTAGACAAAGATGACGATAATGCTACTGTAAATACCATTAATAATGCTACGACAAAAACCGTTGAAAAAAAATATTAATCGCAACTCCATCGACAGCATGCTTCGTGGATAATGTCTCTATTAACGCTCGAATTTGTCTACACGTTCAACCACCAGCTTGAACGTGAACCTGTAGGGAAAACAACCAGAAAGTACTTGACAACTTAGGCCGTCGGGGGATATATAAGTTTGATGTGAGAGTCAGTATAGGCTTCAAGATGTGTTAACAATAGAGGTAAGAAGTATTTAGTAGGGTAGAATGTGATGTCAATTCTTTTATTGTTCACCATGTATTTACATTACTCATATTGCTTAACAGGACTCTAATTCCTAATAGAAATTATGTAGTAGAAACTCTTCTGGGGAAGGTAACTACCACGTTAATCAATGCTAGACAGGTAATTCCCATACTAATTAGTATTAGATATGGTAACTGATTAGTATCTGAATTGATAAGAAAAGTTATCCCAAGCCTATCAGACTTAGGAGTCCTCTTGCGTACGCATTAAACCTAATGAATTATAAGGGTAAGACCCAATATGGGCAACCCATTTACACCAGTAAATATGCAGCCCAACATTACTCCTCATTCCTTTAGAATATGAAATGGGTTAGAGGAATAGATAAAAAGCTCCGGGAGTTCAAAGATTACAATGACCAAATAGGGCATGCTGTCGGGAGCCCCGAGGCATCAAAGAGAAGAAAAAGTTCCTTCGGGTGCCAATAGGTGTCAAACCGGAAGGAAATCTCCTTCAGGATTCTAAGGACTTCAGACCGAAGATAAAACTTTTTTAGGAGCTCAAAGGCGTCAGACCGAAGGGAAACATTCTTTGGGATTCCAATAACTTCAGATCGAAAAGAAAGTTCCTTTGGGAACCCAGAGGTGTCAGACCAAAATGAAAGCTCATTCAGAATTCTAAGGACGTTAGACTGAAGAAATATTACTTTCGAAAAACCAAAGAAAGTATGCTTTTGGGAAACCGAAAAAATATTGCTTTCAAAAAATCGAAGAGAGTATGCTTTCGAGAAACCGATGAAATACTATTTTTGGAAAATCGAAGAAAGTATGAAAGTCCGAAGAAATATTACTTTTGAAAAATCGTAGAAAGTATGCTTTTGGAAAACAAAGAAATACCGCTTTCTGGAAATCGAAGAAAGTATATGTTTGGGAAACCAAAGAAATACTACTTTCAAAAAATCGAAGAAAGTATGCTTTTGGGAGACCAAAGAAATTATGATTTCGGGTATGCCAAACAATTGGTCTTGAAGAAGGGGCATTTTCTCGAAGAGCTAGGCTTGTTTTACCTGATGGGTAGCTTGCATTTTTTCTTGTAAATACTAAACACTTGTGTAAATTTACAATCATTAATAAATTTTCTTTTCTTCTCATGAAAGGAGTTTTGTATGTTCTTCTTTTTACGCTATTTGATAACGTGCTAACACTAATACTTAGGTTTCCCTGCCCCTTAGTCTTAGCTGAATAAAATTAAAGGTAAGGCTAGAGAGAAATAAGATAATCTCAATAGAACTTTTATTTCATAAATATTAAAGAAATAATATGATCTGTTAAAATAACTTCTAAAAAATATGACGCACATAACTAATTACTAATAATATCGCCAAAGTCAAACCGCATACTATATATAAGATATAGGCTTCCTATCCATGGTCTGAAGTTCTTTAACAATCATATTGAGATATTCTCAAGTAGGTAAAGGCACAACAGATTTCGGGAATCCGAGGACTGCTCCTTGGAAGCTGTCGTTATCACTCCAAAATTATTCCTTACTTTCACTCTATCAATATAAAATTGGTATAATGGCAAGCAAGAGTCGAACCCACGGGAAGTGTATTTTATGATTTATCCGAATGTTTCTAACAGTAAATAACAAGTAATAATAAAAAAGGGGATTTTTGTAACTACGATTCTACTAGAAAACAAGGAGTATAAATGAAGATTATTCAATGATTTGCAAACTTCAGTTCTTCAGTTCAGTATCATCTTTTCATAAATATGATATAATCAAGTTAATTAATACCTTTCCTTAAATGAAATTAATAGCCCTAGGTAACCACGGTCCGCGTTACCCGAAATTCCCCTTAGGTTTTAAATCTAATGTGACGATCGCCCCCACTAGACCCTAATTATCATACAACCTAAAACTATCAGTTTAGATTTAATATGACAATAGCATTAAGAATTAGGGAATTAGGTCATTCCAAGCAATAATCGTACAATCGCAGACTATTTAACCTGTCTTCTTGATATCATAGCAATATTCAAAAGCTTGACTACAATCAAATACCACTATTCGCTACTTATGATCAGATATAACATCGTTTGCTTAATATTATACCTTAATCTAGCATATGATAATAATCAAATCAATTCAATGGGCCCTTATCAAATTAATCAAACCAATCATCATTAAGCAATTTTAATAGATCATCAAGAATAAATTCCACAGACGAAGGAAGAAATACTAATAACTCAATTAATTCATAGATAATAAATAAGATTCAACATCCATTAGAACTGAAAATAGAGAACTTAGCCTGACATAGTCAAAAACGCCAATCAATCTTCAATCAAAGTCTTATTCTCTAAGTTGTGTTAAAATCATCCTAATCTACTCTATTTATATCTCTAATAACTCTCCTAACAACTCCTAACTCGTAGCAACTTCACAATCCTTCTTTTGCTCAACTTCTGGAAACACACGAACTCTTGAAATTAATTCCGCCGACCACGGCCCCGGCCACGGATTGCACTATAAAAAGTCGGTCCCGGCCGTGGTTACTGTTCATAATTACAAAACTGCCACTAAGCTCTGTTTTTACCGTTTTGACCCTCCAAAGCTATTTTCTGCAATATAAACATAAAAACAAGTAAAATGTAAATAAAAATACTCAATGATAACAATTTATTAAGCCCAAGAACATCGATTCGTAAGTATAAACTACACTCATCAAATACCCCCAAACTTAAGACTTTTCTTGTACTCAAGCAAAATTACCAACAAGAAAAACAACTACATTAATTATACTAACTGCATGAATGCATATGCAGATCCAACTAATGTCTTGAGCAATAAATCAACACAATTCATAAAAATCCAGCCTTAAAGATCCTTAAGTAATAATTCAGCAAAATCTCAAATTCATGCATAATCAGAAATCCAACATATCACCAATTTCATTCACTACCAACCCTTGTGTGTGTGTGAATTCAATATATCATTTCAATCAAAATTTTAATACAACTCATGAACCAATGTGACAAATAAAAGATATCGACTCAAAATTTTAATCCCCTCTATACACTTGTCTTCACATTTTTTCATTTTTTTTTCTTCCTTCATTTTACGAGTGCGTTTTACGCTCCATCTCGTGTAATATTAACTTAGCATGTGCAATGTCCATTTTTCTTAGGCTTTTCAAAATTACCCATGTAGCGAACTTTCCACCAGTGACTCCCAAACCAGTTGGCTTTAGGGCACTGAGTGTAGAGACACTCCTAAGGGCTTACTTGTTCGAGCAATAGAGGCCACAAAAACAGACTAGCTAAGAATCTGCTCATATCTGTCTACTTTTCTTTATTTATTTTTTCTTTATTTTAAAGACAGACATCGAAGCCATTATATAATTCACCCTTTATATCATACGATCCAACACAGTATAGAAGTCACCACTATCTTCAATTAGCACCTAATCCATTAAATTGAACCAAAATTCAACTGACTTAATATATTGAATGTGCAATGAAAAATTAAGGGTCTCGAGTTCAATAAAACTAGCACATAGTTAGAATTTCCAATTTAGCAATCCTTATCCATCTTACTTAAAATTATTACAAAATTCATCAAATTTTTATCATCGGCCATCATTAAACTTCATGCATCAATTACCGCTCAAGTTATGCAATGAAATATGATCCTAACTACATGCAACAAACTAATTAACACTAAATAAAACAAGAAAAATATTTTTATGATTTTTGAATTTTTTTTATTTTTTAATTAAAGTTTAATTCATTCTAAATGCTAAACCAACTAAACAATGTCCTAAAATATGCAAATGCATCATAATATTCCTAAAACTACTATATAAATGCAGACTAAATACTCCACCCCCAAACTCAAAGCAGACAATGTCCTCATTGTTAAAGAAATAAAGAACTGAAGAAATAAGAACAAGAGGACTCCCCTGATAGGTCAATCGTCGGGATCGGAAAAGGGACTGGAGCGGTCATCATGGTCATCAGGAGGCGGGTACACCGGCAATGGCTGTGACTCAGGAAAAGGGACTGGATCGGCCGTCGGATTCATCCTTGCGAACATCTCAGTCAAAGCCATGTTAAAATTAGTCTGAGATTCAAACATATGAGCTTGACGTGCTGCGAGTCGTGCATTCTGCCTTTCTAAGCGATCCATCCGATTATCGACCCTCAATTGTAAATTTCGGAGCTGAGAGCTGAATTTGGCCTTACGCTGAACACCAGAAGTAGACGGGTCACCAGTTTCAGCAACAGGATCGTTGTGGATGAGAAAACCTAAACCACGGGGATGCGATTCACCTCTGTCCCAGACTTTATAGCGCGCAATCAAGCCATGATCCAACAAAATCAATGGCGGCTGCATAGACTCATCTGACCCCCATCGAACACCTGCTCCCCTACATAACCCACAAATTAGCGAGGGATGCGGCAAACTGCTTTGAGTAGGACCGCGCAGATTCTTCCTAATCGACGCCTCGATCACATCCCCCACATTTATGTGTTTGCCTGTCACGATAGCATATAGCAATACCGCCCGTTCTTTCGTTACATCACTCAGGTGCGTAGATGGCATCAACTTGGCACAGATAAATGCATACCAGATTTTACCATAACGGCTCAAACAATTAAATGGGAAAATCATGGAATCCTGATGGCCTCTAGTGGTCCAAACCATCCCAGGTTTGCACAAATCGCGAATGATCGTGTCGTAATTCGGCTGCTCAAGAACAAACTTCGCGTATTGGTAAAAGACGGGCAGCTCTATGTTATAAAATGCATTAATCGTAGCGCCACTAAAAGAGACCAGCTTTCCCCGAATCATAACAGCACACCGCGACGTATCCTCAAGGTTCTCATAAAATTCCTTGACAATTGATATCACGGCAGGATCCGGTTGATCCGTGAACGAATCCCATCCACGCTCCATTATCATACGAGCCATATCGCCATCAACTAGCTCCTCGGGACAAAGACCGCGCTCGGGAGTTAGAGCTTTACCCATCAAATAGTGATCAAATTTGTCCGCCGCCTCCGCACTAACAAACTTTTTCTTATCATAAGCACGGGTCGATGGTGTGGAACTTTCACCTCGTTGACGTTTGGGTGGCATATTGAACAAAATACCAAGTCCCTAACTCTCAATATCCCACCACGAATGCGTAGCACAAACCGAACAATCCAAAAATCGGAAAAATGGACAAGTTGTGTCTTTGATGCAATTCAACAAACACTTGGTGGGCACTATGTTTCTTCCCCAAATTCAGAGCATACAAACAAGGCTAACAATGGCATATCAATAAGCTCTTCTGTGACACACCACACGAACATACAACTCCCACCAAAACTCCTCCAGTTGGCCAACACAAACCAACTGGGTAACCAAAAATAGAATGCAAAGAAGAAGCAAAACCAAGCGGAGACCCGAATGGAAACGGAAGGTAATACCTGGAATGGGTAGGCAACGAACTGCTCGTGTCCCAAATTGAAGGCCTGCTATGACAGAGTCGACCCCCTTCGTGGCAGAATCGTGTCCTTGGTTGGGAGGGTTGTGCGTGTGAGAAAGAAGTGATGATGCCGGCTAGGAGGTGTAGGTGTGGTTCCCGGCTGGGAGGTGTTTGGGAGGAAGTCTCGGTTGGATGGGTCACCAGGAGAGAGAGAGAGAGTCGGTTGGAAGGATTCGGTCTGGGGACTTGGCTGGGTTGGTTTATGCTTGGGGTATGCTCGACTGAGGGAAGGAGATGGAGAGAGGTCGTAACTGGGGGTGGGTCTCGGCTGGGAAGGATTGGTAATGTGACCCAATGTCGACCGGTCCATGGGTTTTTAAATTTTTTTTTTTTTTATTTCGTGCACGGCCGGGGCCGTGAATTTGTGCAAGAAATCTGGCCGGGGCCAGAAGTGACTGAGAGTAGCCGGCCGGGGCCATGGTGTTCTGGGCTTAGAGCCGGCCGGGGCCATGTTGGGCTGCGAGGAGCTGGCTGGGGCCGTTCATTTCAAGGCATATTTCTGGCTGGGGCCAGAGTCGACCGAGAGGAGCCGACCGGGGCCTGGACTGGCAAGGCAATAAGCTGGCCGGGGCCATCTTTGGCTGCGAGGAGCTGGCCGGGGCCGGGAATTCCTAGGCATATAGACGGCCGGGGCTAGATGTGGCTGATGGTTCTGGCCGGGGCCACAGTTTTCTGAGCTAAAATCTGGCCGGGGCCGTGTATTCTGTAGCAGAAAATTTGCTGCTTTTCTTTTATTTTTCCGCTGTGAGTTTTTGCAACGTAACTCACCCATACCTATAATGAAACAGAAAATTCCCAAGGATTAGAACGGTTTAACATGGCGTAATATATCCTAAGCTAAATAACTTTGAAATCCTAAATGAACTAAGCTAAAAAACGTAGAAATTAAAAAACGCATGAAATGACTAATTTAAAGTCGGGTTGCCTCCCGAAAAGCGCGTTTGTTTAATGTCGTTCGCTCGAGATGTTGCTACTCAAGTGTGATGAACGGGATCCAATAATGTCACTAGCTCGACGTCCTCCACTTGAAATCCTTCATAGAACGGTTTAAGCCGATGACCGTTCACTTTAAATATCCTTCCCGTTCGTGGGTCGTTAATCTCTATCGCACCATGAGTGGAAATGTGAACAATCACAAAGGGCTCTTCCCACCGAGAACGCAGCTTTCCTGGAAACATTTTCAAGCGGGAATTGTACAAAAGAACCTTTTGACCAATTACAAACGTTTGTCGCAAAATTTGTTTATCGTGAAACGCCTTTATCTTTTCCTTGTACAATCTTGAGCTTTCATAAGCTTCATGGCGTAGTTCTTTTAACTCTTGTAATTGTAATTTCCTATGTTCGCCAGCTTCAGTCATGCTCCAGTTACATCATTTAATGGCCCAGAAAGCCTTATGTTCGAGCTCGACTGGGAGACGACATGGTTTTCCGAAGATGATTCGATACGGTGACATTCCGATAGGAGTTTTGTATGCAGTGCAATAGGCCCATAATGCATCTTCTAGTTTTAAACTCCAATCTTTTCTGTTAGGCTGAACGACTTTCTCCAAAACGGACTTGACCTCACGGTTTGAGACCTCTGCTTGGCCATTGCTTTGCGGATGGTAAGCCGTTGAAACTTTGTGCATGACATTGTATTTCTTGAACAGTGCTGTTAATGTCCTACTGCAAAAATGCGTTCCTTTATCGCTGATGATAGCTCTAGGAGTTCCAAACCTGACAAATATGTTAGATTTGACAAAATCTGCAACAACTTTAGAATCGTCAGTCTTGGTGGCTTTAGCCTCCACCCATTTGGAAACATAGTCAACAGCCAGAAGAATGTAAACATTACCATAAGAGACAGGAAATGGCCCCATGAAATCAATGCCCCAAACATCGAAAATTTCAATAACCAAAATGGGTGTTTGCGGCATTTGATTCCTACTGGATATGTTTCCGGTCTTTTGACAATTAGCACATGATTTACAAAATAGATAGGAGTCTTTAAAAATACTAGGCCAAAAGAAACCACATTCTAAAATTTTATGAGCTGTTCGTTTTGGTCCAAAATGACCCCCACAAGCGTAAGAATGACAGAAAGTTAAAATGGATGAAAACTCAGAGTTAGGGACACATCTTCTAACTACCTGATCAGCACAGAATTTTCATAAATAGGGGTCATCCCAGACATACCGTTTCACATCGCTCTTAAGCTTCTCTTTCTACATTTTGGAGAACTCACTAGGAATATAAGCGCTGACTAAATAATTAACAATGTTTGCGTACCAGGGTGCAGCCTTATCAACGGAGAATAGATGCTCATCTGGAAAGGAGTCTCGCAGTGGAAGTGCTTCTTCATCTTTAAGCAATCTGCTCAAGTGATCTGCCACTAAATTGTCTGCTCTTTTCTTGTCCTTTATTTGCAAGTCAAATTCTTGGAGCAGCAGGATCCATCGTATGATCCTTGGTTTGGAATCCTTCTTTGTAAGCAGATACCTGAGAGCAGCATGGTCAGAGTAAACTATGACTTTAGTACCGAGAAGATAAGATCTAAATTTGTCTAAAGCAAAAACAACAGATAATAATTCTTTTTCTGTTGTGGAATAGTTAATCTGAGCAGCATTCAATGTCCGAGAAGCATAATAGATGGCATGTGCAGCTTTGTCAACTCGTTGGCCCAAAACAGCCCCTACTGCATAGTTGCTGGCGTCACACATGATTTCGAAGGGTAAATTCCAATTCGGTGGTTGTATCACCGGTGTGGAGGTAAATAGGGTCTTTAATTTATCAAACGCCCATTTGCACTCATCGTCAAACTGGAAGTCTACCTCTTTTTGCAGCAACTTACACAACGGCATAGCTATTTTGGAGAAGTCATTGATAAATCTTCGATAAAAACCTGCATGACCAAGAAAAGAAAGAATCTCCCGCACGCTTGCGGGGTAAGGTAAAGCAGCAACAATTTCTATCTTAGCTTTATCCACTTCTATTCCCTTAGCTGAAACTACATGACCTAGGACGATACCCTGTTCTACCATAAAATGACATTTTTCCCAATTAAGAACAAGATTCGTCTCTAAGCATCTATCCAACACACGAGTTAAATTATCTAAGCATGCATCTAACGAATCACCATGAATTGTGAAATCATCCATAAATACTTCAATGCAATGTTCAAGAAGATCAGAAAATATACTTATCATGCATCGTTGAAACGTACTGGGTGCAGTACAAAGTTCGAAGGACATCCTACGGTATGCAAATGTACCGAATGGGCATGTGAAAGTGGTCTTTTCTTGATCTTCAGGTGCAATCACAATTTGGTTATAACCTGAAAAACCATCTAAAAAGCAATAATAAGTGTGACCTGCTAATCTTTCTAACATTTGGTCAATAAAAGGGAGAGGGAAATGATCTTTTCTAGTTACGGCATTCAACTTCCTATAATCAATACACACTCTCCATCCTGTTTGCAAACGAGTAGGCACTAACTCATTATTATCATTTTTAACGACAGTTATGCCAGCTTTCTTAGGGACTACTTGAACTGGACTGACCCATTGACTATCTGAAATAGGATAAATAATACCTGCATCAAGTAATTTCAGAACCTCTTTTTTCACAACTTCCATCATGGGTGGATTCAATCTGCGTTGAGCATCTCGCTTTGGGGTGGCTCCTTCTTCCAAAAGAATGCGATGCATACACACAACTGGGCTAATACCTTTGATATCTGCAATTGTCCAACCAAAGACTTGTACGTGGTCCCTTAAGACTCTAAGCAACTTTTCTTCTTGGACTTTGGTTAGATTATTTGCAATTATCACTGGCAATGTTTCCTCTCGCCCTAGATATGCATATTTCAAATGGATTGGTATAGGCTTTAATTCCAACCTCGGAGCCTGCACAACAGAAGGTAACAACCTTTCATGAGTCACCGGTAATTGAATGGACGAAACGGCATGCTTATCTGAAATTTTCGGTAACGAGTGTAATGCGGCTATAGTATCCTTTAATTCCGCATGTTGTTTAATCTCGTCTTCCTCTTCCAGCTCCAAACTATTCGTGATAGCATCCTCCAAGGTTTCCATGTGTATGTGGTCGAAAGATTTTTGCACCAAGGAATCAAGGACATTAATTGAAAACACGGAATTGACATCACTAGGGTACCTCATGGCCTCGTAAATGTTGAATTGAATCTTTTCGCCGTCAAATTCCATGGTCAAGGTCCCATTGTGCACATCAATCATCGTTCTTGCTGTTTTCAAGAATGGCCTCCCTAACAAGATATGAGCAGGATTTGGAGATGTATCGTCTTCCATGTCCACAATATAAAAATCTGCGGGAAATATTAATTCGTTCACCTGCACCAATACATCTTCAATTACCCCTTCAGGGTATGTGTTAGTACGATCAGCTAATTGGATAATGACACCAGTGTTTTTCAAGGGACCTAGATGCAAAGAAGCATAAATAGATAGTGGCATAACATTAATTGATGCTCCTAGATCTAGCATAGCTCTCTCAAACCTGGTATTACCTATCTTGCAGGGAATGGTAAACATACCCGGATCTTTACATTTTGGAGGCATTTTTCTTTGCAGAACAGCAGATACATTTTCTCCAACAGTTATCTTTTCATTGTCTTGTAATTTCCTTTTATTAGTGCATAATTCCTTCAAAAATTTTGCATACCTTGGAACTTGCTTGATTGCATCTAATAAAGGAATGTTCATCTCTACCTTTCTAAAGGTCTCCAGAATCTCTTTCTCTTGCTCGTCCTTCTTTGAAGTCCTAAGATTCCTAGGAGGAAAAGGTAAAGGGTTAGACTTAAGCTGAATAGGAGATTTAGGGATTACCTTTGAGATCTCTGCCTCCTCCTTAGCTTTATCCTCATCAAATTCAACTGTAGCCCTTGGTGTGTCCATTTGTTTTCCACTCCTTAAAGTAATCGCACTTGCGTTTTCCCTCGGATTGATCATCGTTTGAGAGGGCAACTTCCCAGAGCCTTAAGAATCCAATCGTCCAACTGTGGTAGCTAATTGGCTCATTTGATTTTCTAAGCTATGAATGGAAGCCTTTGTATCTTGTTGGAACTGTTGAGTCTGATTCATGAACTGTTGGGTATGATTCATGAAAGTTTTAAACATATCTTCCAAAGATGATTCGGATTTTGTAGGTGCTGCTTGTCGAGGTGAATACTGCTGTTGAGTTTGTTGAAAACCTTGTTGTCGATTTGGAAAAGCATTCGACATTGGTGGCCTGTTTCCTCCGTAGCTCAGATTAGGATGATCCTTCCATCCTGGATTGTAAGTATTAGAGTAAGGATCATATCTTCTCTGAGGTTGTCCTTGAAAATTTCCCGCTACATTGGCTTGCTCTATGGTGCCATCTTCTTGCAGTGTAGGACAAGTATCTGTCGAATGATCCGATGACAAGCAGATTCCACAAGTTCTTGTAACTTGCCCGTTTCCCACAGAAAGTTGACGAACCATAGCAGTTATTTCCGAGAGTTGTTGGTCAATGTTGCTCGAGCCAACCTCGTTCACTCTTTTCGGTGCATGGTCCATCCGAGTTCCGTATTGCTGTGAGTTAGCCGCCATGTTAGCAATTAAGTTCCGTGCGGCGTCTGGAGTCTTATCAACCAATGCTCCTCCACTTGCAGCATCGATCATACTCCTATCCATCGGTAACAATCCCTCGTAGAAGTACTAAATTTGGTGTTGATCGTCAATTTGATGTGGACAACACGAACACAGCTTCTTGAACCTTTCCCAATACTCGTGAAGAGTTTCGCCACTAAACTGTCTGATAGCACATATCTCCTTCCTTATGTTGGCAACCCGTGAAGGAGGGAAATACTTCTCCATGAATAGCCTCTTCATATCATCCCATGATTGGATCAAACCGGAGGGAAGATAGTACAACCAATCTTTTGCCAAATCTGCTAAGGAGAATGGAAAAGCCCTAAGCTTTATGTGTTCTTCCGACACTCCATGTGGCCTCATGGTAGAACAAACCACATGGAATTCCTTCAGATGCTTATATGGATCTTCACCTGTAAGACCACGAAAAGTAGGCAAAAGGTGAATTAAGCCAGATTTCAATTCAAAAGCAGCATCTAGAGCAGGATATTCTATGCATAATGGTTGTTGGCGTAAATTAGGAGTAGCCAACTCCTTCATAGTCCTATTATTTGGTGCAACCATTTCTTCATCTGAATCGCTGGAAGAAGTCAGTAATGCGAGCGCAACGTTTAAGCCTGGTGATGTAGTAAAATCGTCTTCGAACTCCGAAGTTATGTTTCGTGCTCGACGAGTCTCCTTCCTTATTCTTCTTGCAGTTTTCTCTATCTCTGGATCAAATTTTAAATCAGGAGAGTGAGAGGATCGAGTCATAAACTGAAAGAAAACAAAGAAAATTTATAAAAACAATCACTTCCCCGGCAACGGCACCAAAATTTGGAAGCTGTCGTTATCACTCCAAAATTATTCCTTACTTTCACTCTATCAATATAAAATTGGTATAATGGCAATCAAGAGTCGAACCCACGGGAAGTGTATTTTATGATTTATCCGAATGTTTCTAACAGTAAATAACAAGTAATAATAAAAAAGGGGATTTTTGTAACTACGATTCTACTAGAAAACAAGGAGTATAAATGAAGATTATTCAATGATTTGCAAACTTCAGTTCTTCAGTTCAGTATCATCTTTTCATAAATATGATATAATCAAGTTAATTAATACATTTCCTTCAATGAAATTAATAACCCTAGGTAACCACGGTCCGCGTTACCCGAAATTCCCCTTAGGTTTTAAATCTAATGTGACGATCGCCTCCACTAGACCCTAATTTTCATACAACCTAAAACTATCAGTTTAGATTTAATATGACAATAGCATTAAGAATTAGGGAATTAGGTCATTCCAAGCAATAATCGTACAATCGCAGACTATTTAACCTGTCTTCTTGATATCATAGCAATATTCAAAAGCTTGACCACAATCAAATACCACTATTCGCTACTTATGATCAGATATAACATCGTTTGCTTAATATTATACCTTAATCTAGCATATGATAATAATCAAATTAATTCAATGGGCCCTTATCAAATTAATCAAACCAATCATCATTAAGCAATTTTAATAGATCATCAAGAATAAATTCTACAGACGAAGGAAGAAATACTAATAACTCAATTAATTCATAAATAATAAATAAGATTCAACATCCCTTAGAACTGAAAATAGAGAACTTAGCCTGACATAGTCAAAAATGCCAATCAATCTTCAATCAAAGTCTTCTTCTCTAAGTTGTGTTAAAATCATCATAATCTACTCTATTTATATCTCTAATAACTCTCCTAACAACTCCTAACTCGTAGCAACATCACAATCCTTCTTTTGCTCAACTTCTGGAAACACACGAACTCTTGAAATTAATTCCGCCGACCACGGCCCCGGCCACGGATTGCACTATAAAAAGTCGGCCCCGGCCGTGGTTACTGTTCATAATTACAAAGCTGCCACTAAGCTCTGTTTTTACCTTTTTGACCCTCCAAAGCTATTTTCTGCAATATAAACATAAAAACAAGTAAAATGCAAATAAAAATACTCAATGATAGCAATTTATTAAGCCCAAGAACATCGATTCGTAAGTATAAACTACACTCATCACTCCTTGATCTATTCGGCCGGCGTAACTATTGGTTCAACATCACGTTCGGTGGAGTTATCAACCTCTTATCATAGATCACCCCTGGAGTCTCTTCTACCATCATCTCTTTTGTCGGCTCCATTGCCTCTAGGGTCTCTTCTCTAACCATAATCATCACCGAATCTCGAAAAACACTGAAGGTTGGAGAGGGCCTCTTCTAACTATATAAAATTATCAACTTTTTTATAGGCCTCTGCTAGAGTTTGAGAAGCTCTAGAGATAAATTTTTTTGATCAACCTGCTAGATTTATCAACATTCAAACTCATAATTAAAAATTGAATTACCTGGGCTGAATCTATAGGGGGGATTTTGGACACTATATCTCTGAATCTTTTCATGTAGTCTTGAAAAGTTTTATTAGGTTTATGTTTCACTTAAAGAAGTGATGTTATCATCCTCGTACGCGCCTCTTATTGCTATCGAAAAGTGTATGAAACTACTCTTGCAGCTCTTCCCGCGAATCAATGGAGCGTGGAGGAAAATAGATTATCCATTCTCTCACTGTCTTATTTAGAATGGATATATAAAGATGGCACACCATCGTTGCATCAAAACACATAGCTTGTTCATAAGAAAATTGTGATTATGCGGGTCACCTGTTCCATCGTACATCTTTGAAATAGGGATTTTGAGGCTTCTGTCGATCCTAGCTTCATCATTTCGGGAATGGTGATATGTGAGGTTGATTTGGTTTAGATCCGGTACGCCTTTTAAAAGTTCTCTTCAAGGATGACACTCAAGTGTGACTACTTTCCCAATGTGTCTTATCTCGATCATCCAAGTTACGTCGTGCGGGATATCTCGGCCCTTAGGTCTTTGGAATACATCGATTGGGAATTTGTTATTATTCGGTCATAATGGCATTCACGATATCGGTCTTGGTGTGGGTCATGATGACTTGAGCGGGAGGCTGCGCCTCTCTTGCTCATTAGACTGTTTTTAGCCTTCGTCAGATCTGTACACTGTCTATCAAGCTCTTCTTATTGGAGGTCTAGAGCTTTCATTTTGTCAAGCATTTCTTGGAGACGACACTGTCCATCGACATCTGTTGAGTGATGTGTTTGTGATTGTCCCGCTCCCTGAAAGTTATTCTTTCTTTTTTAAGGTGGTGAGGTTGCCATGTTAGTTCTTTCTGGTTGAGAAAAGATCGCTACGAAATACTAGAAGACCCTCATTCTAGCACCAATGTTAACCTTAAATTTTTTCCACATGTTCAACCACCGACTTGGACATGAACCTGTACAGGGAAAACGACCAAAAAATGCTTGACGGCTTGGGCCACCAGGGGATACCTCAGGTATGAGAGTAAGTAAAGGCTTCAAGATATGTTCATAATGTAGGCAAGAAGTATTTAGTAGGGTAGAATATGATGTATGTACCTATATTATTCACCATATATTTATGGTATTCATATTGCTCAACAGGACTCCAATTTCTAATTGGAATTGTGTAGTAGAAACTCTGTTAGAGAAGGTCACTGTCACGTTAATCAATACTGGATAGGTAACTCTCATACCAATTAATATTAGATATGGTAACTAGTTAGTATCTAAATTGATAAGAATAACGATCCCAAGCCTATCGAACTTAAGAGTCCTCTTGTGCGCGCACTAGGCCTAATGGACTGTAATGGTAAGCCCTAATATGGTCAACCCATTTGCGCTAGCAAATATGCGACCCAACAATCCCATTATCAATGAGATAGAAGAGACAAGTAATTTTGGTTATGTATGTAAACTCCTAAATGTCACTATTTATCTTAAGTGTCACTAATTTAAATGTTAACCGTGACACATTCTTAATCTGTCGCAGTAATGATTATCACGACTACACAAATCTTTACCAAGTGAAGAGTGGACCATGTTCAACGAGCCATCGACTTACACTATTAACGGTTACTGATGAGTGAGAATTATACCTACGAATCAGACACTTTTGTACTTAGTATTTTGTATTTCTTAGTATTTTTAGTGTATATTATTTATTTTTTATGTTATTTTATAGGAAATTGCAAAGGAAGGATAAATCTGGACTTTCTGAGAAAGCAGTGGTATTTTGGTAAATTAGTCGAAGTTGAGAGCCGGGGCGCTCAAATGAGCGCTGGGGCATTCAAAGCAGAGTGCGCGTCGACCCAGTTTTGCAGTTGGACGAACTTTGATGACTTTTAGTAAGGTTTAGTCAAAAATAAACCTAATTTTGGAGGGGGACTATAAGTAGAAGAGTATGAGGCTTTAGAGAAAAAAACTTTGGAATGTGATTGAAGATCATAATTGAAGACTCAGAGACTCAAGGAGCCAATCAAGGAGATCAAGACGGAGGATTGAGAGGACGAGAAATTCTATTTAGAGTTTTTTTTTTCTTTTCTCTTTCTTTTCTCAGTTTTGTAATCTAAGATGATGAGTTATTCGATGTTCTTAGTTTTTGATTTCATTATGAACTAATTGATCAATTAAGACTACAATTGAAACTTTTACTATCATGAATTGACATCTGTTAATTTCCATTTAATGATTCATTTAGAGTTAACTATCATGTTTTGTGCATGATTGTTAATTGTTTGGCCAACAATTATCGGGATACCTTATATGGATTCGGAAGATGAAATTTAAGGTTAGATTCAAATATGATAGCATGCATTCTTGGTTATTTCTTTAATTGTATAACTAGGTTTATATATAGAATAAGAATATATCTATGTGCTACATGTGACCTATTAGGGACTTGGATTTCAATGTGTTTATTTCTCTTATTTTGCATAGGAATATAACAAGGTAATTGAAGTGAATATTTTTATGTGATCATTGAAAAAGATCTAATAAATGTTTATGAATTCCTAGTCAATAACTTTAATGGATTGTATAATTGAAAATATATAGATTAGGTTCATGTGATGTAATTGGGGATATTATAGTCTTAAGCTCTTAAATATCTAGTATTCAATCTGTGTGATACATTTCATTTTTAGTTCTAGTTTATTCATAATCATACTCAACAGTTGTGGATGTTTAAATAGACTCAAATTGATATAAAATTAGTAATTGAAATTTATTAGGCATAGATCTCTGTGGGTTCGACACTCTATATTTACTTTATATTACTTGTTGATCGCGTATACTTGAGCGTGATTGTCAATATATAAATCGGACAACAGTTACGTTTCTGGTGATTCTGCATTGGGTCAATGCTTTTTGTCTCTAAACCCGAATTCCACCCATGGCGGTTCAGGCGTCGAGCCATATATAGTAGCACATAACCAACTTCTAGCTCATGCAACTGTAGTTAAATTACACAGAGACAATTATTAGGTAGTTATTAATTTCTTAAGATCCCAAATGAGTTATTACATAACTTTAGATGATACTGCATCCATATCAATATTGGAATCCCATTTAAAAAATAATACTCCCCTCGTTCATTAATAACTAACTAAATTTGATTTTTCTAGTCTAATTGACCATTTTTTAAAATTAAAATTCATACTATTTTCTTAAAAATATGAGTGGAGAAACTATAATCATAAGAAAGTATATGGAATTTATTACTATCTCCAATTTTCATGAGTTTAAAAGTATAAATACATATGCTCAATTGTAATTTTAAAATTGACCAATTTAACAAAAAATAAATAAAACCAAGTTTGTTTTTCAGAATAAATTGACGTTCAACCTCCTAAATAAATTGAAGTAACAATATTGTTATTAAAATGTAGAAATGAGACTTTCATTTGTAACACAGTGAAATAAAAAAAAATAAGTTATTTAATTATGTGACTATAATAATTAGAAAGCTAAAATGAATTTAAGCAAAACGCAACAATTTAGTCTGCGTTAAGAATGGATGCTCTTATTTTTTAGATGCACCAAAAGAGAAAATGGGCAAAATTTTCAAGGTTCACAAAAGGGGAAGATTTTAGTAATGCCCGAGTCGTGTTGGATGGTTCCTTACTCTAATGAGATTATCCACTAGAGTGCTACAATTCGAGCCCTCGATTTTAATTTGGGATGGTAGTATTAATTTTATATACTCTTCTCGTCCCACAAAAGATGTTTAAAATATAGATACAAATATATATATAATTGCTCTCCTATTAAATCATTAGAAATGATAGAAAAATGAAAGGAAAGTAAGTAAAGTAACCGTTTATTTTTCTCATGTGCGTGTTTGGGTATCATAAAAAACTGTAACCCCTGTCATTAACTATTTTCCTGTAAAAAAGTTTTTCCACCAATTTCATATTGTATTTTTAACATGATTTTATGTTGTTAAAAAGTTTAGATTTATTTTCGTTCAAATTATAATGTCATCCTAACACTTGAAAGAAAATAATTTTTCTTACCCTTTTTTTTTCTTTCCCTAAAAATCATTTTTCATATAAGATTCTCGACTTCCAAATAGAACTTAAAAGATATCTAACATGCACAATTCAAATTAAAATATTGTATGAAAACTATTTTATTTTTAAAAGTATTTAAGTATGATCCATTAGTATTAGAAAAATGAAAGAATTATATTGTACTTACATAATGTCCATTGTGAAAAAATTGAAGTTTATTTTTGTAAAAAGTATACATAAATCATTTTTTATGGGACGGGAGAGTAACTTAATATGATAATTTAAACAACATTATAGGTTTTCCCTTTTTCTTTTTTCCCCTCTAAATGCATATTATAGATTTATGACCCTATTAACATCTGGTGACTATCAACACACCATGCATTCTGGTGTTCTTTTGTAGACACTCAAAAATAAAATTTTATTTTGAAAAATAAATATGTGGTAGTGCAAGTAAGAGTCGATTCCACAGAGAATGATTAATTTAATTTTATATTTTTGTAAACCAAAATTGGGGGGTTTTTAATTAAAGAAATAGTTTAAATAAAATTAACTAAAATAATTATGCAAGTAATTTAATAAAATAAATAAGAAGAAAAAACCTTGATTTAAGTTAATATCCACCATCAAGAATTTACAACTGATAATTGATGCAAGAATAAATCAATTAATATTTTGAACATTCACCGTAGAAATAACTACTCGCAGGTAGAATAATTTTTCTCCTTTCTCCTTAATTTTAGTTAAGTAGATACACGCGTTATAAATTACCCTTACTACTAAACAACCTCCGGCACGTGCTAAAGATTTAATTAATAGCAGCTTTAAGAATTAGAGAAATTGTTGAACTAAACAATACAAGTCACGCGTTTGCATTTAATTTAGATGAACATTCTTCCTAAGATATAATAATCTTTTGATTTGAAAAATAAGTATTAAACTTAGTTGCTTCACAAATAGCAATAGATTAATGTGAATAATAAACTAGTAGTACTCCTAGCAATTAAACAAATCAATCATAAAATTAAGCATATTAGAATATCCAATACTCAAAATATAAACTGAATAATTAAAATAAATTAGATTTCACAATGTATTAATCTTGATGGCTTCAATAACTTAAACTAAGAAAAATAATTTAGCCACACATAGTCATAAAAAGCACAAAAGAATAAGAGAGATAATTTTTCTAGTAAAAGTTGTGTCAGTTGTGTATCTCAAGCCTTCTACTTATGGGCTACATAATCTTCTCAATCCTAATAGGAATTATAATTTCCAAGCCCTAATAGGATTTAAAATACAAAATACAAAATATAAAAATCCTAATTTATTTTCCTTTTCCAAATTTGCTAAGGATTTATTAAATACTAATTTATTTGTTACTGGAAACAGAAATAATCTGCTGGCTGGTGAAAGCTGAAGATATTTAGCTGGGACCCACATGAACAAGCCAGCCACCATGCTGCCACGCACTTTTTCCTTCTTCACTGGCAAGTCCCGCTCATTACACGATAAATTTGTTTTGTATGGGCTGCCACCGCACATTGCGCGTGTCCCATTTTCTTTCCTCGTCTGCGTGCATGGAGCGATACCTCTTTAATTTAAACCTCCAAGCAACGTCGTCCTAGATTTGCTGGACTTTCTTAGCGCCGCGCATGGTGCGGTTCACCTTGTTTTGTAATTACGAATCTGCCACCAAGTAGTTTATTTACAATTATGCCATCCACGTTATTTTACCTACACAATTAATAAAAATAATAAAAAATTACTAAAAATAATAAAAATGCATAAAACTAAATAAATTACCTAAAAGACCAAAAATACTTAAAAACTCACAAATAATTAAGCCTAAAAATATTCAATAAATAAATATAAAATCGACTTATAAAATACCCCTCACACTTAACTTTTTACTTGTCCTTAAGCAAAATAAGAATAAAAACTATAAAATTAAACTAATAAACAAACGACATACCTGAGCAACAAACCAATATGAATTTTAACAATTGTCTGAAAGATTTTTTAAATGATAATTCAAAGAAAATTTCAAAACCATGCAAAATCTAAAATTTTAACATATTTATTAATCTTACTTTATTTAAAACCCTTCGTGTGTGTGTGTATGCAAATGTATAGAACTAATTAAAACTTAGATAAATTTAGGTCATTCATTACCTCATAAAAGATATACAACAAAACTCGTTATACTTATTTTTCACATCACTTTTAGTTAATACAGACAAATATAAATCAAAAGATTTTGAAACAATTAAGCACATTAGGATTATTAATATCACTTTTTTAAATATTTTTTCATTTTTTTCTTTTAAATGGGTGTATTTTATACTTCATCCCATTTTTTTCTTCCTCTTTTTTTTTCCAACCTCGGTGAGTACATTTTATGCTCTATCTCACCAGTGAGTGCGTTTTACGCCCCCTCTCGATTTTCATGTGTTTATGAATGAGTATATTTTACGCTCCATTTCAACCCACCACATAATTTTTCCTTCAATAATAATCCTAGAAAAATTATCAAAATTATCTCTTCTAAATTATATTTTGTATTATATTTCACTTTAAATAATGATCAAATAAGATATAGAGCTCAAAAATATCTTCCATAAGCATTTAACCATATAAACCTTCTCTAAAATTAAAACTAGTTCAAACAAATGGATATAAGTACATAAAAATCTAAAGGATCTCAAACAAAGTAATGACTAACAAATAATCAACAATTTAGACTAAGCAAAAATTTATCCATTTTTCAAAAGTTATTAAATAAAAATCAAAATTTTTATCATTGGCTAAAAATTTAAAAATCCAATTAACTCATTACTCAAGTGACTCCTGCAAAAAAAAATTGCCCCATTTTCATAGGAAAATATGGTTACACTTAGCATGTGCAACAAGCCTTTAAACCCCAAAGTTATCCCAAGTGGACAAGTTTTATCTCGTGAGGGTTTGCAGTGAATATACTCATAAAATTCAAAGTTTCAAAAATTTTAAAATTCCCTAAAATTTTCAAAATATGACCTAAAAATAATAAAAATCCTAAATCCCTTCCCCACACTTAAAATTTACATTGTCCCCAATGTAAAGTAAAATGCAAGCAAATGCATAAATACTAAAATACAAATGCAAAAATAAAATGAAAGAAAATTATACTCCCATTGGGTTTCTTCCTAAGTAGTGCATTTGTTTATTGTCATTGGCTTGACCTCATGCGTAAACACTACATTACTCCTACTTCATGAATTTTAAGTATCCCATCCATCACGTTATTCTTCATTAATAGATTCAAACTTCCTTGTATTTGACATGAACGTTCGACTCCCTCTTCAATGAACAGGTATTTGAGATAATTAGGGAAAGGCTTTAAATCCGAAATGGGATCCTGCAAAACAAAAGATAAAAATTTGACATGAGTAACAGACAATGGAATGAAAATAATTGCATTATTATCAAAAATCACTAGCAAAGAATTTAATGCCGCTTCAGTCTCCTTCAAATCTTGTTTCAACTCAATTTCTTATTTTCCTCTAACTCCAAATTGTTGGTAATTGCAATCTCCAAATTTTCCTTGTTTGTTTGCTCAACAACTTTCGCTACCTTAGTTATGTCATCAACACAAATATCGTCATCGTCTACATTAACAATGTCTGCTTCATTGATGTTGTTTACTTTTTCTTGTTTCAGCGGTGGAGAGACTGTCTTTTCTGGATCTTCTACATTGTTACCACTTCTCAACACTTGTGCACATGTATTCTCCGTTGAATTATCCACCGTTTAAGAAGGTAATTTTTTAGAATCGTGCTCCTCCAATTGACTGTGTGCGTTTGCCATTTGTCCTATTTGTGTATTTCAATTTTGAATTCTTGTCCTTGTTTCGTGATGAAATTGTTTAGTCTTCTGTTGAAATTGCAAATTGTTAGTTTCAAGCAATTTAAGCATATCCTCTAAAGATATATCAGAATTAAATGATTGGCTCTGTTGTGATTGTAAAGTGTTAGCGGTAAGTTGTTTGATCATATCCTTTAAAGACATATCAGAATTAGATGATTGACCTTGTTGTTGTTGGGGATATGACTGCATGTATTGTTGATAATTTGGAAAATTTTGATTTGTGGGCGGATTCATTTGTGGATTCTCATAGCCAAATTAGGATGATATCTCCATCCCAAATTATACGCGTTTGAATAGGGATTATATTTCCATTGTGGTTGACCAGGGAAACCACTTACTACATTGACTTGCTTATAGGACTTCTCTCGAATAAGTGGGCACATATCAGTTGGATGTCCTATTGCCGCACAAATCCTACAAGTTTCCACAGGTTGCGCATTACCTACAACCATTTGATAAACAAGAGAAGTTAGACTATTAATTTGTCGCTTAAGTGAAGAAATTTCTACCTCATTGACATAATCATGCATCACTTCCATCTTTAACCTGCACAACTAAATTAAATTATGAAAAACAAAAATAATAAAATCAAAGAAAAATTACTAAATTAAAATAAAATTTACAAAAGTACAAAATTAAATTAAAATCATTTCCCAACAATGGCGCCAAAATTTGGTGTGCTGTTGTAGGCACTCAAAAATAAAATCTTACTTTGAAAAATAAATATGTGATAGTGCAAGTAAAAGTCAATCTCACAGAGAATGATTAATTCAATCCAACAGAGAATGATTAATTTTAGGATTTAAAATACAAAATATAAAATATAAAAATCCTAATTTATTTTTATTTTCCATATTTGCTAAGGATTTATTAAATACTAATTTATTTGCTGCTGGAAACTGAAATAATATGCTGCAATAAAGCTGGTAAAAGAAGAAGATATTCAGCTAGGACCCATATGAACAAGGCAGCCACCATGTTGCACGCGCTTTTTCCTTTTTCACTGGCAAGTCCCGCACATTTTGAGACAAATTTGTTTTGCCTGGGGTGCCCCTGCGCATTGCGCGTGTCCCATTTTATTTGCTCGCCCGCGCGTATGGCGCGATACCTCTTTAATTTAAACTGCCAAATGACGTCGTCCTAGATTTGCTGGACTTTCTTAGCGTCGCGCATGGCGTGGTTCACCTTGCTTCTGTAATTACGAATTTACCACCAAGTAGTTTATTTACAATTATGTCATCCACTTTATTTTACCTATAAAATTAATAAAAATAATATAAAATTACTAAAAATAATAAAAATGCATAAAATTAAATAAATGACCTAAAAGACCAAAAAACTTAAAAACTCACAAACAAATAATTAAGCCTAAAAATACCTAATAAATAAATATAAAATCGACTTATCACGTTCTCTAGTAGGAAGCAGACTTACTAAGGTCTCCGATTTAGAAGCCAATATGCTCAAGGGCTCATTTAGCTCAAGGGTTCTTTTCGCGATGTTTGATTGCATCTTAAAAAAATTTAACAGTTCATTATCTCATTCGCTAAGAGACTTGAAATTATTTGGTAAAAAAAATATTCCTCCGAATGCCTCTAAATAGGTAATATAGAAAATGAAATTTAAATCATTAAGAATTGTCTCTTAATGAAAATTTTAAATCTATAGACAAAAATAGCCTCAATAAATATTATACTTCATTCATTCAAAATTTTAAGATTATTATTGATTTTTAAAAAGTCAATTTGAAATAATTTCAAATTTAAAATTGAGATGATTAATAATTATGAAACAATAAATCTTACAATGAGTATTAAATTTTTGATATTTTTCAATATTAATCATCATTTAAACTAAAATCAAAGAAATTCATGTCAGTTATGAGTTTAAAAATATTTTAAATTGACTTTATGAAATCAATAATGATCTTATATTTTGAAATGGAGAAAATATAATTCTTCTCTTGAACTATTACATTATGCTGTTATTCTATTAAACTTTGCACATTTTTTATCTAATGTAATAATCATCATATTATACATTACTGTTAATTATTTTATGTGATTTGTTTAATATTTATTTACTAGAGTGTATATATATTTTTATATAAATACATTCAACAATATTATTCACTCGTTTTTATTAAACTGAGTATTTAAAATTATCAAATAAAATTTTTAGACAACGTCGAGGGTTAAAATGGTAAAATAGTTTTATTTAGATATTTTGAAAAAATTAATTATCAAACAACATTTATTCATTCAGATAAAATTTTAAACAAATATTTTATATCACTCAGATGTCTAAATTCTTAAGATCTTAACATTCAGTTTTATCAAATACAAAATTTGATTTTATTGGATTGAACTACTACACTGCAAACTATGTACAACATTTTTCAAACTCCAATATTGTAAATGTCAGCTACACAACCGGTTCACAAACTTGCACAAGAAGTATGATCAAAATTAGAACCCCAAAGTTTCTGTCAATTTAGATAGATGATATTGTCATGATAAAAATGATGCTGTCAGAATAAATATATATTTAACGATAATTTCACAATTATTTTAATGTTGCTTAACGTTTTAAACAATATTTATGGTTCTGACAGTATCATTTTTACTCTGACTATATCAACCTCAATCACCTTACTGTATGTTTAGTTACTAAGCGTTTAGAGTGTTTAGAGCCTTTGCAACATTTTGTTTGAATAAAAGTTGTTTATTTTAAACTCAATTTATTTAACTTACAAGCACAACATTTAGAATTCAAACGCAATGCGTTAAAAATGGTGCAGTGCATTTTAAGGTTCAATCAAACATTGTAAACGCTTTAACACAAATGCTAATAACTAAACAAACCATTAATTTATAGTTGTCAATGAACTTAGAAAATTGATATTTCTACAAGACTCTAATCACATGAAAATGTATATCACTTACTATTTATGTGAGTAGAGGCTTATAAAAATATCAAAAAAATTTTTTGTGAAAATATCAATTTCCCAAACTTATAATGCATGTGAACTTGGTATTGATCCTAATTAACTTTGAACATGTCATGTTGCTGAAAGAGATGGCGTTCCTATTGGCCCAAATGTAAGGATCTTTTAAAACTATATTAGTATTGTGGTCGTCACAAAATAAGATTCTTATTTGAAAAATAAAGTATTTCTATGGAAATTCCAAATATTTAAGTCACTTTTTTAATTTAACTCATTAAGGGACTTTATTTTGGCACGCTTAAAAGAGAAGCATTATTTTTGTTTCGGCATGGAGAGAGTGTTTGTTTAAGACTGACTAAATCACAACTTACAGCTTACAGTTTATGTAACGCCCTCTTCCCGAATAAGAAAGGGTGGTAACTTTCAAAAACAACAAACTTTAAAATAAGTAAACAAAGTACTAATAACTTTAAATATTTAACAGTCTAAAATTTATAAATGAATTAAAAAAATTCTCCAAAATTTATAAAATTAATCAAAACCTAAAATCAAATTAACCTAGTTAGTCAAAGGTAACTCTTTTCACATGAACCAAAAATCGCCCTTACAAACCTGTCGAATGTAAAACACAGTATGAATTAAATGCCCATTACGGATAAAGATATACAAAAAAAGTAAAACTAAAGTATCGAACCAAATGAACAGAATATGAATGATAATCTCAAATATATATGTCAATGAAAATCGAAAATACCAAAGTCTGAACAAAAGTGTAGCTGAGTCAACAGAATTAACAAAACCAAATTTAAAAGCTAAATACCTGTAACACCCCCTTCCAAATTAAGAAAGAGATGTCACTTCCAAAGCACAACAAACCTTAAAGTAAGTAAACAGAGAACTAATAACTTTAAATATTTACCAGTTTAAAATTTATAAATGAATTAAATAAAATTCTCCAAAATTTATAAAATGAATCAAAACCTAAAATCAAATAAACCTAGATAGTCAAAGGTAACTCTTTTCACACGAACCCAAAATCACCCCTGCAAACCTGCTGGAAGAAAAATACAGCGTGAGCCAAATGCCTAGTACGGATAAAGATAAATAATATAAGTAAAACTGAAATATCAAACCAAATGAACAGAATACGAATAATAATCTCAAATATAAATGTCTATGGAAACCGAAAACACCAAAGTCTTAACAAAATTATAGCTGAGTCAACAGAATTAATGAAACCAAATACAAAGCTGAATACCGAGTTAAAAAATATATTTTGCCACACAGACAAGTCAAAAGAATGTTGCAGAGGCAAATAACAATAAAATAATTACTGAATCAAAATGGTTAAGTGTTATTTCATACAGAGCTCAAAT
Organism: Hedera helix; assembly: GCA_947179155.2. Lineage (NCBI taxonomy): Eukaryota > Viridiplantae > Streptophyta > Magnoliopsida > Apiales > Araliaceae > Hedera > Hedera helix. The sequence goes on from OX359279.1 coordinate 2,746,712, forward strand.
TCAAATAGCCAAAGGTTAACAAAATACATCAGTATCATGATGTATGCGAATCAAACCGAATAGTATGCACGACATATACGTCACTAATTCGCCATATAAATCAAATTAAATACTAGGTCGACCCATACGTATCCTAAACAAACCTATCAAACCGCCAAAACTCACACCCTGAGCATTCTAAAGGATATGCCACTGACTAATCACACCACCACGAAAAGTGTCATGTCCCGATGTCAAGAGGACATGCATGTGGTACCCCCCATAGGTGGTTAACTCAAGTATACCCTACGGTTTAACTACAAAATTAAACCAAAAGAGTTTAAATAACAAGGCTTACATGACCATTCCTAAATGATATCGAATTATTCAAATATAAACCACAATCAAGAAACGAATTTTTGAATATCTAAAATCAAACAAAACTATCATATGAATTCGACTATGAACAAAATATTGAAACAAAACTCGAATTCTAAATAAGGAACAAAATGAATAAATTAAAATTTTAAAAAGTATCACTGAAGAAGTACGAAATCTTTACAAATTATACTAGAAGGAAAAAGGTTCAATTTACGAATAAAAATTTTTAAGAGTGCCAAAGAAAAAAGTAATGAATGACAAGATATCACGAGATATAAAGAATACAACAATAATCAACGGAGTGGAGTACGTAATCCGTACTTAATAGCCAAATCCACTTTTAGTACACTCCACAAAATTTTACCCTCAAATTTAAACGATATCAAGTATGAAATGTTATTCACCACCTAAATATTTCACCTCGAATTAAATATAATCTAAACTAATAATTTCATAATAATTTGTAATCCATTCAGTGTACATTTAGTTATCACCTTAGATCACTATTAATGCTCCAAAATATTAAAAGTCAATAATAAAACTTAAGAAATCTTAAAACCCTAACATGACAAATTATTCTTAAGACGTCAGTCCACTATTCTAGTCTTATCATCATTAATTAAAAATTATTTGTCAAATTAATTAATTTTAGTAGAAATTAGACTTCAAATACTTCAATTTAGTATCAAGAATCACCAAATCGGATTTAAAATCATTAAGTTATACATTTTTAAATATTAAGTTTCACTGCTACAAAAATCCCAAACCAGCCATTTCTTAAATTTCATAACAAATCATACGTTAATCTTTAACGGTTCAAAATTGGTGACCATATTCTCAGCTTATATATGTATAACATATCTAAAAATTATAACGATCCAATAGTCGGATTAAGATATATAACCCACAAAATAGACCTTAAAACATAAACAGTGATTTTCAGATTTTAACATTTACATTCAATCAAATTATATTCCTTTATATAAATTTATCTCCTCTTTTCGATTATCGTGACTTCTAATTCCATGTCTATATTTTGATCAAATATAATCTATAATTTAAAAACTCTCAAAACTGAACTTAAAATCAAAATATAAAATAATATTTACCTTCCTTGTTCGCATTTTTTTAATACACAACAGTAAAGAATATGACTTTAGGGTCTTTTAGAGTCTTCAAAATCTCTTCATATCTTCACAAAAATTGTATCTCTCGAGAATATACACGAAATAGGCTCAAGAATCACTTGATTTGGAGTTAATATGATTGAGTTACGAATTTTCAAATTTGGACTGTAAATAGTGACGAGAATCAGGATAGATTACGTGTTTCAGCAATTTCAGGCATGAAGATGATGTCAAATAACTTTTCTTCCTTCTTCACAATTATAGAGGACGAAAAACTAAAGAAACATGCTTTGGATTCACTCAATTCCGACATCGGTTAAATTAGTTACGATTTTTCTAAAGTGCTACAATGCATATAAGTATTCTACTCGGGAATTCAATTAACCGAATTAGAATAAGATAATGATTTTATCTAACACTCTTTAAATATAACAAGGAGACAATATATGAGTTACCAAAACCCTAATGTACTCTATAATTTTAATTAATTCAATTAATTAATTATCTACAAACAAAAAAAAAAACTTTCCAAAAGAAATAAGGAAGAAATAATTTAGGAACTTACCTTTTTAAATTGAATTATGCTTTTAGGAAAATTTAAATTAATATTTAATTATTAACAAAAATTCGGGTTATTACATTTTTTCCCCTTTAAAAAGAATTTCGTTTGCGAAATTTACATAAGGTATAGAAAGTTTTATTTTTATTTTTTTATTTAAATTGAATAATTATTCACAAACTTTAGTTAAGACGTAGCACCGCCATTTGTAACGATCAAGACTGGTAAGTCCACACAATTATCCATGTACTTGTAGAAGATTTGTCAACTACCGTCTCAAGGCCTGGTAAAGTTCTTTGCTTTGCATCAAATTAAACCATATGCTCCACAGCTTGTGCGGGCTCGCGTTAATTTCTTTGAGTTTCATTCTTGCAAACGTACTCTTTGAAACATAATTTGAAAGCACTATCTAATCATTTAATAAATCAATCATCTCTTAGTGCAACATTAATTCAACAAATTCCAAGATCTCTTTATACTATCACAAAAAACTTCATACAACATAACTCTATCCTACTAGAAAATAGCAACAAAATTGATCATTAGGCTCAAATGATTAATCTAATTACCTTGAATATCTATAACTCAAGTTTACAAGAGATCATCTATACTTAATAGTTTTCACTTTATCATATAATCCCATCAATACACATACCTCACATCATTCACAAGCTTAACAAAAATCAAAGCAAAACCCAAATCAAATCCTTAATTATAAGATCATAATATGTTGTTACCAAAAAGCACTCTAACAATTAATTCTCTAAAATCAAATGCTTGCTGATATAAATACTTATATCATAATCATATTTCATATATGGTAATTTTTTAACTATACAAAATATAGCTTTATTCTCCTTAATGATCCAGTCACAATTCTTAACTAATATTATTACTCCATCGCATAACAATAATAATATTGACAAATTATCCACTTTTCTTAAATCAACTACAAAAGAGACCAACATTTGGGCAAAATCAAGACCAACCAAACAAAGAACCAAATCGAAACAAACTCATACCTAGTTATTTACCCACAACTCATAGGTCAAGCTTAAAGGCAGTCAACAGAATCATAACCTAAGTTATAATACCATATGTAACAACTCGGGTCAAATCCCGAGTCCAAATCAAATCACAGCAGAATAAGGTCCAATGCGCTTTCTCAAAAATATCTTCTTGAGTCATCTTAGTTGATCATAGGCTCACCCAAAATGTCATGACCGAAGGTATTAATGATAGCATCTTTGGGTTCGTATATACACATCCAAATATCTCATATTAACCGACTTGAGACTGAGGTGTTACAAAATATAATAACCCGAATTTTTGTTAATAATTAAATATTAATTTGAATTATCCTAAAATCATAATTGAATTTAAAAAGGTAAGTTCCTAATTTATTTCTTCCTTAATCTAATTTAGTTAGTTGAATTCCTGAGTAAAATACTTATATGCACTGTAGCACTTTAGAAAAATCATAAGTAATTCAACCGATGTCAGAATTAAGTGAATCTAAAGTCTGTTTCTTGAGTTTGTCATCCTCTACAACTGTGAAGCAGGAACAAAAGTTATTTGACATCATCTTCATACTTGAAATTGCTGAAAACCATAATTTGTCCTGATTTCCATAACTATTTTTAGCCCTAATTTTGAAAATTCATAATTCAGTCATATTAACTCTGAATCAAGTGATTCTTGAGCTTATGTTGTATATCCTTTTTAGAGCTACAATTTTTGTAAGACATGAAGATATTTTAAAGATTCTAGAAACCCAAAAGTCAGATTTTTTATTGTTGCATATTGAAGAAAGACGAATAAGGAAGGTAAATATTATTTTATATTTGATTTTAAGTTTAGTTATAAGTGTTTTAAAATTATAGATTATATTTGATCAAAATAGAGGCATAGAATTAGAAGTCATGATAATCGAAAAGAGAAGATAAATTGATATAAAGGAATATTATTTGATTGAATGTAAACGTTAAAATCTGAAAATCAGTTTTTATATTTGAAGGTCTATCGTGTGGGTTATATCTTTTAATCCGACTGTTGGATCGTTATAATTTATAAATATGTTATACATATATAAGTTGAGAATACGGTCACCAATTTTTAACTGTTAAAGATTAACGTATGATTTGTTATGAATTTTAAGAAGTGGTTGGTCTGGGATTTTTTAGCAGAATTTTCAACAACGGAACTTAATATTTAAAAATATATAACTTAATTATTTTAAATCCAATTTGGGTGATTCTTGAGGCTAAATTGAAGTATTTGAAGTCTAGTTTATGTTAAAATTAATTAATTTGACAAATAAATTTTAATTAATGATGATAAGACCAGAATAGGGACTGACGTCTTAAGAATAAGTTGTCATTTGGGTTTCAAGATTTCTTAAGTTTTGTTATTGACTTTTAAGTTTTGGAGTATTAATAGTGATCTAAGGCGATAATTAAAGGTACTTTGAATGAATTGCAAACTATTATGGAATTATTAGTTTAGATTATATTTAATTTGAGGTGAAAATATTTAGGTGGTGAGTAACATTTCGTATTTGATATTGTTGGCATTTAAGGGTAAAATTTTGTGGAGTGTGTTATAAGTGGATTTGGCTATCAGATACGAATTTCGTACTCCGCTCATTTGACTATTGTTGCATTCTTTATATCTCGTGATATCTTATCATTCGTTACTTTTTCCTTTGGCACTTTTAAAATTTTTGTTTGTATATTAAACATTTTTCATTCTAGTATAATTTGTAAAGACTCTGTACTTTTTTAGCGATACTCCTTTAATTTTTAATTTATTCGTTTTGTTCCTCATTTAGAATTTGAGTTTTATTTCAATATTTTGTTCAAAATCGAATTCATATGATAGTTTTGTTTAATTTTGGATATTCAAAAATTCGTTTCTTGATTGTGGTTCGTATTTAAATAATTCGATATCATTTGCGGATGGTCATGTAAGCTTTGTGATTTGAACCATTTTGGCTCACATTTTGTAGTTGAACTGTAGAGTATACTTGAGTTAACCACCGGTAGGGGTACCATAGGCATGTCCTATTGACATCGGAGCGTGACACTTTTCGTGGTGGCATGATTAGTCCATGACGTATTCTTTTGTATTCTCGGGGTGTGAGTTTTGACGGTTTGATATGTTTTTTCAGGATACGTATGAGTCGACTTATTTAACTATGTGTTCAGCCTGACGGGGATATCATGTATTTAAGTGAGCGAGTTTGTAACTGCCCAGTCTCACATCGGTTAATATGTAATATTTGGATGTGTATATAAAAACTCAAAGCTGCTATCATTAATATCTTTAGTCATGATATTTTGAGTGAGCCTGTAGTGAGCTAAGATAATACAAGATGATATTATTGAGAAAGTACATTGAGTCTTATTATGCCATGATTTGATTTGAACTTGAGATTTGACTCAGGTTGTTACATTTGAGGTCCAAATACAATTTATGGCTATTCGTTTATTACAATCCAATATTTTACATTACTGAAAATGGTATAACAAAAAAAATACTTTTTTTTTGAATTTTTTTTGTAGTATATTCTATGAATTAATCAGTATTAAAAAAAAGTTTAGGGATTAAAGTAAACGTTAATCTTTTTAGGGTTTGATGAGCTAAATAATTCCACATTGCCTCTTCATTGCCTCTTCCAAGAAGCTCTTAATGACAACAAGAGAGTTGAATACTACTTTCAACTATCTTTCTTTCATTCAAACAGCAATAAGGTCAGATCCTAGAGGAAGATACAAACCCTACGATGTACTACGTCCCAAAATGACAGTCTCGTTACGATTTTAAATGGAAAATTGATATACAATTTTTTGAAAAATACATAGCTAGATTTTAAAACGAGACTTGTATTTTGAAATCGGCAAAAAAATATTTAATAATAATAAGATTAGTCTGTTTGTCCTTGTTTTATTTAACAGCGAAAGTGTTAATTGTAAGGGGTACTTTGAATGGGCAGTAATGGACAACTTTGAGTTGGAACGCAGGCTACACAATTCGGTTCGGCTTGAAATTTGTTGATTATAGTAAAGGGCTGAAAAGATGCAAGAAACTTTCAGCTAGATGGTTCAGAAATTTCCTAAGCCATAATTAGGGACTTATATGTAATTCTCAATTTAGTTTCATGAATAAGTTGAAGATAATTTCCCCCTTTCAGCTTTAGAGTTAATTAACTTCATTAGATTTTTTCTCCTGATGCATTTTCTATTGTCTTAACCTTATTTTTGAGTATCAGAATTAATACTCGACATCCTCCAGGTTAAAGTGTAGGGTCTACAAGAAAAATATTCATCAGCGACCGCCCCATATGGCAAGGGCAGAGCCAGGATTTATGGGCAGCAGGGACGAATTTTAAGAAAAATATTTGTAAAGCAAATAAACTCAAATTCTGATCATTTCTGACCATTTATCTGATCCCAACTGGTTACAAAATTTACTTTTAAAAATATTCTTCGCTAAAAAAATTCTTTACTCAATGACGAATGCAACTGATAAAACTAAGGCCAACTTCAACAACAAATAAATAAAAAAATACAAGTCGGACTCTTTTTTGTTAACCAATTTTTGAGAAAGTTCACCAATCACTTTTACATTACAAAATTCAAGATCATTCTACATATTTCTAATGTAATTTTCAAGTTCAACATCAAATTCCCAAAGATCCCCGACTTGAAATTTTAATGGATAAAACTTTAATAATTGATCGTGACACCTCGTACATAAAAATTGTAAATTTCTTATTATCACATTTAAATTCAACCTTTTTTTGGGTCTGCACTTTAAATATATTGAATTATAAATAAATAAATAAATAAATGAGTGCAAGCAGCTACACAATAACGACGACTGATTTAATTAGTAGTCAATACCATCAGCGATCATCGACGAGCACTTAAACCATCACTAATTTAAGTTTTCTGCCAGAAAATGCTCGAGAGACTTGGCAGCAAACTTGCGACCATCGTACCATGATTTACAATCGATGTGCGATCGGTGTTACTATTACGTCGCTTAAAGAAATAAATTTATCATACCATGATTCGATGCGCGATCGGTGTTACTATCACGTCGATTAAAGAAATAAATTTATCAGCTACTGCATTGCAGTCACTAATAGCAGTTGCTAATATAGAAAAGAGGAAAGAAGAGAGATGGAAAGACCGAAACAGAGAGCCACCACCACCGAGCCGCCGGACCCTACCAAGGCTCCTCCACTGCAGGACCTAAGCTGTAGTGGGCAATTTGTAATTTAGTCTACAATAATTTATTAAAATATGCTAATTCCTCATAGGAGAAAGGGAAAATTTAGAAAAGATGATTATTTTATTAAATATTCGAATTTTTTCACAAGATTTTTATTGCCACAAAACAAACTCATTCTCAATAGTATCATAAAGCACTTAATTTGGTCCATATGCAACACCAATATAAAATTTTAAAGCTTTCCCTTCCTCGTGATATTTATTCCATCTTCAAATGGAAATACTATTAGGAACTCCCTGCCCTGTAACTCCAGGTTTCGAAAATGGCTTCAAAAGCTGATACGGCACAACCCCAGCTCCAGTTCTGTTGTTCAACGTTTTATCTGCATTTCTTGCATCTATAATCCCTTCAAGCTCCTTCAGCCTACCACTAAAAACTTCAAATGCCGCTTTTATAATTGGCTCGTCGGCCCATGCTGGCTCTGGTTCCGCTCCAATATACTCCTCATCGGGTGAATGGTTCGACAACACGTCCAAAATCGCCATAACTCTCGTAGCTTGAATTTGAGTAGGGAAGCACGATAGGATCTCATCCTCGGGTCTATGTTCAAAAGATTTCCAAGATTCCTCGGTTGGATCTTCTGTAGGCATTTTGGTTCTTGTGATTGTAGGTCTGTTTGGAAAATAGCCTGCGTAATCATATTGCCCGAAGTTAACAGCCGCGTGGTGACCAGATGTTACCCAAATGATGATTGTGAGGATTCTGATTAGGTCTTGAGGGGTTTTGAGAACGGGCCACCATGGTTCATCCTTTTTGTCTGCATGTCCTTCTGTTCGGATTTCTGTCCACCATGCGTTGAGTTCTTCATCAGATTCTACGAGGCATGCTTCCGGGTAGTAATGGCTGACATAGTCTGTAACCCACAATTTAATGATATCCCAAAGGATTAGACCATCGCTAGCAAAAGGGTAGTCTTCTATTGCCAACTTAAGGCCATGCGGTGCTGTTGGATCTTCCTCGGCCATTCCCCTAGAAATTTACAATGAAGAAAATTGTATGAAGTTCCTTATTTTATAATTTCCTTTAGTCAATCACTATTAGAGTATATATGTACTTCCACAGAGAATTATAGACCAAGTACCCTGTGCCCAATTGTTGTTAAAAATACTTGATAAAAAGGATGAAGATAAATGCCTCTTCTGGTTTGAAAAAACCTCTTATTAGATTATTGCAAATGTAAGCCAAAAATTTATTTGTCACAAAATTCAGCATACCTTCTCTATTTCAGTGACACAAATATCATGTAATACTACCAAATAAATAGGGAATAGTATTATTTTTTTGCCATTAAGTACTTAGTAGCAAAGCAAAATCATTTTTATTAATGGTGGTCGTAAATAAATTAAAGTTGAGATATATCTTAATGCAGATTAGAAATCATTAGCAATATCTAAATGGGGCGAATTGACAATTTCCATGAGTAGCATGGCATTTGATTGGTTGAATTTTTAGTTTAGCTTCTTAGTTAAGCATTTGGATTAACTAATAACCTGCTAATGAGGTCTGCTGGCAATCCTTCCTGATCAAAGCGCCACAGCTTGTCGTAAGCGACGGAGCTAAACTCTAAAGAGTACTTGCCAGGTGCAAATGATGACTCAATGATTCCGCCTGCATTAATAAGAGCTTGCCGCGCTAGAGCGTTGATCTCCATTGTGTATCGGAAATAAGGGTGTAATAGTCTATAAATTGGGTGCATTGCACTAAGATGTCGATTGGCCGCAATTATATAAGGCTCTGTGGCACAATGAGTTCTTAGCCTGCAAAGTAAAAAACATAGAGATAGAAATCAGAAAAGATACCAGCATATTTCTCTTAACTCCTCATAATTACATAAATGACAGAGAGAGAGAGAGAGAGATGCCTAAATGGAACCTACCAATGACTAACTAGCTGGTGATAACCCGAGTCATGTGCCTGGACATGAGCTTTTGCTAGCTTCCAAAGCCAGGAAGATGTAGAATCCCAACCGGGTGTATATACTTGCTTCCACTGGGGTTTTCCTTTTCCCGGTGGCCGAACTAGCTCAATGGCTATCGGCTTTAACGTGTTAATAGGAGTTAGGAAAAGCAATGTTCTCGATCCATAGAGAGTTGTCCCTTTTAGTTCTCTTACTTTGTTCACATATGGTAAGAGCAAATCATGGTAATCGAGAATAAAAAGCCTCTTTTGTTTAATGGCCTGGCATTTATATACAAATGCAATCGAGTTACAAAACATTTCTTCTTTTTTTTTTTTAGTAAGAAAGACGATCATAAGTTTCTAGGTAGGATTTTTATTACCTGCTCAATTGTCATGAAGCCTTTGATTTGTTGTTCGACACATTCTTTGGTGATTGCTGATTCAGGTGGTCCATACCTCACAGGGTCAAGGTCACTTTTCAATGGCCATTCCTGCCCATAAGAATAATTAAAGCAATTTTTCTAGAACTTTTGCTTCTAAATTCATATATAAAAGAACTTTCTGGCCATTTCTAGGAGTTCACTGTGAACATACCGTAACCAATCTTATGCTATAAGGGTTAAGACCAGCTAAGGTTTGACGACCAAATTCCACATCCTTCAGCCAAGAAAATTTATCTCCTGCAGATCAATACACACCAAAATTGTGAAATACATGCAATAGGCGTACAAACACACATACTGAGAGAGATTTTGTTCGTACTGTCGAGCAATTCAGGAGTCTCAAAAAGTAGGATGTTTTTTCCTTGATCAGCAATAGATTTGACAAGTCTAGGAACAAGATTGAAAAGTGTGGCATTAGGTTCTTCTCCCAGATCAACCCCTTCATTGAACAGTGAGTCTATGGCTGTGAAGTATGGAAATCCAAGGTCACTGTCGATGGCGGCATTTTCTAGCGAAGGTACCACTGCATGAATCACCGAGTATATTGTCTTTGCCGAGAATGTTAGCTCCTTTACCTCCGAGAAAGCTTCATCCCTTGGCACGTAAATGGAGCTGCCCTTCGATTCTGACAATTGATCTGTATACGCAAACTATATGATTATTTATAGCACAAACGACATAGTCAAAGACTAGTAATATTTTGCACTATACCTCATTTTGGCGATCTAAACCTTTGGTTTTATTCCAAAATCAGATAGTTATAGTTATCCTTAAAATATGTTTTGTGCGTGTGTATTCTCTCTTTTCACCAAAACCTCTACTATAAAATTTGAAAGAAAGTGTTATTGGTTAAAAAATATTACCCGTTAAACTTTTTGAATCTTTTAGGCGCATTAAAGTCCCAAACCTACCAACATTTGTGACTAGGGAAAAAATATTTTTTTTAAAAAAACCATAAAAGTGTGTCATCCAAAAATAAATGATGCTATTATTTTAGGAGTAGCTTTTGCTTGAAATCAAGCAAACCCACTTCGATTTTCAACCCCATTTACAGATAAATTTGATGAGCATCATCAATATGATCAAGAAAATGAAATCTTGAAAAGGGTAACAAATTTGTGGCTCATATTTTGGGACAGAGGAACTAAGCTTAAAAATTGCAATCCCATCTACAGATATTTGATGAGTACCAATATGATCAAGAAAATGAAATCTAGCAAAACATATCATACATGAGACTGTCATTCTGGGACAGAGGAACTAAGCTTTAAATATCTTAAATTTCAAGATATATAATAATGGGTATCAAAATGATAAATTAAACCAAACCCGTCAAATATTTTGCAGCAAACACAGAATCTAATAGAGGGTACTTAAATAAGCATCAAATAAACAAATTCAAGGAGAAAAAAGAAGAAGAAAACTTGTATAAATTTTATACCTTTCTTGGTGCGGGGGCGGCCAGTTCTGCAACGTCTAGGGTATGGATGTTCCTTGCCGCCGAGAACTGGTCGGAGCAAATCTTCATTTTTATCGGGGTCGCCGAGATCGTTGTAGACATCGTAATCGTAGATTCTGTCACCGTCCTTCCGCTCGCCGGTGCCGTCGCCTCTCTGTGCTACCAGTTCACTTTCTCTGTGTTTTACTAGCCCACTTGGAGTTTTAGATGGTATGAATGACTGTCATTCAGTAAATCACAAGTTAATTACCAAAAAAATTATTGTTTGATCTTCATATGACTGGTTAAGATCAAATTATTCTTATAATAATATTCATAATAATTATTTATTACAAATCAACACCCCCTATCAAAATCCCATCGATCTGAGAAATTATTAGTTATTTTTAGAATAAATAAATAATTTGTTTTAACTTATCACAATATTATAAAATTCACACGAAATTTATCTTTTCTGGATCTTATAATATTACGAGAGATTAAAATAAATTATTCATTTATTTTTAAAACAGCCAATAATTTTTTTATCTATCTCGTTTCCTTTGTTTTAAAACCGTCATCTCATTTTTTATTATATATTGAATTTTCATAATCAACACTAAATATCTTATCCTTAATTATAATAATATCAATAAACCTCACACTAGACCAGAAAATAATTCAGACGATATCAATATAAATTTATAATTCCTCATATAATTTTTTAAAGAATTTCTTCGGCCTATAATCAACCAAAGATGATTAGTCGCTGAAAAATAATTAAAAAAATTCAAATTTCTCGAGGTTGCGAAGACGCTGAAATATGGTACTCCAATTTCCGTAGTTAATTAGATTCGAACAACATTTTCTTGAATATTTAAATTTTATAGTGCAGCCATGCATGAATTAGATACGGCCCTAACTAAATTAGCTTTTTAATTATAATAAGTATAAGAGTATAATATTTAAATATTATATTTATTTTAAATATTAAAAAAATAAAATATTATATTAAAATTTATATCATACTTTATTTTTTATTTATTAAAATAAATATAATATTTAATTTTATATTTAAATTTACTTATCCTTTTAACTAAGTAAAATTTTGGAATTGACTCCTATTAAAAAGGCCAACGCCAGCGTGACTGGAAATGAACATGTGCAAATGGAGTAAATGTGGAGATATCAGTGTCTTGGGAACAATGATTTGACAAAACATATGGCCAATAACTCTTGGGAGACCGCCCTTAATGACCGTGCTGGTGATCGGTCTAAATTTTTTTTTAAAAAATATTTATAATATTTATTTTAATAATTTTTTTTATAAAATTTTAATTTAAATATATATAAATAACAGCGTTATATAAATTATATAAAAATATTATTTATATATATCTAAATTATATCAAAATTATTAAATTTTATAAAAAAAAATTATTAAAATAAATATTATAAATATTTAAAAAATAATAATAATAATAATTTTTAGAGCGATCACTAGCACCGGTCTCCTTAAAATCACCCAAAGATGACAAAGATGATCAAAGGTTTTTTGAACTGATATTTTATTATTAATAAATTGAACTTGTCATTTTAATGATGAGATTTAGGTCTGCAAAAAATATATCGGAATCAAAAATATAAATTTAAAATCATCGAAGAGAGCAATATTTTTTTGTCCAATTCAAAGTTAAAAAAATAATTTTTATTTCAGACTTTAAAATTCATGAATCATATGGAAATTATAAAAATGTCAAAAACGTTATTTAAAATATAAGATATATATTTGAAAAATATTTAAAAATATATAAGAATAATTTTGGATCTTTTTTATTATTTTGTTTATTATCTATTTATTTTTTTGAAATGGTTGGAGATTATATATACAGCTTAATTATGAAGCAAATTTTTGTCTTGTTATATAATTATATATATGAAGAAAAAAAAAAGTAAATACATGGACCGGCATAGTACGTTATCCCTAAACGACGTAGTGTTATTGTTTGACACGTCCTTAAATATATAAAGATTAAATTGTAGTATACATTTATGTTAATTAATTAGTTGCTGAAAAATGAATTTCATTTTCAGACTAGTAGTTTTAATAGGGGGGCCAACCTGGCAACCTGTATATCCACCAGACTACAATCAACATTATGGAAAATAGCCCATTCCACTAAAAAGACATTTTAAGACAAAGACAATACTACAACTATGCAATGATTGTTACTTACTTAAAATGCTGAATATATATATATATATATATATATATATATATATATATATATATATATATGTGTGTGTGTGTGTGTGTAATGCATAATTAACCGATATATATTCATTTAATTTTAATCAACGTAATGACTAATATTATAAATTATATAAAAATATTATTAATTATAATAGAAAATTAATATTTTTACAAAATTCTCTTTATATAAATAATAAGTGAGGTCCACCTCATGTGAATGAGATCTTGTTAAAATATCAATTTTTCTTATAAAAATATCAAAATTTAATGACCAAAAAAACTAACGTATCAATTTAACCAACGTGTTATTTTTTAAACAGATTAACCATTATACTCTTAAAAATTCTTTCAAAATATCAAAAAACTAAACCATGGTTAACATTTGCTGAGGTGGCTGCTTAGATAACTGATGATGTGTAAATACCCAAAAAATATATAAAATACATGTTGATATGGTTACTGATGTGTATTTTTTTAATTGAAATTATAAATGTTTTTTTTGCTGAATTAAAAATATTCTTTTAATTGAAATTAAAAATCAATTTACATATGTTAAGTGTTTTAAGTGTCATGCATATCTACAAGTTCATCTCAGATTAATGCAAATTACAGATTATATCTCAAGTCTCCTGGATTAGTTTCGAAAAGGTTATCTTTATGTATTGTTGACTCCGCAGCTACATCTTCTATGCAAAACCAGATGACATGTGGCGCAATTTGATTGGCTTAGACGCCTCACTTGTGATTTTCGAGAAAAAAAAAACTCTGTCTGTTCTTAAAAAAGAAAAAAGTTTTTCCATAATTTCTTTTATTTCATAAAAAGTTAGTAAGAATCTTTTTTTACGAATAGTAACCTAATAAAATAAAATAATAATAGTTAATAAAATAATTATTTTTTTAATTATTTTTTTTGTTGAATTAGATAAAAATAATCATTCAATAAAAAAAATTAATGAAAAAAATTATTTTTTAATTGGAGTTAATAATATTTTTTTTGTTAAATTAGACAAAAATAATGTTTAGCCAAAAAAATTAATTAACTTTTTTGGCTGAATTAGAATTAAAACAAAAGGAAAAGGACGTAAAAAAAAGTTTTTTTATCCAACTCTACGTTAGGCTTTTAAAGGACAAAAAAGAAAACATTGAAGAATAACTGACCTTGTTTGTAAAGAAAATTCTCTTCTCAGGATTATCGTACTTGGAATGAATCCATGACTCACAATTAATATTAATTCTACCACGAGGGAATCCATCAATTTCAACTCTCTTGAGGTACATTTCTTTGTGGTGCTCATTTTCTACCAAAATTGCTCCAATCTCCCCAAAATTGTGTGGAATTGTAAATTCGCACTCATATTTTATGTCATCCACGTCTTCTCGCCCCGCCCGGGATGCAAACGCTTCGATTGTTTCCCTCTCTAATCCGGTATCTTGAAAAACAAATTACTTAAAATCTGTTAGATATTTTCTTTTTCTAAAAAAGCAAGAATATTGCATGGGGAAAAAAGAAATGAGTAACATTAATGACGCTCCTATTTCTTTCATCTTGTGAAAAATGTCACATTTTTTTTTCAATTTATATTTTTTCCAGTCGAATGACTATAAAAGTTGCTCATATGGTAGAAATTTACAATGTTTAAAAAATCGGGCCGGACCGATTGTCGGACCGCGATTCGACCGAAACCGGTTAACTTTCTTATCCGATCCGGCCAAAAAATCGGAAAGTCAACAACCAGGTCAAAAATCGGTTGACCACCGATTCAACCGGTAAAACCGGTAGTTGAACAGGTTGTCCCGGTTTTCAAGTATTTTTTTTTTAACAAAAATATTTTAAATAATATTATAACATTATTTTACTATATTTTAGCTTATAAAAAATTAGATATTTTAAAATTTTATTAATTATTAATAATATATTTTTTATGTAACGGTTCGACTACTAGTTAGAATAGTGACCCATTCACCTAGTAACTTTTTCTTAGTAATTTTTTTTATTCGATAACCGGTACGATTTTCTAAATATTAGAAATTTGTATAAAGAAATAACCATACTTTGTTTAGCAAATATTTTGAATACAGTAGAATTATATATATATAGTGTCATTCTTACCCCCACACTAAAAGATATCATCAGCCACTACGACAAAAAGCTTGGGAGGATCCAAAAAGAAAACTGAGTTATATACCGATCCAAAATCCAAACATTAATTAAGAATATTTTGGTGTCTTTTCTCAATAATAATAATTGACTACAAAGGTAGTAGAGGCTGACAAAATAAAAATAATATTGTTAGAATATATATATATATATAAGCATATTTTTATAATTATTTTAGCGATGCATAACAGTATAAATTACACTATCAATTGCGGAGTAAAAATATTCGCTGTAATTTGCAATTAGGGTTTTTATGAATTTTTCTGCACATCCTTAATTTGTAAAATGTTCTTCTACTTAATTCATGGATGTAGAACAAAAGTCAAACCACGAAATTTTCTTGAAACTGATGAAGCCAATATAGCCATGTATATCTTCAAAATTTCTGAAATTTTAATTTCAAATAAATAAATAAAAATAAATACATAAAATAAAATAAAATAAAAAATAAAAACCTCCACATGAGTTAATGGTTCACACGATATTAAATTTTATTTTTAAGATAACACTAGTCAAGTGTCCCGTGCGAAGCACAGGATTCTTTTTCAAATAGCAAAATTTTTAATTTCTTAATTATTCATTTTATATATAATGATTATGAATTATTTTTTAAAAATTTCACAAATTAACTTACTAGTTCTATTAGAATGTCTACAAACTTTGTTGGAAAAGTTGAAATTGTATAATTAATGAGTTAAATAAATTAATTTGACCACGAAAGTCAATAAAAGAATTTTATCTTGGGACAAAGGTAATATTATTTACTCATAATATATATATTTTTAATATTATCAATGCATAGTTATTTAGAGTTCAAAATTGAGTGAAAACCTTAAAATAAAATTCTAAACATAATTTTTAAATTAGAATTTTTTATATGACTAAGTAACTAAATGACTCTTATAAAAAATAAAATTATTGTAAAATAATAAGTTAATATTTACTTATAATATTTTTCTATATTTTTAATATATATATATATTTTCTGTAATCTTAATATATAATTATTTAGAATTCAAATTAAAATTGAGTGAAAACCTAAGAGATAAAATTCTAGACATAATTTATATAACTAATTAACTAAAGGACTCCCATACTATTGTATAGGACGTATTATTGTAGATTAATAAGGTACTCTTAAATTTTTCAAGATCCTAAATAAAATTTTGGCTCTAGTTAAATTTTAGAGAGAAACCAAACTGAAAACCGAAGATCAAAAAATAAAGTTTCATCTCATTATATACTCTATCCGTCCATTTCAAATTATATAATTATTATTAATTTTTAAAATTTAATTTAAAATATTTTTAAATTTAAAATTAAGATAACTCATTAAAAATTATGAAACAATAAAACTTATAATAAGTAATATTTTTTAGATAATTTATAATATTAATTAAAATTAAAAGAATTTATGTCTTTTTGAGTTTAAATTTTTTTTAAATTGACTTTAAAATAAAATAAATAATATGAAATGGAGAGAATGAAGTCCATCAAATTAAGTAACTTACTACAGGGTAACCATGCAAAAAAAAAAACTAGGTTCAAGTATATAAATATCTACTAGTACAAAAATACCCACCAGGATCAAGCTCTGCAGCAACAAGCTCCAATCGCATAGATTTACCAAACAAATCGGTAATATCATCAAGCCCTCTTTTCCACCCTAAATTCGACAAAAATCCACCGACGGTTACTTGCACAATAACCGTCGCTATAACCTTGGTGGTGGTGGAAGCAGGTGTAACCTGCACCGCTTTAATGTTGCTTCCGGGCACATAACGAACCCGAAAGGGCTTGTTTTTCTTACCAGACCTAACTTTTTGATGCTTGGAAAATGAAGCTCCGGTGGTGTCGCCGGAGATAAAGGGATTGTGCCATGGAATTAGAGTTTTGGTTGATAGGGGTGTTGAGCATTTGTGAAGCTGAGAGTTTAGCATTGTGTAACTATTTGCTTTTGGCTATGGGTATTTGATTTGTTCACAAGGGTTGGTGCATGAATTGTGGAGGTCTAAGGTCACTTTATATAGAAGAAGAATAATCAGAGTACTTTAGGTTCATCTCAAATATTGACCATAGGTTTTTATTCCACTTGAGAAAGAATGCATATTAGGCCCTCCAAATGAATAAAAAGAATTCCCATTCTGATTGATATATATTAACAAAATTATATTAATAAAAAGTCCAATGAGAGTGTAAGACTATCATTTTCATTTTTTTTTTGGAGGGAATATCTATCTCAAAGTTAGGGTAACTCACTATAATATACAAAAATGTTTTAAAACAGACCTAATTTGAATTGTACACGAGTCTTGAGAGATATATTTTATCTTTTTAAAATTAATTTATGAAATTTTGATTTCGAAACTGATATAAATTTGTTTAAGTTGCACAGCGATTAACAAATATGGTCCTTAATTGTACAATTTAGTTAATTTATTACAATTATAGTTGTTTTTACAAAAAAAAACAAATAAATTTGTATCATTTCAAAGTTTAAAATTCGTTAACTAATTTAAAAAGTCAAAATATATGTATTTTTAATTTTGTAACGAGTTGTCATGCAAGTAAAACGTTCAATGTCTTAATTATTGCCATTTTATGCATGACATTTTAAAAAATAATGTACGGGAATTATCTAAATCACGTGTGCCACTCTTCGAAAAATGTGTCAGAAAAAATCTTCAGCACATATTCTGACAATAATATTAATCACCTCTTATCTGATTAATTAATCAATGATATTGACTTGGGCTATATGAAAGGGAGACCACAAAAAAAAAATTAAATAAATAAATATATAACGGTTGTTTTTGGTTATGTGTATTTGATTTGTTCACAAGGGTTGGTACATGAATTGTGGAGGATCATGCGACTCCCTCCGCGAAAAATGGTTTAGAGAAAAAAATCTTCAGCATTCTGACAAACAAATTAAATCACCTCTTATCTGATTGTTGAGCAATGATTTGACTTCACCTATGTGAAATATATATATATATATATATATATATATATATATATATATATATATATATATATATATATATATATATATATATATATAAATTTTATTCTGACATAAAGTTGAATTAATTAGGGATTTTAATAAAGAGAGAAATTATTGAGATATTTCTCGAATTGTTATTATAAAAAAGAAGTGTCATATTTTAAATAGAAAGAAGAATATTGTGAATATTCTATAAATAGAGTCTTATCTTTAGTTTTTAAAGTGTAATACAACCAAAAATCATATAGCATCTTAAAAGTTAAAAGAGAGTGTGAGTGGATTTTGTGTTTGTGTAAGAAATGATTTTTGCAGTTTTTATATTCTGTGCAAAAAAATTGTATTGAGAGAGCGAAGATTTTACAATTTTTAGTCTGTACAAAAAGTTGTGTCGAAGTATTGTGTAACCTCAAGTTCTATATCAAGATGATTATTGTAAATTTATTATTATTAATATAGTGAATATTCAGAATTTGACTTATGATTTTTTTCTTTAAAAGTTTTTCACGTTAAATCTTGTATTATTCTTTATCTTTTTAATTTTATATTATTTGGTTCGTATCGACTTAACAATATATATATATATATATATATATATATATATATATATATATATATATATATATATATATATATATATCATCTTCAAAGCTTCTTACTATAAGCAGCATAGAGGTATCAAAAAAAAAAATTCAAACCTTCTTACTATAAGAAACATAGAGGTATCAAAAAAATTTTAATAAAAAATTCATTTAAAACTTTTCAAACTTATACCATACGAGTGTGCTAATTAGTTTAATAGAATGACCTGATGATAAAACGGCAACAAATAAACTTGAAGATACAGTGTTATTTTTCTAACTGCTGCTACTTGTGGGAGCAATATGCATTTATATGATGCATATTAGTATGTCAAATGTCAAAATGCATTAATTAAGATGCCAAATGTCAAAATGTATATATACATATATATATATATATATATATGTGTGTGTGTGTGTGTGTGTGTGTTCGAATGTCCGTTCGTTCGCTAATATTGTTCAATTTGAAATATATTAATCATTTCATTATAATTCATTTCATTTTAATCATACATGTTCTTTATTTATTTTAAAAATTAATTATGAATAACTAAATGAATAAATTACACATGACAACATATATGATTGGGCATGAGATCTAGAAAAGAGATTTGAACCCAAGGAACATGAGTACACACATATAACAGGCAGGGACGGAACCAGTGTATGACTGGAGGGGGCCACGGCCCCCCCAAGGTTTGAAAATTTTGTAAAGTCCATGTGCTGAAAAATAAAAAAAAATAAAAAATACTACATGTGAATATAGAATTTGAATAATTGTATATTATAAGAGTTGAAAAGTAAGTGTAAGTAGGGATTGATTGCAAACTAATTTTATTATTAAATTCATTATAATTGCATGCTTGTATAATTGGGACATAATATTGTATATGTGTTATTCCAATTGAATGATACATTTGTAAATAAGTAATCAACTAAAACCTTTATTTAATTTTTTTTATTCTTTGTTAATTTTTTGAAACTTGATATTTTAATTTTTTAAAGTTTAATGAGTGATCATAATATTGTATATGTTAATTTCAATTGCATATTCAATTTATTTTTCGGTAACTAACTAAAACCCTTATTTATTTAATTGTAAATTTATGAAAATTTTATTATTAAAAATTTCAATGAGTGGTCCAATAATATTGATTAACTCATTCTTGTACTGTAGTTAATTGAATTTTTTATTTTTTGTTTTAGAATCTTGAGAAAATCACATACTATTGATTTATTTTTCAAGAGAAAACAATCAAATCATGCTGACACATCTTTGCTTACCTATGAGCCTAATTTCAAATATCTCTGCCATGAAGTTTTGTTATGTTCTAAAAGACTTTTTCTTACTATGTTTTGTTGTCTTTGTCAAAACAAATTCTATTACTATATCATATTTATTTTAGTAAAAATATATTTTGTAATTGTGGAACTTTACTTTTTAGAGAGGAATATATATTATGTCGTTAAATTTTTTTTTGGCCCCCCCAAAGATTAAATCCTGGTTTCGTCCCTGATAACAGGTCGATTTCGTCTGGTTTAATTTGAGCCTGTTAAGTGTTAGGCTTTGAATTTTAATCAAGTCAGGTCATATCAGATCGTTGACTTTGGTCTGTCAAGTTAGGCTACTTCAAGTCTTGGCCTCTAGGCTATGATCTGATTAGGCTTGTAGATCAGGTCAGACTTAGGCCAATCGGATTCGCTCCCTTATATTTTTTTTCTTTTAATATTAAATATTAAAATAAAAACTATAAAATATAAAATAATAAAATTTTAAATGAAGAACTAGAGTATTTACAAGAGACTAACTTATTATTAATATTTAACATTAAAAGTTAGTTTATTGATGTGACGTCCCCAAATCTAGGTCTACACAATCCAATTTGAGTTGTCAAAAATATACGATAACCATTACAAAATAGTACATAGTACAATAATACAGAGTTCAATAATACATAATTAAGTCTTCACTATTATTGTCACACTATTTTATAATATGTGAAACTACTACGGCTATCACCTGGACCTTCACTCCATCCCCCGGCTAGATCCAGCTACTCTCTCATTTCCTTCAAAATAATGAAACAAATAAAAAAGTGAGCTCAAATAGCCCAGCAAAAAAATAACATAATTTAAGATAACAATGAGTAAATTATCATTAGCCTTCAACAGTTGAGTTCTTGATAGAATATAATAAACAACAAGTTTTAAATCAATAATAGTAGTAGAATGAACAATCCAATAGAAGAATCATGTAGACTATGATGTCCACTGGCTTCTCTTTTTTAGAAAAATATCATAAACTTTGAACATCTGAAACATCACTGATCATGATCATACCAACAATAGTTCTTCTTTGTCTCGAGCTAAAGAGAACATTCATCACGTACCCTAAAAGACACACCATCATTATATCGCCTTTATCCTATCATTTATACCCTAGGAAACATATATTCATAATAACTTAATTTTTGAGGATTAAAATAACAACAAAGATATAAATGATGAATAGAATAACACGATACTTTGTTCATAGTCAAATAATGTCCAAATTGTTAACATGATGTGGACTCAAATTCAAGAATGATATTCAAGATTCATAATTCAAAATAACAGTTGAAGTTCAATAGAAATGTTCAGGTAAATAGGTAGGTTCAAATAAAATGATATTAGATGAAGCGCAAACTATTAAGGAACATATAATAATTTCAGAAATTTTACCGAACAATACTTAATATAGTAAGTTTAAAAGTATGAAAGAAAAAGATATCCCTTACCTTAACACGTGATTGAATATTGATTTAAATGAAGTTGATCAATAAAAAATAATATTTGTACTATTACTAATCTTCACAAATATTCACGATAGCTTAAGTACACATAGAGAAAACTTATACAAAATAATATTTTAGAGAGTGAAAGAAAGAATAAGTAAAGAAGTTATGAAAATTTCTTAAGTTAAGGCCTCTATTTATAGCTAAGAATCTTATCATAAACCAAGATTTTCTAAATGAATCTGAACTGTTCATTTCAAGATAATATTTAATCCGTACCACACATTTCATCTTTTAAGATTTCTTTAATCTAAACTATTCATTCAAAAAAAATTAATCTATACCGTTCATTTCATATCTTAATAAAACAATTAACTTTATATATAAAACAACTAACTTTATACATAAAATAATTAACTTTTTATAAATCAATCAACTTTATATATAAAACAATTAACTTTATATATAAAATAATTAACTTTATATAAATCAATTAATTTTATATATAAAACAATTAACTTTATATAAATCAATTATTCAAATATTAAAATAAATAACTTTATAAATTCAATTATTCAATAATAATTCACCAATTATTCACAATTATTCATTATTATAATCAATTATTGTAAATGCAGTATAGTTGATTTTCTAAGTTAGATAAGCAAAAATACCAACTAATAATGGAATACAACAGTTAAATCAACATCATAATAGTGAGAATAATAATGCAGAAAATATATAAAATAAAAAACACGTTACTGTGTAATGATAATTATTGATTCAGTAATATGAATTACTATGCATATGCTATTGTGACAATTATCAGTTCAATAATATGAATTATTGTGCATGTGATAATTATTGATTCAATAAAGTTAATATTGTACAATATCACTTTATCAGTTCAATAATATAAAATATTGTGCAATACCGTGTGTTATTGTGCAATACCGTATGTTACTGTGAAATACTGTGTTCTATAATTCTTTTACCACCGGGTATTTTAACAATTTAAAAGTGATAGTAACATTGACCATTTTTATTTTAAAATGTTACTTATGTCATTTTCTATATTCGACAATATTTCGTTGTGGGGTCCACCAACGTTTGATTATTTCAGTGCCGTCGTACGAATTCAACAAGATAAAATTTGCACAAAATATTATTTTTTTAACTTTAATTTTTTGTCAATTTATCCACTTACCATTTCAAAATATAATATATAAAAATAATTAAATTTGTATTTCATAAAATCGGGGTCTTACAATTGATGTATTAATGTTAATATTTAACATTAAAGGTAGAAAAGCATATTAATAAAATTTTAATATTAAATATTAATATTCACAATAACTGACTCCTTATTAATATTTAATCAACTAAATTTTAAAATTAAATAGACTAACTAGTATATTAATTAACTGTAATTACAAGAAATCAAAAATGAATAATTAAAACTTTAAACTTTACTGATGTATTAATTAAAACTAATGTATTACAATTTACAGTAATGAAGTTGCAGTTAGGCTCAAGCCTTGGGCCATTTATGTGTGGGAGTGGGAGTGGTGGGTTGTGCCGTGGTAGGCTAGAAGTTGAATTGGTAAGCGAACCTAGTCAGACCTCGGGTCGATCCAGACTTCAGGTTTCAGACCAGACCAGGTTAAATCAGACTATTTTTCAGGTCAGGCTAGGCTAAATATTAGCTTAAAAATCATGAGTTATTTAAATTCTTCAGACCAGATTAAACTTGATCAAGTCTTGATCAAATCAAATTTTGACCAAATCGGGTTCAAAGCGAATCAAGACCGGGTTGCCAGTCTTTTGTGCATACCTAGACAGTCTTTTGTGCATACCTAGATAGGAGTATGAATTATGAAGATGACAAGACAAATTTGTCTTTATATTTATGTTTTGGCCAAAAAGAAAGAAAGGAAAAAGTCGAAAAAACAAATCAAGGGTTGATATTTGAGGAGCATGCATATGGGTCACTGGTGCCAGCAACCACGTGAAAAAACAAGTTCGTTCTTAACTCCATATATGTCTCAAATTCTCAATCCGTCCAAAACATTTTCTAATCGTATTGAGAAATTATTGTTTCTGGACTTTTCTTTGGATGACATGGCGGGATCCCACTAAAAACACTATTTGTAGCCATGATGATACTTTTCTGATTAACGCAATGCACCTTCTTCTTTTTCTTTTTCTTTTTCACACAACAATTTTCATTTTTTTTTTTGATAGACTAAAGGAAAAATTACAGTGTAAATTCACATGTTTGAATTTATCTTCTACCTGAAATATTAACGAAAACAGCTTGCAGCCTTTACATTACATCTAAAAGTAAAAAAAGGGTTTTTCTTTTTGATGCGGGTGAGAATAGAGGAAGAAGAGAATCAATGAAAATTTATAACAAAAAAGGAGTCCTGAATGAAATTAGAGGAGTAAAGCTCAATTACATATAGACGTGCAAATTATCAACATATCAAAGTCAGCCTTCTCCAGCATTATATTAGATCTCCTTTATTATTTGTAGGCTTAATACATCAACAATAATCTCCTTATTTCCAAGGTTTCTAAATAAATTTAAGAGACGGTCAAAGAAATTAATGAGCGAAGGAAGTTGTGCATGCAGTCATCAGCAAAATGCCTCTTTTGATGTACGAATTTGAACTGATCTAGAGATCATAATCTATGCAAATTAGGTACCATTGGAAAGCTCTATTTTCGTAATTTTCAACGCATCAAATGGATTTTTCTGGAGGAAGTAGTGATCCTTTTTCTAACTACAATACTCAAAAAATCCTATCTTTCTTACTGCACTGCATCATGTTTTTATTTCCTATTTTTGTTTTCATATATTTCTGCATTCACTAATTTTTATTGGTGAAAACAAAAATCAGAAAACTTACTCTCCATTTTACCTGTGTATTGAAATAAATGTGTTCGTTAATTGACTCTTGAGTTTGTAAAGAAAGAGTAAATTAATTTAAGTAATCCATTTGTGATGTGATTAATTGACTGTTGGCTAAGTTGTAATATTTAAGTCGAGGGTAAATTAATCAATGTAATATCTAGTTGACTTATGTATTTTAAATAGTACATTTTTAAGAAGTATTTTTGTCACTCAAACCATCCTTTCAGGGGGAGAGAGTATTTGGAAGGGAGAAAATGTTGAAGAGGCATTCAGATCTCAGTTTGTGTGGATCACTAGGCACCTATATATTCCCTCTTGATAATATCATATGCTATAATTAATGAATTATCCCATTGTTAGTGAATATATATATACTAGTAATTGTCTGTGTCTGAAGGCACGACGTAACGAAAAATTAAATTAAAATTAAAATAATACTATATTACCTAAAGACGTTTTACAACATAAAATAACTTACAAACACACATAACAATTATCATAATTCATGACACCACCATAATAATTAATTTTCCTATAAAAATATATATCCAGAAAAATTTAAACATATCTACAAAACTTACAATCATCAATAACAATTATCATAATTCACCACACCACCACCACAACAACAACAACAATAATAATAATAATAATAATAATAATAATAATAATAATAACAATAACAATAACAATAACAATAACAATAACAATAACAACAAAAACAATAATTATTATTATTGTTATAATTATAGTTATAGTAGTTGTTGTTGTTGTCATATTTATTGTTATTATTATTATTATTATTGTTATTATTATTTTTGTTGTTATTATTTTTATTATTATAATTATTATTATTATTATTATTATTATTATTATTATTATTATTAATAATTATTATTATCGTCCTAATTATTGTTATTATTATTGTCATTATCATTATCATTATTATTATTATTATTATTATTATTATATTATTATTATTATTATTATAATGTCTATAAGTACAAACGTTTGAGAATATATGATGATTACTGATTGGGTGTGAGAGATTTTGGGACATCTTAACCAAGGAAAGGAGGCCAATCAATTCGGTACGGGACACCAAACTTGGGATTACGAAAAGGATGTATAATTTGTGTGAACTTGTGATATCAACTTCTATATAACCGTTGGAGTCTGGAAAGTTGAACGTTCATTCCACATGGTTTCTAGCTTCCAATTTTTGTCATATATATGATAATTGTATACTTTGTGTGAAGATAAGATTTTTATATATAGGTGGCACTATTTCATTGGTGCTCTCAAGATATGATTTATGAATAAGTCTACATACACAATATTCAATTACAAAGTCAATCACTACATCTATATTAACTATTAAAAATAGAGTATGACATGAATTTCAATATAAAATCTCATTTTTTAATGATCAAGATCAATTTTACTGTTGATTTTTGTGGTTGGTGTTTGTGTACTTATATTTATTCTTTATTTAACCCACAAAATAATTAATGTGAGACAAAATAACTAATAAGTAATGTTACACGTACAAAAAAAACTCTTAAAAAGTACAATTTATGAAAGATCATTGATAATGATAGAGTAATAAGTGCTGATGAAAATTTAAATTTTTATTAAAAATAATGTGAAATTATCGCTAGATGCATATTTGTTCTAACAATATAAATATTGATATGACATTATCAACAGTTCTTATAGAATGATGCATTGAATTATAATTAACTGATGATTTATCATGCACATGAGCATGTTCAATAGTTGTAAGTAATCAATCGCAATAATACATACTCTCGTTATTCCAAATTATAAGATTAATATTAATTATTCAAAAGTCAATTTTAAATATTTTCAAACTCAAAATTGACACAAATTTACTTAGTTTATGTTAATACAATTATGAATATTATAAACTATCTAAAAAGTACTTCTAATTATAAGATTAATTATTTTAAAAATTTAAATAATTTATGTCAATTTTAAATTTAAAAATGCCATAAATTAATTTAAAAAAAATTAATAGTGATATTATAATTTAAAACAAAAGAAGTATTATTTGGTATCAATTTTTAAATTTATTATTTAGTCATCAACACGCATGGATAATTAATTAATCTCTCTTTTTAACTTCTACTTTTTTCTTCTTATATATATTTATCAGAAGCAAACCCTTAACGGTTTTTCTAAAAGAAGAAAGTGTGGTTACAAAACTTTTAGGCCATTACAGTTGGGGGCGCTCTTGAGCATGCTTTAGTTTTACCCACTGCAAAAATGTTGCAACAAAGTCTGAATAATTTGTATGTTTTGCATGTATTATATTTGTTAATGAGATCTATGCTTGATTGTTATAATTGAAATTTTGAGACTTAAAAAAGGTCACAAGTTTAATATGCATTTTTTTTTATATTGTGTAAAATGAATGGAAAAGAGAAGAAGATATATTGACGACAAATTTAAGTTTTGTATCTAATTTTTGTGATACTGAGTTTTTTAATGATAGAAAAGGAAATAAATTAATTAATAGACGAAAAACTTAACTATTTTTCTTGAAAAAAATTCCTTTTTAGACTAAATTGAATGAAAAACTAAATAACATAAGTAAATCTTCTATAATCTCATGTTATCTGTATTATTAACAAAATAAAATTAATATAAGGGTAAATTAATAATCTAAATGTAAAATTTAAGTTTTTTTTTTCTTTTACTTGATAAACTCAATAACAATATGAAAAAAATAAAAAAAATACAATTTTTTTTTCTTTCCCTTTTGAGCATGCTAGTTTTACCTACTGCAAAAATTTAGTAACAATGTAAACCTTTGACTATCTCCTACAAAAAAGTTAGAACAATTTGTATGTTTTGCATGTATTATACATGTTAATGAGATCTACGCTTGATGGTTGTAATTGAAATTTTGAGACTTAAGAAAGGTCACGAGTTTAGTTTTCAACGTATTCATGTAAATATGTGTTTTTTTATGTTGTGCTACTGAGATTTAAAATAAATGAAAAAGAGAATAAAAGAACGACAAACTTAAGTTTTCTATCTACGTCTTGTGTTATTGAATTTTTTAATGATGTAAAAGAAAAGAAATTAATAGACAAAAAATTTAGTTACTTTTCTTCATATTTTTTCATTTTTGGACTAATTTGAATGAAAAACTAAAAAAGATAAGTAAATATTCTATAATCCCATGCCATCAATATTATTAAAACAATAAAATTAATCTAAAGGTAAAATTAAAGTTTTTTTTTCTTTTCTTGATAAACTCAATAACCATATGAAAAATAAAACATACAAATTTTCAAAAAAAAATTCTTTTTATTATAAATTAAGTTTTTAATTATTTTTTCCGTACAAAACTTAGAAACATAGTTTTAATAACGTGGAACTTTATTTCTTCCCTATCGTGAGACTATTGGTTATTGTAACTTTATCACGGTTACTATAGGTTTATTGATATTGTTCAATTATTTGAGAATTTTTATTATGATATTAATTCTATTTGTATTTGTAATAGCATCCTTCGGAAATGAGGTTTCAAAAAAAATTACTTCTACCGTTTTAAATTATAAATTTTATATATATTGATTTAGAAAGTTAATTTGTTACATATTTTAAGTCAAAATTAAACTAATTTATTAAATATTACGAACAAATAAATCTTACAAGAAATAGTACTATTAAAAGAGTTTATAATATCTACTATTGTATTGACTACTCATATTAACTTTGAGTTTATAAATATATTTAATTGAATTTAAAAAATTATTACTAATCTTATATTTTATGACAGAGGAAGTAACACATTGATGTCACGTGTTTGGATAAAAATATCTCTTTCATTTCAATTAAAAAAAATTCAATTTGAGATGCCCATTATAATTTCTAAACAGCGATGCCTGATCAAGAGCACGTTTTTGAATCTTGATGGGTAGCTCTATATCACACGTTAGAGATATGAAGTTTTTTTCTTTATACCTTTATATGTGGTCCTTTATATGTGGTCCTGTAGGTACTTGTTTGTATTGGCCACGTATATATATATAAAGTCGGGGAGGTGGCGGCGCTGTGTTGGTGATGAGTATTGTAGATTGGTAGGGGCCTCAGCGATAGAAATTCATGCTTCTTATGTCTACAATAGTCTGATCAAGTTGAGAGAGAAATTTGTGGGATGCTATTTGAGTTTTATTCAAACATAAAGTTGAATTACTTAAAAATTCGAGTTGAAAAAAAAAATTATTTGAATATTTCACGAATTTTATTTAAAAAGATCTTATTTTTGATATGAGTATTATTTTAAAAATATTTTATTTTGAATAAAAAGAGAAAAATTATAAGTACTCTATAAATAGAGTATTATGTGTAGTTTATGAAGAGTAGCACAAACAAAAATCATACAACATTCTAAGAGTTGAGAGAGAGTGTGAGTGAGTTTTGTATTTGTGTGAGGAAAAGAGTTTTTGCAGATTTTATATTTTATCCAAAAAAATTATATTGTGGGATAGAAGGTTTTACAACTTTTAGTCCTTACAAAAAGTAATGTCGTGTAAATTATCGTATTATATTGTATAATCTCAAATTTTAGTACGTAAAATTTGGGGAAAATTTGTAAACTTATTATTATTATAATAGTGGATACTCGGAATTTAACTCGTAATTTTTTTTTTTAAATTTTTTCACGTTGTTATTTGATTTGCGAA
Organism: Hedera helix; assembly: GCA_947179155.2. NCBI lineage: Eukaryota > Viridiplantae > Streptophyta > Magnoliopsida > Apiales > Araliaceae > Hedera > Hedera helix. Next base: position 2,776,245 of record OX359279.1, read on the forward strand.
GACTTAATTCTCAATACTTACAGTTTTCAATCCCAAAAAAATAAAATCACTTCCATGCGCCAAACGAGATATTAAGGCATTGAATGCAAAGAAAGTTGTGGCTAGTATGAGTCAAAAGTTATAACCTTCAACAATCAACATCAAACACCGGAATGAAGTCCGTTTATAAAAAATTGAGCACCCTCCCCCGTAAAGGAAAATACCATGTCCAGAAGACCAAAAAGTGGCAGCAAAGAAATCACACAAAACTCCCTGCACGTCCTTACAAACCTCTTCTTGAATATAACCGAAGAAGAAGAAGAAAGATAGAAAACTTAACAAATTAAAATTACCTTCTCACAAGTTCCCTCAATGAAAGAAAAGATTCCTACAAACAAAAACAAGCACCTCTCCAGCCCCTCCGACCTTTTCCGTCTATATATATGTAGCAATTTTATTTTATTTTATGAAAAATCACATCCATTATAATGACCCAAGTTTTGTCCCTTCCCATATTAGTTGCTAATATATTCTTAGTCCCACATCAATTAATTAGAAACCTCAACCCTTTTCTAAATCTATAAATAGAAGGGTTTGACCCTTTGTTTCATTCACCAACAATAAGGACCTCCAATTTTGAGTAAGGACCTTATTGTGCGAGGGTTTTTTATAAAAAAATCTCCTTAGTTAAATTTTCATCATCGATGACATAGACAATCTGAAACTCGTAATTTTTGGGTATGTTTCTTATTTAATTTTTCTGCATTGTTATTATTATTTTAAATATTGTATTTAGTTTATTAATTGATATTTTAGTATATTTTGTGTTAGAAATTAGTATTTTTGCATTGTTATTATTTTTATAACCTTAATTATTGTTTTGTATGTAGCTTATTAGTTACTAGTTTTGGATTAGTATTATTGGCTTTAATTATTGTTTTGTATTTAGATTATTAGTTAATATTTTTATATTAACATTATTTGCTTTAATTATTATTGCTATTTAGATTATTGTATTGGCATAATAGTAATATTTTGAAAAAGAAATAAGAAAACTGTTAAATAATAGAACTGTCCTAATTACATTTATTATTCTAAATTTGTATTTAGAAATCGTTCGGCTATTAATTTTGTGTTCAGCGATATCGAGGTAAGTGATTTTCTAAACTATTTAGTATTTTAAAATTATTATTTATAATTATGTATGCTTTAGTAATTATTCGAATACCTAAATGTATTATTTCAAAATTGTTATACTTTATTTAAGGCTTCCATTTGAATGAAAATGTTACATTTGCATTTTGTTAAAAACTCAGATCAAGCATCAAAATAGAATTTTGATTTAGAAAATGAGATTAAGTGATTTTGAACTGTGAAATAAGTATAGTTTTGAATATAAAAAATATTGAGAAATTGATTTTAGAAACCTCAGTCCGAATATGTATTGAATCCATTAGTGTTTACACTGGTTCTGGAACAATTTAGGACCTACTAAGGCGCACATTTTTAGATACCCTTCGGGGGGGCACTCTTCGAGGCGCGTGCATGATAAGATACCTTAGTAGGGGGCGTATCATTGACATTATCGAACATAAGAGCCGTGTTACATGATTGCTGTAACCTTAGTCGCAAAGGCTGTGGATTAAAAGAAACATCGAATATATTGAACATATCAAAATCGTTTATTGAGCATATTGAAATCTTTTTAGAATTGTGTTTAATGATTATTGATTATTGATTTTGAATGTATATATTGACTATTGTTATTGAACAAGAAAATATTATTTTTAACAAGTATGTTTACTATTGTTATTGAACAAAAAGTTGTTTCGAAAAAATATTTTGCAAACTATATTTGATCCACCCAAATAGTAAAGATTGTCACTTACTGAGTTTTACCGCTCACCCTTACATTAATTTTTACAAGATACCTTGTTAAGAACCGAGCACTGTGGATACTTTTGTGGATGGCTAAAATTCTTTCTTGTTTAAGACGTTTATTAGTATTTTGATAAGACTTTTGTTTAATAGAGCTATGTCTCCAAAGTTATGTTTTCGGTATTTAGTTATTGAACCTTAGTGTAATTTTGATAATGAAAGACTGTTCGATTTCATGTTAGTTTTATTATTGTGTTTTCGTTTGGATTTCGCTATTGATATTGTTGTCTTGCGACGTGTGACACTCTGGACATGTAGCGAGTTCAAGGTGTTACATCCATGCATCTAAAATAGCTTTCTGCTCTACATACTTTAAAATTCTAATTCACTTCTAATCTTTCCTTTACTAGTTGTTCATGCTCTGGATTGTTCCCTATTAATCCCAATCCATTTGTTTTCCATAAGATCTCATTTCTACTAGCTATGTCACCCTCTGTTAATAGAGAACCATTTGTAGCTTTAGTTTAATTACTAATTAATTACACGTGTCTATTTGATTTTCAAGCATTATAAGAAATTGACACATTTGATAACTGACATGGTAGATGAGTTAGAAGTTAAGCGTCAGAATAAGCTTTTGGGTTGATATATTTTTGAAGCTAGCGGTGAGTCTTGATCCCGAACAATTGTAATAACGTAAGAGGTTATTCCAAATTTAATTATTTTGAGTCAATTTCGTTGGTTATGAGTCAATTAACCGTGTTTGGCTTAACCCAATTTAGATTCTAAGGTCAAAGGGTCGTTCCTTCCCAAATTCTTCTTCTCCCATAAAACTCTTCTTTGGAAGAGTCATTCACAAACTTTTCTTCTCCCAAAAAAGGATTTTAAACCAAATGATTAAATTGTGTAATGATATCATCTATTCACGCAAACTATAATTAAATAAACATAAATGCATACGCCAAAAAATTATTATTATAAACCAATAGATAAACAAATAAACAAAATATAAAAAAACTCAAATATTCTCTTCTATTTCAATTTAATTCGTATTATACTTTAAATAATAATTCTATTATTGAATAATATTTTTCAATTTATATTCAGATAAATTAACATATTTACAAGTTTGCAGGTGCAAGATAAATTAACATATTTACAAGTTTGTCCGTGCCTTGCACGGGCTTTGAAACTTGTATTATTTAAAACTCGAAAAACCTGTTTTAATTAGTTTTATCATCGGTCAATTTTTTTTTGTCAAACTTTATTAATTTTTTAATTTTCATTATTTTAATTTTTATTATCTTAATTGGCTGAATGATACATCTATTCCTCCAAGTTGCCACCAAGTGTCAAAGTCGTTCCTAAAATTTATTTTTCATCCATTGCGTCCTTGATGTGGTCAATTAGCGTGAATTATATTCATTTTCCCAAATCTCATTTAGATTTGCCCAAAGTTTCACCTAGCCCATTTTTTCAATGGCAAATTTGTCTTTACCAAAGTATTAACAATATCAAAAAATTAAAATGCAAAAAAACTAAACTTTAAAATTAAAATACAAAAAAAAAAAAAAAAAAGATAAAAAGAAGAAGAAGAAGAAGATAAAGAACTAATTATACTTTTTTTTTCAACTTTTAAAAATTAATTTCTAAAAATAATAATTTTCAAACTTTAATTAGTTTTTTTTTAAATATTTCTAAATAATAATTAATTTTTAAACTTTAATTATTTTTTATGAAATTAATTGAGATTATCTCTGTTGTTTTCTTTGTGAGTTTATTATTTTTCATGTAAATTCAAGGGTTTTATCTCGTTCGTCTTAATATGATAACTAACCATTCACGTTTGTGTTAAAGCATTGTAGTCTAACCATATTCTGTTGCGTTAATAATATCTAATAAAGGGAAAAATTGACAAAGTATGCACAATAATATAAAATACTACAAGAAATTTACAGATATTTGGCCAACATATCTGTCAATAATAAGAATATTTTTGTCGAGGATGACTCATTGTCAGACGGACTAATCTATCAACAAAGTCGACGATAATGTTATGGCAAATATTGTTGATAATACTACGGCAAATATATACGGTTGACAAAAAAATATTTTCTACAACTCCATCAACGATATGCTCGGCGGACAATATTTCTGTTAACGCTTGAATTTGTCTGCACGTTCAACCACCGGCTTGGATATGAACCTACACAAGGAAAACAACCAAAAAGTGCTTGACGACTTAGGCTGCATAGAGATAAGGCTGCAAATCGAACCAAACAATTCGGACTCGATTCGGGCTCGACTCGAAAAAATATGAGTAAGACTCGAATTCGTTAATAATATGATCCAAATCTGAGCACAAAAAATAGTTCGAATAAAAATACAAGTAAAATTTGAATAAAGTTATACTCGACTCGTTTAGAATTCAAACTACTCGAATTTTTAATCATGATCCATTACATAATCGATTGATACATATTCGAATAGATACTCGATACATTTTCTTATAATATATACACAATTAAACACAATTTAAATAATTAATTATTATTTTTATTTAGAATTTTAATTATAATTTTATATACTTAAAGTGTAATTATAATTATATTTTTTTATTTCTAAGTAAAATAATAAGTTCAATTAATAATTATATGTATTATAAAACTAGTTACTATGTAGAGACTCGAATTCGAGTTTGAGTTTGAATTTGAAGTTCGAGAGTAGTTTGAATATAATTTGATTCGAGTCGAATCGAATTCGAGTAACGAAAATTCGAGTCGATCCGAATCTGAGTAAAGTTTTTCAAATATAGTTCGAATCTGAGTCGAATTCGAGTACGAATTTAACCTTACGAGTCGAATTCGAACAGTTTAAAATCTGGACTGATTCGACTCGTTTGCAGCCTTACCTAGAGATACGTCCAATATGAGAGTAAGTATAGGCTTTAAGATGTGTTAATAATGGAGGTAAGAAGTATTTAGTAGGGTAGAGTGTGATGTCTGTACCTTAATGAGTGGGTTTTATACCTGTAAATTAGTACTTCTGGCTTAATAATTTGTGAGTTTTTTTAGAGTTATTTATGCTCACATTTATGTTTTTTATGATTCTTGATGTCTTGTCTATGATTTGCAGGGTTTTTAAGCTAAAATGGAATTTCAGTAATTTTTAGCCAGGAGCATCGCCACAGCGGTGGAGAGCACGGCCGCAGCGGTCAATCATGCTGTCACAAGCGAATTTTTTGCTATTTAACTCTAAGTGTTGCTTAACCTAGAAAGATCGGATTTTACTCTTCAGAACAGCTTGTCTTCAATTTTTCAAGTCTACAAAGCAACTTGGATGATTGGTTTTGAGCTCAAGAGCAAGAAGATTGTCTAGCTTGGATTGCTTCATAGTGAAGGGAGTTTACTTGTATGAAACTTGTGTTATAAGAAGTTTCATTCATCTATTTTGTCTTCATTTTGTGTAATTTAAGAATAACGAGCAACTTGTTAATAGTTTTTATTCATTTAGTTATGAACTAACTTCATTTATAAGATCACAATGGAGCTCATTACTTAGTTTTAATTGAATATCTCTCTTTTTAATGTGTATGGATTGAAAATGAATGGTTATCATGTTTTGTTCTTCATGTATGGATTATTTACCTTGTAAATAATATAGTATTGTTTATGATATTGAAAAATGGATTAAATAACTTAACCTAAAACATGATAACACTTGTAGGATTCTTTATCTTCGGATGGAGTACCTAACTTGTATCTCGGATAGGAATATACCGTGGTATCTTGTGTAGCCTTGTGGAGAATTTGTTTTTATTGCCATTTTGCTTAATTAGGATCACATAGGAATATAGTGGTCTAATTAGTAGGGTGTGAATCATTTAACTGTCGAAAGAGGTTTATGGTTGCTTATATTCTCCAATCGTATAAGAACGCAAAAATTTATAAGGAAAAGACTAAACGGTGGCATGATCAGAAGATTGTGGATAGAAGGTTCGATATTGGCCAGAATGTGCTTCTTTACAATTCCTAGTTGAGACTTTTTCTAGGAAAGTTGAAATCAAGATGGTCGGGGCCATTCACTATCAAAAATGTTTTCCCGCATGGAGTAGTTAAATTGGAAGACGCTACAACGATGAACACGTTCAAAATAAATGGGCAACATCTAAAGCATTACATGGGGGGTGAAGTGGATCGACAAAAAGAGCCCGTCATTCTCGCCGACCCGAATTGAAACAGGAAATAGTCAAGCCCAAGACTCTAAATGAAGCGCTAAATGGGAGACAACCCACTTTTACGGTCAATTTAGTATTATTTTCATTGTATTTCATTTTTAGTCATTTTTCTTTATTTTGATTGGTTAAATATTTTTTTTATATAGTATATTAGTATAATTATAATTATAATTAAAAATTAGCTTTAAAACTAATAACAAATTTCATAATTTTGAGTTAAAATTGTGATTAGTTATTTAATTTTTGATAAATCTATGTGAAATTTTTAGGTACTATCACAACAATACATCAGTTTGGAATCAATTGCAACAGGAAAATGAAGTCCAGTAGCAGGCTTAGCCGTCGCGGCGCTCCCCTGCTACCGCTGCAGCAATGGTATTCAGCACAATTTTTTTTCTCACAGTGCAGTTGACAGCCGTAGCGGTGTCTTGCTATCGCCGCAACGGTGATCTCTAGATCTAAATTTTTTTATCATAGTGCAGTTTACCGTCGCAGCACTCACTTATAATGTCACAGCGGTAGTTCGAAAATTAGAATATATATATATATAAGCCGTAGTCGGGGTTTATTTTATAACGGCTAGCTCGCTTGACCATATCTCTCCAAACCTTTACTCCCTAAACTTTCCAAATCATCCCCAGCCTCTGATTCTTGCAACAAATTACAATCCTTTCAAGCACCCAAGCCACATCAAAGATTCACACAAGCAATTGCACGACATTATCTCTCCTTGCCAAACCGTGAGTTCTCTGGTGGTATTCTCTCGGTCTAAACTGGCATGCATAATCTTCCCAATTGCAGGTCCCAGAATAATTATTAGCTTGAGGGTTAGGAATTATGTTTGTTGCTGGTAAAATACCCTATAAGGGTGGCTTATTTCAAGTTGGGGGGAAGCTTAATCCATTGTTGGTTTTTGAAGACGCATGCAAGGTGTTTGACAAAATTACTAAGAGAGTAGTTGTGGTGCATTTTGGACTATTGTTCATGATTGCTTTGTGGCATCTTCTTGGAATTGCATTGAGCGATAATGGGTCCTAAACATCAATGTGGACAGACTTCTGAAGCAACATATGACACTCAGCGTTTTATAAGTGAAGAGGCGAAGAAGAAGTTCTATGAAGTGCTGGAAGGAAAGACTATCATCCCGAAGCGAGGCCTCACTCCTTTTATGACTGATGGCCACTTGTATGCCATGATCAATGAAGAGAATTGGCGTAATTTCATTGCACAGCCCGAGCCTACCATAATGTCCATTATCAAAGATTTTTACGCAAATGCTAATGAGAATGATAATGTGGTGCAAATTCGTGGTGTGGATGTTCACTTCGGAGCTGAACATATTAATGCTTATTATAACATTGCCCACCTGGAAGAGGATGACCAATACACCACATATAAGATAGAGCACCTAAATCTGAATGACATACTTTGAGGCTTGTCTCAGCCAGATGTGGATTGGACTCTTAAAGATGGGGTGCCACAGCTCTTTTTGCATCAGTTTCTAAGCAAGTACGACAAAGCCTGGTATTACTTCACTTGTACCAAGCTGTTGCCTACCACACATGTCAGCGATGTGATCAGGTCAAGGGATGTGCTGTTGTATTGTTTGGTCAACCGAATGAGCATTAATGTGGGGGAGAGTCATTCTAAGTTCAATCAAGCACACTCTCCATGGGGGTTTTCCAGGTGGTTTTTCACATCCTTCACTGATTTGTGGATTGTGCATAAACGTTGGAGTGGTATGGCCTGCTGATGAACCTCTACAACAGCCCAAAATTCCAATTGACTCTCTGTTTATCAATCATTATAATCAATGGGATGACGTTTCAGCCAATCCGAGCAGAGCCAGATTTCTATTAGAGGCTCAGTCTCCAGATATAGAGGAACTCTTTGCGGCTGAGCAAGAGGATGACACAGCAAATCAGCTATCATTAGAGTCCATAGCTATGGAGGTGTGGCACTAGAGAGGGGAATCTCGCCTACATTCTCATCAAATCAGTTATGTAGCTCAGCAGGTCAACTCGATGGTACAATTCAATGCCAGTTTCACAGCGACCTTGGCTGATGAGATGTTTGAGCGGACGGGGTTGAATGTTGGTCCAAACCCACTGCAATTCCCAAGCCTACCAGTGATTCCTGATTACCCCCAAGATTCTCTTGACGAAGACGCAGATGCCTAATCAAATTTAGGGGAGTCCTTAGCTTTAAATTATATATCTTTCCAATGATGGCATTGTCATATTCAAGTTTGGGGGATGTTTTAGCTTCTATCTGTTCATGTTCTTATTTAGTACCTAATTAGTTTTGACGTTATTATGCTTATGTTAGTATTATTAGTAGTTATCCAAGCTTTAGTTATGAGTTTTAGCCAATGATATGAAGTGTTTTGCCATGCTGTTTGTTTAAGTAAAAGCAATTAGCATGCTTAGTCTTTATTTTAACAATTGATTTGAGTTAACGATGCTAATGATCCTGCTATTTCGTCATGCACGATTACGATTCCATTTGTTGATTAGTTTTTGTTTAAAGTACCGGTATGGTTAATTGCTTGTAGGGGTAAGCTTGGACATTTCAAAAAGTTTTTAAACGCTAAATCTAGGCTCGTGTATAAGTTTGGGTGGATCTTGGATATTTGTAGATATATAAAATAAAACGAATTCGAGAAAACAACATAAAATAAAAAAGTATGTTCTTAGTATAATAAAATTTTGGCTAGTCTAATTTTGTGGCCTTGCTACTTGAGTGATTAGATCCGTAGAGGTGTCTTTCCACCTAGTGCCCTAAAGCCGACTAGTTTAGGAGTCACTAATCAAAAGCTCGATATCCGAATATCTCTGAATAGCCTAATAGAATTAGACACTGCACAGTCAAGCTTCTAAGTTAAGGTGAGATGGACCGTAAAATGCATTCACCTGAGTATATAAAAAAACAATAAGTTTAACTTTTCTTGTTTAAATCCGAGAGACCTTATCCTTATATAATTGCCTTATTTGGTTGTGATTAATATGATAGGTGGGTTATAGTGAAATCACTCATGACATTTATTCGTTTTAGTTCATCTAAACTCTGACTAATTTTAACATTGGATTTTGCACATACACATGTAAAATGGATCATGGGCAGTCGTGAGCTTAGAAATTTTGTTGAAATATTAGACTTTTTTTTCTGCTTTATGATGTATCTTAACTGTTGGAGTTTATCTTTGAGGCTATAATTCCAATTCATGTCTGGATTAGTAATTATTATTAGTTATTTAGTTTATGCTTTACTATTTTGCTTAAGGACAAACAAATACTTAAGTTTGGGGGAATTTGATGAGTGAATTTTATACCTGCGAATTAGTACTCCTGACTTAATGATTTGTGAGTTTTTGAGAGTTATTTATGCTTACATTTATGTTTTTTATGGTTCCTGATGCCTTGTTTGTGATTTGCAGGGTTTTTAAGCTAAAAGGGCATTTCAGTAATTTTTAGCTAGGACCGCCGCCGCAGCGGTGGAAAGCATTGCCGCAACAGTCAACCATGCTTTCACAAGCAGGATTTTTGCTATTTAACTCTAAGTGTTGCTTAACCTAGAGAGATCGGATTTTACTCTTCATAGCAGTTTGTCTTCAGTTTTTCAAGTCTGTAAAGCAATTTGGATTGGTTTTGAGCTCAAGAGCAAGAAGATTGTCTAGCTTGGATTGCTTCATAGTGAAGGGAGTTTACTTGCATGAAACTTGTGTCATAAGAAGTCCCATTCATCTATTACCATCTCGCTTAATTAGGATCACATAGGAATATAGTGGTCTAATTAGTAGGGTGAATCATTTAACTGTCGAAAGAGGTTTATGGTTGCTTATATTCTCAGGCTATCATTCGTTCGATCTATTCATTAAAAGGAGGGGTGTGAGTTTTTAATGAGTAAAGTTGTGGTCCTAGCTTGTCTAAAACTAATATTAGTTGTCTTGTTTTATTTATTTTAAGAATTTGGGTTAATCAAAATTGCCAATTTTAATCATTATTTAAATAGGATTAAATTGTTATAAGTTTAATATTTGAAAAATATTAGCGTAACTCTTTGTGGGATCAACATAGAAATACTTTATAATACTTGAAGGCTGTGTATACTTGCACGTTAATATTAATCGTGAAAACGACCGTCATACCTATATTGTTCACTATGTATTTATAATACTCATATTACGCAACAGGACTCCAATTCCTAATAGGATCTGTGTAATAGAAACAATGTTGGAGAAGGTAACTGTCACGCTAATCAATGTGGATAGGTAACTCTCATACCAATTAGTATTGGATATGGTAACTAGTTAGTATCAGAATTGATAAAGAAAACGATCCCAAATCTATCTAACTTAGGAGTCCTCCTGTACGCACTGTAAGCCTAATGGACTGTAAGGGTAAGACCCAATATGGACAACCTATTTGCGCTAGTAAATACGCAGCCCAATGTTTTTTTCTGCTCCTTCTACATATGAAATGGGTTAGAGGAGTAAATAGGAGGCTTCGGGAGTTTGAAGACTACAACGACCAAATAGGGCATGCTTTCGAGAGTCCGGAGGCATCAGATAGAAGAGAAAGCTTCTTCGGGAGTCTAGAGGCTTTAGACCGAAAGGAAAGTTTCTTCGGGATTCCAAGAACTTCAGACTGAAGAGAAAGCTTCTTTGAGAGCCCAGAGGTGTCAGACCAAGGGGAAACCTCCTTCAGACCGAAGGGAAAGCTCCTTCAGAATTCCAAGGACTTCAAATCGAAGAAATATTACTTTCGAAAAATCTAGGAAAATATGCTTTCGAAAGACCAAAAAAATACTACTTTCAAAAAATTGAATAAAGTATGATTTCGGGAAATTAAAGAAATATTTCTTTCGAGAAACTGAAGAAAGGATGTTTTCGAAAAATCGAAGAAATACTGCTTTCAGAAAATCGAAGAAAGTATGCTTTCAAGAGACCGAAGAAATACTACTTTCAGAAAATCGAAGAAAGTGTGATTTTCGGAAATCGAAGAAATACTGCTTTCAGGAAACTAAAGAAAGTTTGCTTTCGTGAGACCGAAAAAATGTTGCTTTCAAAAAATCAAAGAAAATATTCTTTTGGGAGATCGAAAAATACTTCTTTCGAGAAATCGAAGAAAGTATACTTTCAAAAAATAGAAAAAATACTGTTTTCGAAAAACCAAAGAAAGTATACTTTCGGGAGACCGAAGAAATACTACTTTCAAAAAACTGAAGAAAGTATGCTTTCGAGAGACCGAAGAAATTATGATTTCGGGTACGCCAAACAATTAGTTTGGGAGAAGGGGCATTTTCTTGAAGAGCTAGGTCTTGTTGTACTTGATAGGTAGCTTGCATTATTTCTTGTAAACACTGAATACTTGTGTAAATTTACAATCATTAATAAAATTTCTTTTTTTCTCATGAAAAAAGTTCTGTACATTCTTCTTTTTACTCTATTTGATAACGTGCTAACACTAATACTTAGGCTTTCCTGCCCCCTCAGCCTTAGTTGAATAAAGCTAAAGGTAAGGCTAGAGAAAAATAAGTGGTGTATTGGATCAAACAAAAATAAGATAATCTCAACAGAACTTTTATTTCATAAATATCAAAGAAGTAATATGATTAGTTAAAATAACCTCCAAAAAATATGTAGTATAAATCTAATTACTGATAATATCACCAAAGCCGAACCGCATGCTATATATAAGAGATAGGTTTCCTGTTCGTGGTCTAAAGCTCTTCAACAATCATATGGAGATCTTCTCATGTAGGTATAGGCACAACAGACTTTGGGAATCTAAGGACTACTCCTTGGTCTATTCAGTTAGCGTAGTTATTGGTTCAACATCACTTTCGGTGGAGTTATTAAACTCTTGTCATTGATCACCCTTGGAGTCTCTTTTGCCATCATCTATTTTGTTGGCTCCATCGCCTTTAGGGTCTCTTCTCTGATGATAATCATCATCAAATCTCAAAAAATCCTGAAGGTTGGTGAGGGCCTCTTCCAACTTTATAAACTTATCAACCTTTTCATAGGCCTCTGCTAGAGTTTGCGGAGCTTTTATATTTATAAACATTCAAACCCGTAGACAAAAATTGAATTACTTGGGCTAAACATATAGTATGGATTTCGGACACTACATCTTTGAATCTCTTCATGTACTGCCAAAAAGTTTCAGTAGGTCTCTGTTTCACCCAAAGTAGTGATGTTATCATCCTTGCACACCTCTTATTGCTATCGAAACATATATGGAACTGCTCCTAAAGCTCTTCCCACGAATCAATGTAGCATGAAGGAAGAGAGATTATTCATTCTCTCGTTGTCTTCTTCAGAATGGATATAAAAAGATGGCACATCGTTGCTGCATCATGACCAAGGAAACGCATAACTTGATCATAAGAAAAATTGTGATCATGTGGGTCACTTGTTCCATCATACATCTCTAAAATAAGGACTTTAAGGCTTTTGTCAATCCTGACTTTATTAAGTTCTTTTGTGAAGCGTGATATATGAGGTTTTTTTGGTTTGGATCTGGGACGCCTTTCAAAAGTTCTCTTCGGGGATGACTTTCCAGTGTGACTACCTTCCCGATGTTTCTTATCTCGATCATCCCTATTACATTGTAGGGGAGATCTCGACCGTTTCCTTGGGTCTTTGTAATACATTGATCGGGAATTTGTTGTTAGTCAATTATAATGGCATTTGCAGTGTCGGTCTTGGTGTGCATCGTGACTACCCAAGAAGGAGGTCGCACCTCTCTTGCTCATTAGGTTATTTTCAGCATTTGCTAAAGTTGGATACTGTCTGTCAAGCTCTTTATGCTGGAGGTCTAGAGCTTTCTTTTTATCAAGCACCTCCTAAAGATGACGTTGTCTATCGACATCTATTGTGTGATGTGTTTGTCATCGCGTCACTCATTGAGAGTTATTCTGGCTTTTTGAAGGTGGTGAGTTCGCCATGTTAGTTCTTTTTGGTTAAGAAAAGATCTCTACTAAATACTAAAAGACCTTCCTTCTAGCGCTAATGTTAACACTCGAATTTATCTGCACGTTCAACCACTAGCTTAAATGTGAACCTGCATAGGAAAAATAACCAGAAAGTGCTTGATAGCTTGTTCCACCAGGGGATACCTACAGTGTGAGAGCAAGTACAGGCTTCAAGATGTGTTAACAATAGAGGCAAGAAGTATTTAGTAGGGTAAAATGTGATGTCTGTACCTCTATCATTCACCATGTATTTATAATACTCATATTGTTCATCAGGACTCCAATTCCTATAGAAATTTTGTTGGAGAAGGTAACTGTCACGTTAATAAATGCTGGATAAGTAACTCTAACATACCAATTAGTATTGGATATGGTAACTAGTTAGTATCCGAATTGACAAGAAAATGGATCTCAAACCTATCGAATTTAAGAGTCCTCTTGCATGTGCACTAAACCTAATGGACTATAAAGGTAAGACCCAATATGGGTAGCCCATTTACACTAGTAAATACACAGTCCAATAGTCTCTTTATCAATGAGATAGAAGAGACGAGCAATTTTGGTTATGTATGCAAACTCCCAAGTGTTATTATTTATCCTAAATGTCACTAATTTAAATTCTAACTACGACACACTCTTGATGGGATAAAAGAGACGAGTAATTTTGGTTATGTATGTAAACTCATAAGGGTCACTATTTATCCCAAATGTCACTAATTTAAATGTTAACCACAACACATTCTTATTCTGTCTTCGTAATGATTATCACGACTACATAAATATTTACTAAGTGAAGAATGGATCACGTTTAATGAGCCATTGACTTACACTATTAACGGTTACGTATCAGGTATTTTGCACCGGGTCAATGCTCTTCGTCTCTAAACCCGAATTACACCGGTGGCGGTTCAGGTGTCGAGCAATATATAGTAGTAACTTCTAGCTCATGCAATTGCAGTCAAGTTGTACATAGAGAATTATTAGGTAGTTGTTAATTTCTTAAGGTCCCAAATGAGTTATTACATAACTTAAAATGATACTGCATCTATCTTAAAATTAGAATCTCATTTAAAAAATAATACTCCCTCCTCCATTCATTAAAAACTAAGTTTGATTTTTTCAGTCGAATTAACCATTTTTTTGTAGTCAAAATTCTTACTATTTTCTTATAAATATGAGTGGAGATACTATAATCACACGAAAGTATATCGAATTTATTACTATATACAATTTTTATGAGTTTGAAAGTATAAATATTTATGCTCAATTTTAATTTTAATTTTAAAATTGATCAATTTAAAAAAGAAAATCAAACCAAGACCGTTTTTTCAAAAACGGAGGTAGTATTAATATTTCAATTTTTTTAAAAGTTTTAACTTCACGTTCAACCTCCTAAATAAATTGAAGTAACAATATTGTTATTAAAATGATAGGTAGGATTGACAACTTCTCGTGAAGCCTAAGTTTAATTCAACATGTCACTTTTTTCAGTTTATTTTAAGAAATGAGACTCTCATTTTGTGACACTTTGAAGTAAAAAAATAAGTTATTTAATTATGTGACTATAATAATTAGAAAGCTAAAATGAATTTAAACAAAACGCAACAATTTAGTCTGCGTTAAGAAAGGATGCTCTCATTTTTAGATGCACCAAAAGGGAAAATGGTTAAAAAATTCAGGATTCACAATAGGGGAATATTTTAGTAACGCTTTAGTCGTGCTGGATGGTGCCTTACTCTAGTGAGATTATCCATCGGAATGCTACAATTTGAGCCCTCGATTTCAATTTGGGATGGTAATATTAATTTTATATACTTCTCTCGTCCCACAAATGATGTTTAAAATATACATATATATACACGTATTTTCGTTTAAATTATAATGCCAACTAAACACTTGAAAGAAAACGATTTTTCTTACCTTTTTTTTTTCTTTCCCTAAAAATCATTTTTCATACAAGATTCTCGACATCCAAACAGAACTTAAAAGATATCTAACAAGCATAATTCAAATTAAAATATTGTATGAAAACTAATTTATCTTTAAAAGTACTTAAGTATGATCTATAATTAGTATTAGAAAAATGAAAGAATTATATTGTACTTAAGGGTGTTCATCGGTAATTTATTGTACCGAACTGGTTATCGAAAGTAACTAAAATTATGTACCGATATCAGTATGGGTTGGACCGGTATCCTGAACCGGTTAACCAGTTGCGTACCGGAATGGTACCGATTTTTACCCAAAACTATGTCGATTATGTCTAGGAAATGAATTGAAGCAGTAATCCCATCAATGGTACTATTGCGACAAAGCAACATCGTCATCCCACCACCTTTTCAAAATAACATCACCAAAAAAATAAAAACAAACAACTCAACAATCATCACCATCTCCGATTTGCTTCCGTAACCAACAAATCGACCAACGGATCTACTAATAAATCAACCACAACCATGAGATCGAGACGACTTCCCTAATTCATTGTTGGCAAAAAAACATAAAAAGGAGAAAAAAATAAGAGAGAGAATAAGATAACACACGCAATTACCGATTGATGCACTACATAGCTTATTTTATCAAATTACTTGCATAATTCTTCAATTCAATGATGGTCTAAGTCTCTGAGATGGTTTATTCTTTGCTTAAATTCATTGATGGTCTGAGATAGGTTTTACTTTGATGTTCATTCTTTACCTAATACTTCACAAATTGCATTGCTAAGAGAGATAAATAGTGGAGACCAAAAGCTAATGGGAAAGTCAGAGGACCAAAGACAGTGGGAAAGTCAGAGAGAGAAAAGTGTAATAGACTGCCATATATGTATATAACATATATGTATATTCAGATAGAATCGGACAATCGGTACATCGGTATGGTGCGGTATAAACCGAGTATAAAAAAAGGGGTACCGTGCCCGAGCCGGTTAATCCAGTATTTACTGGAAAAAATTATCGATACCGAACCGGTCATAAAATTTACTGAACCGATCGTTTCAGTATGGCCAGTATCGGGAAAATACCGAATTTATTGAATTATTTGAACATGCCTAATTGTACTTATATGACGTCCATTGTGGAAAAAATTGATGTTTATTTTTGTAAAAATTATACTTAAATCATTTTTTATGGGACGGGAGAGTAATTTAATATGATAATTTAAACAACATTATATTTGTACATATAAATCATAACATTAACATTTTCCTTCTTTTTCCTTTTTTCCCTTCTACGTGCATATTATAGGTTTATGGCCCTATTAACATCTGCTGACTATCCACACGCCATGTGTTCTCTTGTAGGAAGTAGACTTCCTAAGTTCTCAGATGAAGAAGCCAATATGCTTAAGGGCTCATTTGATTTTATTTGATTGAACTACTACACTGCAAACTATGTGCAACATTTTTCTGACTCTAGTATTGTAAATGTTAGCTACACAACTGATTCACAAACTCGCACAAGAAGTATGATAAAAAATAAAACCTCAAAGTATGTATGAATTTAGACATGTTCAAATAATTCGGGTAAATCATTCAACTCTATAACAACTTTCTGCAAATTAGTCTTGAAAGCTAACTCCTTATTCTCTTTCTTAAGATTTTGACTATAAGCACCTCTCAATTCATCATTTTCATCAGATTCATAAACTTCCTGTAGCTTAAGTGTGATGTCATCACAAAGGATATTACTATCTTCATTATCCTTCTTGCACTCCTCTTGCGATGTAGGTACTATCTTCTCTAGATTTTTTTACCTCTTTACCGTTTCTCAATATGACCGCACTTACATTCTCCTTTGGATTCACCACCGTTTGATAGGGTAATTTTTCAGAACCTTACGCCTCCAATCGACTGATTGCAGTAGCCATTTGTCCCATTTGCATCTCCAAATTCTGAATACTAGCCTTCCGAAATTGCAAAGTGTTAGTTTCAATAGCTTTAACAATTTCTTTTAAAGACATATCAGAATTAGATGATTGGCCCTGTTGCTGTTGGGGATATGGTTGCTTGTATTGTTGATAACTTGGGAAGTTCTTATTTGTGGGTAGATTCATTGGTGGATTCCCATAGCTAAAATTAGGATGATCCCTACATCATGAATTATACGTGTTTGAATAGGGATCATATCTCCTTTGCGGTTGACCAGGAAAATCACTTGCTGCATTCACTCGTGCATAAGACTCCTCTTGAATAGTGGGGCACATATCCGTTGGATTTTCTACTACCGCACAGATCCCACAAGTTTTCACTTGTTGTGTATTACCTACAGCCATTTGACGAACAAGATAAGTTAGGTTTGCAACTTGTTGTACAAGTGAAGAAATTTGTACCTCATTAACATTATGGTATAAAAAATCAAGGCTCGTGCCAAATTATTGGGAATTGGCCGCCATATTTGCAATTAAGTTCCTCACAGCTTCGGGAGTTTTATCCATTAAAACTCCTCCACTAGCAGCATCGATCATACTTCTATCGATAGACATAAGTCCTTCGCAGAAATATTGGATGAGGGGTTGCTCACTAATTTGATGATGGGGGTAGCTTGCACATAACTTCTTGAAATGTTCCCAATACTCGTATAGGGATTTTTCATGGTTCTACTGCACATCACAAATTTCTTTTCTGATGTTGGCTACCCTTGAAGATGGAAATATTTTTTCAAAAATAATCTCTTTTTCTCTTCCCATGTGGTGATGCTTCCAGAGGGTAAATAGTAGAGCCAATCATTAGCCAAATATTTCAAAGAAAATGAAAAAGCTCTTAAATTAATTTGCTCGTCAGTCACCCCAGGAGGTTTCATACTTGTACACACCATATGAAACTCCTTCAAGTGTTTATGAGGATCTTCACTTGTAAAGCCTTGAAAAGTGGGTAATAGTTGTTTTAGACCAAATTTTAACTCAAAATGAATGTTAACATCTAAGGTTGGAAAAAATATGTAGAAGGTGGTGTATTGATTCAAATCAAGGGCTGCAAGCTATTTCAAAGTTTGATTTTCACCAACGATGTCCTCTTCTAACTTGCACAACTCAATTAAACTACGAAAAACAAACTAGAAAAAAATTAAAAATTACTAAATAAAAAATAAAAATAGTTTGCAAAATCACAAAATTAAATTAGAATCACTCCCCGGCAACAGCGCCAAAATTTGGTGTGATGTCGTAGACAACCAAAATTAAATTTTTACTTTGGTAAATAAATATGTAGTAGTGCAAGTAAGAGTCGATCCCACAGAGAATGATTAATTTAATTTTATGCAATTAAACTAAAATTAGGGGGGGTTAGAATTAATTATAATTAACTAAATAAACAAAAGTAAATTAATAAGATTAACCAATAAATTAAAGACTTCAGTTCTTCAGTTCAGTATCACATTTTCATAATGATAATATAATCAAGTTAATCATATTCATTCCTTCAATAAAATTAATAACCCTAGATAACAACAATCGTTAATTATCCACAATTTTTCTTAGGTTTTAAATCCAATGTGACAATCGCCCCCACTAGACCCTAACTATCATACAACCTAGAACTATCAGTCTAGATTTAATATAATAGTAGCATTAAGAATTAAAAAATTAGGTTATTTCAAGCAACAATCACACAATCGCATATTATTTTACTTGTATTCTTGATAACCATAGCAATATTCAAAAGCTTTATCACAATCATGTATCACTAATCGCTACTTATGATCAGATACAATATCGTTTACTTAATACTATATCCCAATCTAGCAGATGATACTTTCTTGATCAATTTAACTGGCCATAATTAAATTAACTAAAACAAATATCATTCATCAATTAAAATAGCTTTTCAAGAACAAATCTCATATAAGAAGGAATAGAAAATATAAACTTAATCAAACCCTTAATTGCTAATAAGATTCAACATCCCTTATAACTGAATAAGAAAATTTAGCCTGAAAAGCTCTCAATCTTACCTACAAATTTTGATCTTCACTTTCTCTCCTATGTTAGTCCCCCATAAAAGATGTGTGTTAACATGTATTTATAGGTTACATAACAAATCTCTACCATTAGAAGGAAACTCAATCCAATTTAGAGTCAAAAACACATAAAAATTCAATTCTGCACGCAACTCGGTGTGCCCCACTCAGAAAATGATCTATAAATGGCTTGCCCCACGCCGGATATATAGAAAATATGATGTTTTGGCGCACCCCGGGCCGAATATAGCCTAAAAACGGCGCGGTCGCGCCGGCACTTTCGGCTACGGCGTCTAGGATTGCAATATATATATATATATATATATATATATATATATATATATATATATATATAGTCCCCTTCTCCAGCGAACCTTAAAAAACGAACCAAAGACGAACCGACGTTTTTGGTATCTATGGCGACGGTTCGACCCGTCGCCATAGTCATGTACTCTATGACGACTGGTCAAACTGTCGCCATAGATACCAAAGACGACGGTTCGTCTTTAGTTCGTTTTTTAAAGTTCGTTTTTGAAAATTTTCCTATATATATATATATATATATATATATATATATGATTTATGTCATACTTTCACATTTTACATCAATATGATTGTGTGTATTTCAGTTTTTCTGCACTCACACTAACCAATTAAGTTTTATTAATTAGTTGAGATTATCTCTGTTATTTTTTTGTGAGTTCATTATTTTCTATGTAAATTCAAGGGTTTTATCCCATTCGTGTTATTATAATAACTAACCATTCACGTTTGTGTTAAAACGTTATAGTCTAACCATATCTAATTATAAAAGGGCAAAACTGACAAAGTATATACGAGAATATAAAACACTACAAGAAATTTACAGATATTCGACCAACATCTATCAACAATCAGAACATTTTGTTGAGAATAACTCATTGTCAAACAAACTAATCTATCGACAAAGTCAACTATAATGTTATGGCAAATACCACAGACAAAAATATATTATCTGTGACTCTATCGATAGCACGCTACGCAGACATTGTCCCATTATCGATGGGATAGAAGGGACAAGTAATTTTGGTTATGTATGTAAGCTCCTAAGTGTTACTATTTATCCTAAGTGTCATTAATTTAAATTTTTAACTACCACACACTCTTGATAGGATAGAAGAGACGAGTAATGTTGGTTATATATGTAAACTCATATGTGTCACTATTTATCCCAATTGTCACTAATTTAAATGCTAACTGCGACACTCTTAATCTATCGCAGTAAGGATTATCACGACTACGCAAATCTTTACCAAGTGAAGAATGGATCACGTTCAACAAGTCATCGACTTACACTACTAATGGTTACATATCAATTGATTTTCTACCTGGTCGATGCTCGTACTTTAAACTCGAAGACCTGAATTGCATGTTCAGGAGTTGAGCCATATATAATGGCACATAACCAACTTCTAGCTTATGCAACTGTAATCAAATTGTACAAAGATAATTATTAGGTGGTTATTAATTTCTTAAGATCCTAGATGAGTTATTACATAACTTAAAATGATACTACATCCATCTCAAAATTTGAATCTCATTTAAAAAATAATACTCCCTCCGTTCATTAAAAACTAACTTAGTTTGATTTTTTCAATTGAATTGATCATTTTTTAAAATCAAAATTCATATTATTTTCTTAGAAATATAAGTGGAGAAACTATAATCATAAGAAAGTATATCAAATTTATTATTATCTCTAATTTTCATGAGTTTGAAAATATAAATAAATATGTTCAATTTTAATTTTACTTTTAAAATTGATCAATTTAAAACAAATCAAACTAAGTCTATTTTTCAAAAACGGAGGTAGTAGTTAGGGGTGAGCATGATGCGGTTTGGTGCAGTTTGAAACCCAAACCGCATATGAAATCGCTTAGGTGCGGTTTGACAAATCCAAAATCGCAACCGAAACCGAAACTGCTTGTGATTGGTGTGGTGTGGTGCGGTTTTGAATCGTGCAGTGCGATTTCATTTGATGTGATTTCGGTTCCAAAATCAATTGAAGCAATTAAATTTTATGCAAATTAAATTAACAATTTAACATCACATTATATTAAATACCACTTTAATAACACACAATCACACATAACCTATTTTGTCTAAGCAAAAACAAAATAGAATCTTAAAACATAAATGATATTACCTCATTTACATATGAAAATTCTAAAGATAATTACATGAACTATAATTCTACAAGGTGAAAAACATAAACAACATCAAAACAGAAACCCAAAATAATGTTTCTTGACATTTTGACAGTGCTACTGCCTACTCATTCCAGGACTCTAGTCTCTATTGCACTTGAAGTGAACTGCATCAAAATAACAACCCAAAGATCCAAAAACCCACCAAAAACCTGCATATAAATTGTAATTCAACAAGGTGAAAAATAGAAACTGCACATAAACCTAAACATAAACCCAAAATGAACCTGCACATAAACCTGGACATTTACATAGCAACCCAAAAACCTGTACTGCTACTAAAAAATTTTGGAAGACATACTATTCATCCGGGTACTTGTAATATGCTGTAATAACTAGTCCTAGTCCAAAGAGATTCCAAACCATCCTTGGTATGCAAAAACAGACTTGAGAACCAAACTTAAAAAAGAGCATTAAAAAAAAGATGGTGAAAGGATTCCATAAATTGGTTGCACAAACATCAAACATAATGGATCCAGGTTAAGATTCTCTTATGGAATGTCAGCCAAAGAAAGAAAGAAAATCAAGTAACATGTAATCTATGCCAAGCAATTTTAAACCAGTTAACTGACACAACAGGTTGTCTGATGGAATTCCAGATAACAGAGGCCTTTACCTGTAAGTGATGAAGACCCTCCCAAAGAATAGAGTCTAAGTAGTTAAAAGGAGGAAAGTTGGCCATTTTGGATTTTAAAGCCAGCACACAACAATACCTCTTCCCACAAAAAGGTGTAGATTTTATCAACAAAAAAAAAACTCAAAACAATACCTCTTCCCACAAAAGAGGTGTAAATTTTATCAACAAAAAAAAACTCAAAGCAATACCTCTTCCCATAAAAGAGGTGCAAATTTTATACCATGCTTTGAAGATGGGCCATTAACACATGTAAAACTTGGTATGTCATTCCAATTTACCACTAAACTACAATTAGCCAATTATTGTGACATGCAAGCTAAAATTAAGGTTTGGTCTCAATTGGCAAAAACATTAAATTTATTGTATCTCGGTTTAGCTATGATAAAAACAAATATGTCCTATGATCTTTCTCTTTTCTTTTTTAGGATAGTTTGCTATACTAGAGCAGTAAACCCCACAAATGAGAAAAATGAGTGAGATATATGATCATAGAACCGCAATTCCAAAGAAACCAGTAGCTTTGCAGTCTTGAACCAAACATATCTACCACGAATAACATCTAGGTTTAATAACACCAAACTTAAAGTAAAAACAAAAATAACAAAGAAATTGAGAAAAAATTATTAGATAAAAGCATATATGTGTGCATATGCACTCAAAAGTAATAAGGATGTAGAAATAGAAATAAGAATTTTTTTTACAGAAACAAGAATTTTTTTACAGAAATAGAGCAGTAAAAACAGCAACAAGCAAACAACTGATATGCAAACTTTTATGGTGACCACTACATTTGTTAGCTATTATGGTAGTTCATTACAGTCAGAAGGATTACCTATTTGCATTCCATTAGTCACCCATCAAAATTTATAAAACACAGGAACAAATTAACATAAGTACCCATGCATACACACATAAACTCAAAAATAAATGCATACACACACATGTACTTTATAAAAGAGCATATTTATTTGCATGTTTTGTAGGTGTTATCTTATAATATACACATCATGCATATAAGCCATGAGTGGAGGATCTATAACTAGAGCATATGTGAGTGGAAGAACTAAATTCCAACCTTTGAATGTAGAGTAGTATGCAATTGTTTCAACTTTGGTATTAATCTTGAATTGATTTCCATTGCAGCTGCAATATGCATTACCTGTACATAATAAAGAAAACCAAACAATCGATTAATTAATTTTAAGATAGAGAAAACAACTAATTACTTATTAGAACTAGCTAGAAATTAATGATTTAGCATTGCAAATTGATCAAACAATTTACACATACTTGAAAAAGCAAGAGGTCTTCCCTCAAGCCAGGGATCATGCCACAAATTTTCTGCAGAAACAGAAGCAAGAAACAGAAACAACAAGAACATGAACATAAACTTTATGCAGAAACAAGAAATTTTTTGTAGAAAAAGAAATAGAAACAGAGCAGTAAAAGTAGCAACAACTGATATTCAAACTTTTATGATGACCACTACATTTGTTAGCTATTGTGGTAGTTCATTACAGTCAAAAGGCTTACCTATTTGCATTCCATTAGTCACCCATCGACCATGCATTCCTCAAGCGAATTGAATTCATCTATGAAGCATACAAAAAAAAAATTATATGTAAGAATGTTTGAAAAAGTACAATAAAATCAAATAAAGAACTAAAAATATATAATAAACATCTACCTTTTTCAATATTCTCGAATTGTTAAAGTTCTTCCGGTTGTTCTCAAATGTTAATAAAAGATTGTGAATTGCGTAGCCAATCTTGAGTACAAATTAATGCTTCAGTTGTCTTAGGAGAGAGTGAACTCCCATATACATCAATAGTCATTCCCTCGGTGCTAAAGGCGAACTCCGAAGCAACTGTAGAAATAGGCATACCCAATACATGCCTTGCAATTTTTGAAAGAATTAGAAACTTCAATGAATTCATTTTCCACCCAAAACATCAAAGTTTTCATCATTCTTTTATCTACCATCCACCAAATATATATCAATCTTTGTTTTTCCTCTTCCTCCTTCAACTTGTTCTTGCATGTACTTTTCAAAGTCATCATCTAAATCCCCTTCAATGTTTACACTAGAAGAAGAAGAAGAAATGTCACCTCCATTATTATGTTTATAATATTCAAACATTTCTTGTAGTGTCTTCATCACTTTTTCACACATTAATGTAGTTTTTGGAGATCCGTTTCCATAAAGTCTAACAAAGTAAAATTTCAAATAATGCATCTTATATCTTGGATCCAAAGCAACGGAGACATATAAAAAGAAATTAGAATTATCCACATTGTCCCAATACTTGTCATATTTTTCTTTCATCCTTTTAGTCATGTCTCTCATTAAAAGATCCCCACTTGAACACAATTTCACTATTGCCTCTTGCATTTTTACAAGTTCAATGAAAAAAAGTTTGAAGTGCAATATTTGGAACCAGATATTTTCATTGTGACATCATAAAAGATCTTCAAAAATTGAATGAAACATTTCAAATTTTCAAAATCATTCCACTCTGGATGCCCTTCAACCATTTTCTTCTTACTCTTTCTTCTCCTAGTATTATCCTCCCAAGCCTCCTCCTCCTCATGCTTAAAGAATCTCTCATAATTAATATCCTTTATAAGCATCCTATCAAAAGCCCCTTTCATACTTGTATATATTTATTCTCTAATATTGCTTCTGAGCCCCGAAGAAATTTTTTCTAGTATGAGATAGCGGTGTCATTCGAAGATACATGATCTACCGTGATAGTAAATACACGATCTATCCCCCACTTTGTTAACAAAACATGTACCAATTTCCCAATTGCAACCCCTTTATGACTTTTAATTTGGCAAAAGTTTAAAATTCTTTTACAAAGCTTCCAATCATCGTTAACCCAATGAGTCGTTAGACACGTATAATTAATATTTTGAATGTATGTCCGAGTATTTGTTGTGAAGGAAACTCGTTGTAAGGAGACAATTTGCTTCAATTTCACCATTTCATCCTTATAAATTTTTAGACAATCTCTAGCAACTGTCCATCGAGATGGCATCTTAAACTTTGGTTCCGCATCACTCGTGAATTCTCTAAACCCCTCATGTCCCACAACACTAAAAGTTTGATTATCCTTAATACACATTATTGCAATTCTTTTCCTTAACCTCTCTTAGTTAAATGTATAACTTTCAAAGTTATGAGTTGCACTTGCACTTTTCTCTCTCTCTCTTCATTTGTCAAAGCAACAAATTCTAAAGTCTTTTATTTTTTCTCTTTATTGATTCGAAGGGGAGATCTAGTGCAAACATTACACAAGTGATTAACCATTGAACCCGTGTCATTCTTTCTAATGTTACATCCCATTACAACCTTACAATGTTTACATTTTTCCTTCTCATTACCCACTTCACAACCCTCTACTACCTCCAAATGTTCCCAAGCAATCGAACATTTTTTAGTCTTAGGTTCTTCCTTATTCTCCTTTTTATCATCATCTATTTTTATAAGATTGGTAGCATTAGAAGGTTCTTGTTGATTCTAAAAATAAAAAAGCATATAAAATGATTAACTAGTTCTTAGAAATACATAGTATAACTAGAAGAGTGTTGATTTTATACCTCATTTGCAGCTTCTTGATTTTGTTGTCCAATATGTTCATTTGAAGGAGGTTGAGGAGTAGACGTAATTTGGGCTAGTCTAGCTTGATTTAGATCGATTTCACCTTGTTATTGGAATAAAAATAACAATATTAAGTATTAACAACACAAAGTAAACTTTGATTTGTAAAAATCAGCACATAATAAAACAATTACAGTCACATACATAAAGATTTAGAACACAAAATTAGGATTCAAACCTAAACTCTTCATTCATTGGCCCTATTGCAGTCCCAAGCAGCAAAAAGAAAAAAGAGGCAAATTCAAGTTCAAAGTCTTTTTGTCACTGATTGCCCTTCATCAAGAACAAGACTCCTGTAAACAATAACTACAAAATGATAGTGTACAACAATGTTATAACCATAGTAACAACCATATAAAAGTTTGTGCTTATTGCATCAAGGCTGAAACAGTCTTAGTGATGTAATGTCTACAAAGTTTCAGTTGTTGAAAACATAAATGCTATCATGATGCTGGGTACCAAAGATTAACAATATGCATTTTACAACACAACAAATGTATATTACAGACAAAACAATTAAAAATTATGTAAAGTAAAAAAAGAGGAACAACTTGCATTAATTACAATTTCTCAATAAGACAAATATGTGTACAACAGACGTAGAAATTGAAGGGACACATAATTTACGAGTAAAATAAAAATAAAAAACTTTAAATTGTCCTAGAGCATCTTCTGTTCACTGATATGGTCTTCCAATTAATGTGATGTAGCTGTAAATCTTGACTTTTCTCCTAATATGTTGATTGAAAAATATTTGAAATAGTATTTATCCAAATATCAAGGATCCTGTGTTAACTTTTTCAAATTGTATATTACTGTTTTCATTTTCCTTCTAAGCATGCTTGACAAATAACTACATGGGCTTGTCCTGGTACTCAACTTTGGAGAGCTCGTTTTCAAACTCTTCTTCCATTTTGTATGTCAACTTTTGGGACTTATGGCATAATTTTGAGACAACATATTTATTATAAGATATCATTTTTTATATACATTTTTTTGCTAATTTATGCTTTTTATAACTCAAATAATAATTTTGAAAAGTAAGTGTGTGTGTGCTTGTGTATTAACTCTAAATGTAAATTAACTAAAAGACAAGATATCACAGGAATTAAAACCTTTGTATTTCTATTCTGACTTCATGAGTGGTACAAGATACATCAGACCTCTATATATACATATAAGGGAGAATAATATAAGGCTATAAATTAGGGATTAATACAATTACTTATGCTAACATTAAGGGATACTATGCTAACATTAAGGGATATATCGACTAAGAGATTTACAACAGTTAAATCAGGAAATTATGGAATGTAACAGTTGGTGCGTGCAGTGCGGTGCGCCTGGGCTATTAACCTGGTGAGCTTGGCATGTTTGGTATGTTTTCACTCCCCCTCAAGCGCAGCGGTATGGAATGAAGGTTAAGCTTGGAACATAAAAATAGAAACCGGGGACGTGATAAGCCTTTTGTAAAAATGTCCG
Organism: Hedera helix; assembly: GCA_947179155.2. Taxonomy (NCBI): domain Eukaryota; kingdom Viridiplantae; phylum Streptophyta; class Magnoliopsida; order Apiales; family Araliaceae; genus Hedera; species Hedera helix. The sequence goes on from OX359279.1 coordinate 2,803,300, forward strand.
CTAATTGAGACGTAGAATGAACAAAGTTGATTGAGAGGTGGCCTTTTGCAACTAGTTCCCGAACAAAATGATAATCGATTTCGATGTGACGAGTGCGTGCATGAAACACTGGATTGCGGGCAATGTGCAGCGCTGAAATGTTGTCACAGTAAAGGTGTGGGATCCGAGAATGGAAATACCGAGTTCGCGAAACAAAAATATAAACCACCGGATTTCAGAGGCAGTGGTTACGAGAGCCCTGTATTCAACTTCACTACTAGACCGAGAAACAGTAGCTTGTTTCTTGGCAGTCCAGGAGAGAATATTTGGGCCAAGAAAAACACAAGCTCCAGTAGTAAAGAGTTTATCATCCGGATCACCAGCCCAATCAGCATCAGAAAATACCCGAAGAGCCAAATCGTTGGATTTGTGAAAAGAGAGACCATGTGTTATTGTACCTTGCAGATATCTAAAAATGCGTTTAACAGCTTGAAGATGTGAGGTGCAGGGAGAATGCATGAATTGACACACTTGGTTCACGGCAAAGGCAATGTCTGGGCGTGACAAAGTGAGATACTGAAGACCACCCACCATACTACGATACATAGTAACATCCTGCAAAGGGTCACCATCATGACTAGATAATCGAGTATGTGTTGGGAGGGGAGTGGGGGACGGCTTGCATGAGTCCATATTGAATTTTCAAAGCAAGTCGGAAGCATACCGAGCTTGGGAAAGAGTAAGAGAACCGACTATTCGAGTGACTTCAATGCCGAGGAAGAAACTCAGGCCACCCAAGCGACGACTCTCAAATGTAGCACATAAACCATCAATGAACTTATTGATGTGGTCTAGAGAATTGCCAGTCACAATGATGTCATCAACATAAATGAGTAGAAGAAGCTTTATTGTGCCAGACTGTTTGATGAATAAGGATGGGTCGGAGCGGCTGTTGGCAAAACCATGAGATAGAAGAAAAGCCTGAAGTCGGTGAAACCATGCACGCGGGGATTGTTTGAGACCATAGAGGGCACGGTGTAGTTTACAGACATGATTGGGACGTAGTGGATCAATAAATCCCGGTGGCTGAGTCATACACACATCCTCATTGAGAACACCATTGAGAAAGGCATTGCGTACATCAAGTTGTTGCAGGGGCCAGTCATAATTCAGAGCAAGAGTTAGCACTGTGCGGATAGTGGAGGGACGGACAACTGGACTAAATGTCTCCGCATAGTCAATGCCCTCTTGTTGTGTGAAGCCTTGCGCCATAAGTTGAGCTTTGTGACGCTCAATAGAACCATCAGCCCGTCGCTTGACCCTATATATCCATCGACAACCAACCACATTTGGAGAAGATGAAGTTGGAACTAAGGTCCAAGTTTGATTCTTATGAAGTGCAACAATTTCGTCTTGCATAGCTTGTAGCCAATGAGGATGTTTGGAGGCTTGGCGAAAGGTAGCAGGTTCATGAAATTGGGACTCAACAGAAGTAGCTGACAGAGCTTCGGGCAGAGAGTACCTGGAGATAGTGGCAATGAGGTCATTAATATTGCGAGTCTTATGTGGTTGAGTTGAACCATCAGAGGTAAGAGATAATGGCCCTGCAGGAGGTGAAGTGGTAGGGGTGGGAAATGTTGTTCAAGCAATAGGTGGAGTGGTATCGAATGAGGAAGAAGGATAAGGAACCGGACTGGTGGAAAAGACATTAAGGATGCGCAACCTGTCCAATGGAGCTGTTGGTGTGGCAATAGAGTGTGGGACATGATCATGTGGTGGGGAGATTGAGTGGGAGATGGTATGGCTGGAGATGGAGTGGTGAGTGGAGCGGGGCTAGAAGCAGTAACAATAGGATACTAAGGTCCTCCCATGATAGGATTAGAAGGTGGGGACACGCTATGTCTAGATGAGAGTTTGGGCATGGAGGAGAAAGGGAATGATGTTTCATCAAAACGCACATGACGCGAGATGTACACACGATTAGTCAATGTGTCAAGACAACGGTAACCCTTGTGATTGGATTCATAACCAAGAAAGGTACATTTGATCGATTTCGGCATAAGCTTGTGGTTATTGTACGGGACTAGGTATGGAAAACACGTGCAACCAAAGATCTTGAGTAAAGTGTAATCCGGTTTGCGGTTGAGTAATTTTTCAAAGGGTGACACGTATTTGAGTTAACGCACGGGTAAGCGGTTAATTAAAAATGTAGCTGTGGAAAAAGCCTCAAGCCAAAAAGAGAAGGGCAAGTTAGCTTGAGTAAGTAAACACAAGCCTATGTCCTCAATGTGTCTATGCTTATGTTCGACAACCCCATTTTGTTGTGGGGTGTGTGGACATGAAAGTAGATGGTGAATACCGTGCGTTTTGAGAAAACTTTGAAATGCATAGTTTGTTCGAAATTCAGCACCCCCATCGGTTTGAATAATTTTAATTTTTAGGTTGCCACTTTTTGATTTTACCAAAACATTCTCTATCATTGTTTTGAAGTTTGAAAAAATAGAGAGAACTTCAGATTTGCGAAACATAGGGAAAATCCAAGCATATCGACTGTAATCATCCACAATAGATAAGAAATAACGAAAACCAGCTTTAGAAGTAACCGGGGATGGACCCCATATATCCAAATGTAATAATTCCAAAGGAAAAACTAAAATACGAGAACTGGATTTGCATGATTTGCCTAAAGGACAAATATGACAAATGAATTGAGACCTATTAGAACTAAGTAAAAGTTTTGAACTACGACAAAGATGTTGTAAAATATCGCTGGAGGGATGACCCAGTCTGGCATGCTAAATTTCAGATGTTGCCCTTTCTCCAAGAGTAATAAGATGAGCACTGGATGGTGATGAAGAATTGAGATAGTACAGGCCATCCGTATTAGTTCCAGAAATGAGAGTTTTTTGTGTCTGGTTGTCCTTGTTTCGATATCCATGTGCATCAAATTCAAAGAAAACATTATTGTCACGAGAAAATTGACGAATAGATAACAGGTTTTTGTGCATACTTGGTACGCAAAGAATATTAGAAAGAGAGAAAGATTTGTCTGATGATGTATGCATGGAAGAACCATAATGAGAAATAGGAAGATGAGAACCATTGCCAACAATAACAGAAGTATTACCTTAATAAGGATGAGAATGAGTGAGATTAGTTGCCAATGATGTCATGTGGTTTGTGGCACCAGAATCCAAGCACCAATTGGTGTCCCTAGTTGGTGTAGAGACATGCGCTTTTGCAGTGAATGGTGGACGAGGATTGCATGCACAGTGTTTTGCTATATGGCCTGACTGGTCACATAGTTGACAGACGATGGAGTCTTGGGATTGAAACACAGGAGTAGGAAGAAGTGAAGGATCATTGTTTGGAATGAATCGTGGTGGTTGCGAACCATGTTGGCGATTAAAGTTGTTAGGGCGATTTGAGTTGTTATGGTTTGACCCAATGAAGTTGTTGTGGCGGTTGTTGCGGTTGGATCCATTATTGCGGTGAAATTAGGAACGTTGATGAAAATTTTGAGTGTGTTTATTTTGTGTTGCGGCGGAATTGGTGTTGGTGGTTTGGCGCTGAGATTGAGATTCAGCCACAAGAACTGTGCTTGGAGAGATGAAGAGAGACAAAAAACGAGTTTGGAGTGTTTCTTCTTAAATGAGAAGGTCATGAAATTCATCAAATGAGGCTTGAGGGTGAAGATGGAAAGATGTGATAAATTCCTTAAAATCTGTACCAAGTCCATCAAGTATGTGATCAATGAGATCACTTTCAGGAATTATACATCCAACAGAAATAAGTGAGTCGGATATGGTTTTTGCACGGAGAAGAAAGTCAGATATAGAGGTGTTGGCGTCTTTCTTGAGGGTGTGAAGATTATTTTTCAGAGTTCAGATATGGGTTTTTGAGGAAGAGGCAAAGCGGTTGTGAAGGATGTCCCAAGCTTCGGGAGCGGTTTTGCAGGATACAAGCAGATTTTGAATGGGAGGAGAAACGGTGGCTCGGATCCAAGTAAGAACAAGACTTATCGCACTTTTCCATTTAGTGTATTCTGGGTTAATGGTTTTATCATCTAGTTTTTCTAATTGACAATTTTTGTCATGTACAACATGTTCAAGAAAGTGGGTGAACAGAACCGCAAGAAATTAAGAACTCCAATTTAGATAATTCTCTTTAGTTAGGATGGTGTTGGATAATAAGGATTAAGGATTAAACAGAAATGGAAGGGAAGTAACATATGAAGCAGATGCCAAATGAGAGAATGTAACAGAAGAAGGCGAAAAGGAGAAGGTTTCGGCCATGGTGAGAGTACTGTTTAGTTGCAATTACGCCAAGAGCTCTGATACCATGAAAGACAAGATATCACAGGAATTAAAACCTTTGTATTTCTATTCTGGCTTCGTGAGTGGTAAAAGATACATCAGACCTCTATATATACATATAAGGGAGAATAACCTAAGGCTATAAATTAGGGATTAATACAATTATTTATGCTAACATTAAGGGATATTATGATAACATTAAGGGATACATCGACTAAGAGATTTACAACAGTTAAATCAGGAAATTATGAAATGTAACAGATGGTGTGTGCAGTGCGGTGAGCCCGCGTTATTAACCTGGTGAGCTTGGCGTGTTTGGTATGTTTTCATTAACTCTAAATGTATCATCTTCAAGACTTCAATTAAAATAGTAAAATTGATTGAATCAAATGGTAAACCATATCAAACCATGCTGCAACATTGAAACATGTAGTAATTATTAGTCTTTCATAATAAACTTTATAAAAACAGCACTGAATCTCATTATATTCATAAAAATAAGAGATTAGGTCAACCTTAATTATAGAACAAACTAGTGAACTACAAATTGCAGCATTGCATTAGTAATTTATTATTGAAATTACATGTTCTCTATTGTTGATACAGTCTGTTCTTATAGTTATGAAGACCATAGACCTACAGAAAGAAAAGCAAAAGAGTATAAGAGATTTAATGAGAGGCAACAATTTAGAGAACTCAAAATTCGACCCGTCAAATTGATGATACATTTAAAGTTAATTTACATTTAAATGCATTTATACTCAATCAGTTAATATCCTAACTCTCAGGATATTCCAAGAATAAACAAACAAAAGCACATAAGTTTACAAATTACAAATTAACTGCGCTATATTAGAGTTGAATGTTTACTTCATTAGCTTTCAAAGGGATAAATAACAAACAAATGAAACAGCAAAAATACACCAATCTTCTGATTCAAGAAGTTTGATTGTCACCAGATGCTTATTAAGTATTAACATCAAAATCTTTATACAAGCCAACGTCATACCAGCCTTACCGGGAACACTGATGCAAACCATCACTCGCGAAATGATGCTCGTTTTTAAAAATTGGCAGGAGCAAAGTCCTCCACATTGATAAAACACATTCCTCTAACCATGAACAACTAAAAATGAAACAACATAATCCTTCAATTTCAGCAACAATATAAATATAGCATGTTTGAATAATGAACTTCATTCTTTGTAATAAGTAAAGATTTTGAGATTTTGGCATGAGATCTCAATGTATGTTTGACCTAATACATAAATAATTCACCAGAAACAGAAAGTAACTATCAACAACAAGTTACAACGACGAGAGCCGATAAGAACTGTTAATGACTCAGAGGCCAAAGCATTGGAAAAGAGAAGGCTGAGAATGAGAATTGAGAACTGAGTAGCGAATGAGAAGGCTAAGAATGAGTCTGTGAGAACTGAGTAAGAACTAAGAAGGCTGTATGAGTATATGTTACGTATATATATAAATGGCCAAAACGACGTCGTTTTGGCCATGTAATTTAAAAACAAAACTTCAGCCATGGTGCGGTGCGGTTTCTTAAGTGCGGTTTGGGCCCGCACCGTAAATTTGATTTTTCAATTATTCTAAAATCACCATATATGCCGGAACCGTTGGTACAGTTTTAATTGGTGCGATTTGTGCGGCTTTTGGTGCAGGTTCGGGGACAAATCGATTTTTTACTCACCCCTAGTAGTAGTAGTATTTCATTTTTTTTTAAATTTCAACTTCACGTTCAACCTCCTAAATAATTTGAAGTAATAATAAAAAACTGATATTTTTACATAACTTTTTGATATTTTCATATGAAATCCGTCGTTATAAATCTATAGCGACGATTTTCATGTAAAAATACCAAAAAATACTGTGAAAATATCAGTTTCCTAATAATATTGCTATTAAAATGAAAGGTAAGATTAAAGACTTCCCATGAAGCCTAAGTTTTAATTCAACGTATCACTTTTTTTCAGTTTATTTTAAGAAAGGATCGAGACTGCCATTTTATGACACAGTGAAATAAAAAAAATAAGTTATTTAATTATATGGCTATAATAATTCAAAATATATATATAATTGTTCTATTAAATGCTGAGAAATGATAGAAAAATGAAAGGAAAGTAAGTAAAGTAACCGTTTATTTTTCTCACGTGTGTGTTTGGGTATCATAAAAAATTGCAACCCTTGTCACTAACTATTTTTCTTTAAAAAAGTTTTTTTCTTCACAAATCTTGTACTTGCATTTTTAACATAATTTTACTTTGTGAGAAAGCTTAAACTTATTTTCGTACAAATTATAATGTCAACCAAACACTTGAAAAACCATTTTCCATACAAGATTCTCGATGTCCAAACAGAACTTAAAAGATGTCTAACATGCATAATTCAAATTAAAATATTGTATGAAAATTAATTTATCTTTAAAAGTACTTAAGTATGATCCATTAGTTTTAGAAAAATAAAAGAATCATATTGTACTTACCTAACATCGGTTGTGGATAAAATTGAAGTTTATTTATTCTTTTTTCTCTTTTGTTGCTTTTCCTTAAATTTTGTAAAAATTATACTTAAATAATTTTTATGGACGGGAGAATAACTTATTATGGTAATTTGAACAACAATATATTTGTACATACAAATCATAACATTAACATTTTCCTCCTTTTTTTTTTAATTTTCTTGTTTCCCTTCTAAATGCATATTATAGGTTAATGGCCCCATTAAACATCAGCTGACTATCCACACGCCATGCGTTCTCTAGTAGGAAGCAAACTTCTTAAGTTCTCAGATAAAGAATACAAATTTGATAAAATGAATCATAAAATTAAATAATCCTCAAATATTATTTATAATAACATTTTTCGATGTTTCATTGCTTGAAATTGGTGCATAATAGGGATTATCTTATCAGTTTTTTCAATTAGAGAATTAAACTTATAATTTTTTTTTTCATTTTAGGGATTTTCTTCTCAATTTTTTCTTATTATATCTAATTGATAGTTATTTGTTGGTTCAATTTGTTTCTTTTTATTGAATAAAATTATGTACTTCCTCTATCCCAAATTAAAATATTATTATTGACTTTTGAAAAGTTAATTTAAAATATTTTTAATCTCAAAATTGATAAAAATATATTTAAAATTATGAAATAACAAGATTTTAATTAGTAAACATTTTAAATATTCATAATTATACTGATTATTGATACTTTTAAAATCCTGTTTGATGACTTTAAATAATCTTGTAATTAGATATTTATTAATTTTTTAAAGTAAATTTAAGACATTACAAACTCAACTTTAAAAAAAATATCAATAGTCAATATAATGATAAATATTTAAAATGTATAAATGTATTATTAATTAAAATCTTGTTATTTTATAATTTTTAATATATTTGATCAAATATTGTACCAACTTTGATAGTATACTGGTGTATATAAAAGTTCGTTGGTACTGTACTTTAGTAGCATCAAGCCCTTAATAACATTCCATTTTATACATAAATAATGATGACAACTCAACGTGTGATCTAAAGGCCAGTGGGGCAAGTTCCCCCCCCCCCCCCCCCCCCCCCCCCGCGCCCGCCCATAGGTCCGCCACTGATTTAGAAGAATGGTATCGTCATGATAAAAACGATATTATTAGAACAAATATATATTTAATGATAATTTTATAATTATTTTAATATCACTTAACGTTTTAAAGTAATATTTATTGTTTTGACATCACTTTTACTCTAACTATATCAACCTCAATCGTCTTACTGTATGTTTGGTTATTGAGCGTTTACAAAATTTAGACTTCCAAATACATTTGAAAATTTTGTTCGTATAGAAGTTATTTATTTTAAACGTAATTTATTTAACCTACAAACGCGACATTTGAAATTCAACGCAGTGCACTAAAAATGGTGTGGTGTATTTAGATGTTCAATCAAATATTATGAACACTTGAACCGCAAACGCTAGTGCCTAAATAAATCTTTAATTTATGATTTTCTATAAACTTATAATGCATGTGAACTTGGTATTGATCCTAATTAATTATGTACATGCCATGTAGCTGAAAGAGATGGGGTTTCTATTGCTCCAAAGGTAAGGATCTTTTAAAACTATATTAATTGATTTGATTGGGGTTTTTCAATTGGAATGAAATTATAATCAGTCATGTTATGATACAATTCTGCAGGGTGCTTCAAGTTGGCTATACGTTTATAACAATCCAACAATTTACATTACTGAAAATGGTATAACAAAAAAATACTTTTTTTTAGTAATTTTATTTTGTAGTATATTCTATGAATTAATCAGTATTAAAAAAAAAAAGTTTACGGATTAAGGTAAACGTTAATCTTTTTAGGATTTGATGAGCTAAATAATTCCACATTGCCTCTCCAAGAAAAACTTTAATGAAAATAAGGGAGCTGGCTACTACTTTCTACATCTTTCTTTCATTCAAAGAGTAATAATGTAACACTCTGAACCCGCTACAGACCTGAAGTGCTACACGTCGTAATCCTAAAGGCCTGCAAAGCAACAATATCAATAGATTGTAGCCCAAACAGTAATAACTCAATAGTAATTTTAAATTAAAATTCAACTATAACCATCTTTCAAAACCAATTCAAATAAATAACAACTAAATACCATATTTTATAAAATGGAGACGTAACTCCCGAAACTAAAAGTTTTATCAAAAGTTCAATGGCAAAATGAAATAAACATCATAAACTAACTCCAACAATCCAAAATGTATCAAGTAAGTGTGCAACTATCAATGAGATAACCTATAAAAATTTATGTAAGGGATGAGCGGTAAAGCCCAATAAGTGACAATCATCACTATTTAGGTGAATTAAGTTCAATTTACAAAATGCTTTTTCGAAATAAGTTTTGTCAATAATAATAGTAACTATACTTTCAATACTAAAACAATTTATAACAAAGCGAATTTACATTCAAAGATGGTTTCGATGTATGCAATATATCTTAATCTATAGCCTTAGCGACTAACTAAGGTTATAGTAACCCTGTAACACGACCCAAAAGTTCGATAAATGTCAATGATCACGTATCCTACTAAGGGATCTATGAAGCACGCTTTCCGAAGGTATCTAAAGGTGTGAACCTTAGTGAGTCCTATATAACTTCGGAACTAACGTAAAACATTAATATGTTCTATACGTAGTCAGACCGAGGATTTTAAAAATGTTTCACAATCTCATCAATATTCAAAACTATACTTATTTCACAGTTCAAAATCATATAATCTCATTTAAAAGTTCAAAAATAAATAATTGATTCGAAGTTTTGAAATAAAAGAATATAACATTTTAATTTAAATAGAAGCCTTAAATAAAAACATAACAAATTTTGAAACCGTACATTTAGGCATCCGAGAAATTACTAAGGCATATATAAAAGTAAACAATAATTTAAAAAATACTAAATATTTCAAAAAGTCACGTACCTCGATATTTTATGAAATACAAAATTAATAGTGGAACAAATCCTTTTTGATTTTTTTCTTCTTCTTTGTTCCCAAAATAGCTTTTATGTTTTTCTATCTCCCTCACTCTTATGTATATAAGTAGATATATAAGAACATATTATTAATCAGTCTTTATCAATTAGGTAGTTATATTATTTTCAAATTTTAAATACTTATCTTTTACATTAGTTGGATATCTTTTAGTAGTTAATTACTTATCTAATAAAAATATTTATATTATCTTATTTTTTTTATTTTTTATAACAATATCCGTGTGTTACAAATAATGTCAGTTCCTTGAGGAAAATACAAACCCAACCCCATGTGGCAGGGGTGGAGTTAGGATTTATGGGCAGCAGGGACCGATTTTAATAAAAATATTTGTAAAGCAAATAAAGCTTAAATAAGGAAATCTTTAAAATTACGAAGTGTCCAAATATTAACTAAACATTAAACATAATATTGTTTACAATTACAATGCCATTTTTTAGATGCGCTAGTTTGGAAATAATTAATGATAACTTCATTATTAGTAGCTCTAAATACATCATATTCGATTTAAGTAACTAAACAATCATTTGGCCATTTATCCGATCCCAACTAATTACAAAATTTACTTTTAAATATATTCATTACTAAAAAAATACTTTCCACGGTGGCAATTGCAATCGGTAAAACCAAGGTCAATGTCAATAATAAATAAACGTCAGGATACAAATTGGGCTTATTTTTGCAAATTAACTTTTGAGAAAGTTCACCCATCCGTTTTACATTACAAAATTCAAGATCATTTTTTATATTACTAATGTAATTTTCAAGTTCAACATCAAATTCCCAAAGATCCCCAACTTAAAATTTTAATGGATAAAACTTTGCAAATTGAATCAACCATTTCTTATCAAAAATTGAGAAAGATTTGCTTGGATTGAGACAATGTCATACATGAAAATTGTAAATTTCTTATTACTACATTTAAGTTCAATCTTTTTGTAGGCCTGCTCTTTAAATTTATTGAATTATAATTCTGCCCATATACTTTAAAAAATATATATTTTTAAAAAATGAGCGCAAGCAGCTACACAATAACGATGATTGATCTAATTGGTAGTTAATACTATTCGCGATCACTGATGATCATTAAAACCATCACTAATTCAAGTTTTCCCGCCAATGATTGACCATTGACGCGCGATCATTGTTACTGTCACGTCAATTAAAAATATAAATTCATCAGCAACCGCATTGCAATCACTATTAACGGTTGCTAATACAAAAAAGAGGAAAGGAGAAAGATAGAAAGAGAGAGCCACCACCACCGAGCCGTGCCGCCGGACACTACCATTGCTCCACCACCGCCAGAACTAAGCTATAGTGGGCAATTTGTAATTTAGTCTACAATAATTTATTAAAATATGCTAATTCCACATAGGAGAAAAGGAAAATTTAGAAAAGGTGATTATTTTATTATACATTCGAATTTTTTTACAAGATTTTAATTGCAACATAACAAACTCATTCTCAACAGTATCATAAAGCACTTTAGTTGGTCCACATGAACCAGTATAAAATTTTAAAGCTTTCCCTTCCTCGTATAACATTCCATCTTCAAATGGAAATACTATTAGGAACTCCCTGCCCTGTAACTCCAGGTTTCGAATATGGCTTCAAAAGCTGATACGGCACAACCCCAGCACCGGTTCTGTTTCTCAACTTTGTATCTGCATTTCTTGCATCTATAATCCCTTCAAGCTCCTTCAGCCTGCCACTAAAAACTTCAAATGCCGCTTTTATAATTGGCTCGTCTGCCCATGCTGGCTCTGGTTCTGCTCCAATATACTCCTCGTCGGGTGAATGGTTCGACAACGTGTCCAAAATTGCCATAACTCTCGTAGCTTGAATTTGAGTAGGGAAGCACGATAAGATCTCATCCTCGGGTCTAAATTCAAAAGATTTCCAAGATTCCTCAGTCGGATCTTCTGTAGGCATTTTGGTTCTAGTGATTGTAGGTCTGTTTGGAAAATAGCCTGCGTAATCATATTGCCCAAAGTTAACGGCCGCGTGGTGACCAGATGTTACCCAAATGATTGTTGTGAGGATTCTGATTAGGTCTTGAGGGGTTTTGAGAACGGGCCACCATGGTTCATCCTTTTTGTCTGCATGGCCTTCTGTTCGGATTTCTGTCCACCATGCATTGAGTTCTTCATCAGATTCTATGAGGCATGCATCCGGGTAGTAATGGCTGACATAGTCTGTAACCCACATTTTAATGATATCCCAAAGGATTAGACCATCGCTAGCAAAAGGGTAGTCTTCTATTGCCAACTTAAGGCCATGCGGTGCTGTTGGATCTTCCTCAGCCATTCCCCTAGAAATTTACAATGAAGAAAATTGTACGAACTTCCTTATTTTATAATTTCCTTTAGTCAATCACAATTAGAGTATATATGTACTTCTTCAGAGAATTATAGACCAAGTACCCTGTGCCCAATTGTTGTTAAAAATACATGATAAAAAAGACGAAGATAAAGGCCTCTTCTGGTTTGAAAAACCTCTTAGATTATTGCAAATGTAAGACAAAAATTTATTTGTCACGAAATTCAGCCTACCTTCTCTATTTCAGTGACACAAATGTCACACTACCAAATAAATAGGAATAGCAATATTTTTTTTCCATTAAGTACTTAGTAGCAAAGCAAAATCGTTTATGTTAATGGTCGTTGTAATTTGTAAATAAATTAAAGTTGAGACATATCCTAATGCAGATTAGAAATCATTAGCAATATCTAAATGGGGTGAATTGACAATTTCCGTGAGTAGCATGGCATGTGATTGGTAGATTTTTTAGTTCAGTTTCTTAGTTAAGCACTTGGATTAACTTATTACCTGCTAATGAGGTCTGCTGGCAATCCTTCCTGATCAAAACGCCACAGCTTGTCATAGGCGACGGAACTAAACTCTAAAGAGTACTTGCCAGGTGCAAACGATGACTCAATGATTCCGCCTGCATTAATAAGAGCTTGTCGTGCTAGAGCGTTGATCTCCATTGTGTATCGAAAATGAGGGTGTAATAGTCTATAAATTGGGTGCATTGCACTAAGTTGTCGATGGACCGCAATTATATAAGGCTCTGTGGCACAATGAGTTCTTAGCCTGCAAAGTAAAAAACATAGAGCTAGAAATGAGAAAAGATACCAGCATATTTCTCATAACTCCTCATAATTACATAAATGACACAGAGAGAGAGAGAGAGAGAGAGATGTCTAAATGGAACCTACCAATGACTAACTAGCTGGTGATAACCAGAATCATGTGCCAGGACATGAGCTTTTGCTAGCTTCCAAAGCCAGGCAGATGTAGAATCCCAACCGGACATATATACTTGCTTCCACTGGGGTTTTCCTTTTCCCGGTGGCCGAACTAGCTCAATGGCTATCGGCTTTAACGTGTTAATAGGGGTTAGGAAAAGCAATGTCCTTGATCCATAGAGAGTTGTCCCTTTTAGTTCTCTTACTTTGTTCACATATGGTAAGAGCAGATCATGGTAATCGAGAATAAAAAGCCTCTTCCGTTTAATGGCCTGGAATTTATATACAAATGCAATCGAGTTACAAAACATTTCTCTCTTCTTTTTTTTAATTTTGGGAGAAAGATGAATACAATCATAAGTTTCTAGGTGGGATTTTTATTACCTGCTCAATTGTCATGAAGCCTTTGATTTGTTGTTCGACCAACTCTTTGGTGATTGCTGATTCAGGTGGTCCGTACCTCACAGGGTCAAGGTCACTTTTCAATGGCCATTCCTGCACATAAGAATAATTAAAGCAATTTTCTAGAACTGTTGGTTCTAAATACATATATAGAACTTTCTGGCCATTTCTAGGAGTTCACTGTGAATTTGTTGTAATCATACACATTAGATTTTTATTTTTTTCTAATAAAAAAATGCTTTTAAATTTCTGAGAAGTGCTGGGAGAACATACCGTAACCAATCTTATGCTATAAGGGTTAAGACCAGCTAAGGTTTGACGACCAAATTCCTCATCCTTCAGCCAAGAAAATTTATCTCCTGCAGATCAATACACACCAAAATTGTGAAATACATGCAATAGGCCTACAAACACACACATACTGAGAGAGATTTTGTTCGTACTGTCAAGCAATTCAGGAGTCTCAAAAAGTAGGATGTTTTTTCCTTGATCAGTAATAGATTTGACAAGTCTAGGAACAAGATTGAAAAATGTGGCTTTAGGTTCTTCTCCCAGATCAACCCCTTCATTGAACAGTGAGTCTATGGCTGTGAAGTATGGAAATCCAAGGTCACTGTCGATGGCGGCATTTTCTAGCGAAGGTACCACTGCATGAATAACAGAGTATAGTGTCTTTGCCGAGAATGTTAGCCCCTTTACCTCAGAGAAAGTTTCATCCCTTGGCACATAAATGGAGCTGCCCCTTGATTCTGACAAATGGTCTGTATACGCAAAGTATATGATTATTTATAGCACAAACGAAGTGGTCAAAAACTAGTAATATTTTGCACTATGCCTCATTTGCAGATAATACAATGTAGTATATCATTTTGGTGATCTAAACCTTTGGTTTATTCCAAAATCAGAAATTTGTATTATCCTTAAAATATGTTTTGTAGGTATATATATTCTCTCTTTTCACCAAAAACTCTACTATAAAATTTGAAAGAAAGTTTTATTGGTTAAAGAATACTACCCTTAAACTTTTTGAATCTTTTAGGCGCATTAAAGTCCCAAACGACATTTGTGACAGGGAAAAAATAAATTTGTGGCTCATATTTTGGGACAGAGGAACTAAGCTTTAAACATCTTAAATTTCAAGATATATAATAATGGGTATCAAACTATCAAAATGATAAATTAAACCAACCCCATCAAATATTTTGCAGCAAACAAAGAATCTAATAGAAGGTACTTAAATAATCATCAAATAAACAAATTCAAGGGGAAGAAAAAAAAAAATATTGTACAAGTTTTTATACCTTCCTTGGAGCGGGGGCGGCCAGTTCTGCATCGCCTAGGGTATGGATGTTCCTTGCCGCCGAGAACTGGTCGGGCAAAATCTTCATCTTTATCGGGATCGCCGAGATCGTTGTAGACATCGTAATCGTAGATTCTGTCACTGTCCTTCCGCTCGCCAGTGCCGTCGCCTCTCTGTGCTACCAGTTCATTTTCTCTGTATTTTACTAGCCCACTTGGAGTTTTAGAGGGTATGAATGACTGTCACTCAATAAATCGCAAGTTAATTACCAAAAAAAAAAAAATTAAGAAATTAAAATATGAGGTTAATATCAATTTTTTTATTGATGTATGACTAGAGCTCAATTATTATTTAAATCAAATTATAGTAAAATAAATTCCTTTTTTAATATTAACAATAAAAATTGACTCTATTATTTTTAGAGTTACAAAAATAAATCTTGAGTTCTCCTAATATCTCTTAAAATATAAAAATAAATAAGTTCATAATAAATAATCTAATAAACCATAGGAAATGATCACAAACAACATTATAGTATTAAAAGTGCAAAGGAATCGAATTTATCCGAATAAATAGCTACTCGAATTCAACTATATCGTTCCGAGGGTTAAGTTTTTAATGGACACAAAAGAAAACATTGAAGAATAACTGACCTTGTTTGTAAAGAAAATTCTCTTCTCAGGATTATCGTACTTGGAATGAATCCATGATTCACAATTAATATTAATTCTACCATGATGGAATCCATCAATTTCAACTCTCTTGAGGAACATTTCTTTGCGGTGCTCATTTTCTACCAAAATTGCTCCAATCTCCCCAAAATTGTGTGGAATTGTAAATTCGCACTCATATTTTATGTCATCCACGTCTTCTCGCCCCGCCCGGGATGCAAACGCTGCGATTGTTTCCCTCTCTAATCCGGTATCTTGAGAAACAAATTATTTAAAATCTGTTAGATATATTTTTTTTTTTTAAAAGCAAGAATATTGCATGACAAAAAAAAATAAAAAATGAGTAACATTAATGACGCTCCTATATTTTTCATCTTATAAAGAATGTCACAATATATATATATATATATATATATATATATATATATATATATATATATATATATATATATATATATATATATATATATATGTTTTTCCAATCGAATGACTATAAAAGTTGCTCATATGGAACAATTTTTTGTCAAAAATAACCACACACTTCGTTTAGCAAATATTTTGAATATAATATTTTGTATCCGCGTGCAAAGGTTCGAATTCGTATTGGAAAGCTTTTATGGCTCCCTAATCAGTGGCGAAGACAGGATTAATTTTTAGTGGTGTCAAAATTATTATAAAGTTATAAATAATTTAACGGTGGTTTGGGAGCTAAAAATTTTCAATAATTTTATACTTTCAGGTTGTATATATAAAACATATATTTGATTACAATAATAATATAATAATTATTAACTATATATATATATTTATATATATATATATATACACACACCCTATTAACCCTTAATAAATATATTTAAAGACAAATTATTTATAAATAATTAATTTCTGTAAAAAATAATATAAAATAGATTATTAATTAGTTTAAGAAGATTATATGAATATACATATATAGAAGAGGTTGGAATGATATGAGTTTGAGACTTAAGTGAGAAAGTTATACATTTTTAATTTGACCCATATATTATAAATTTTATAAAATTTCAGTGAGATCAATTCGTATATAATATTTAAAAAATTTAAATTTTACTATATATTATAAAACAAAACAAAAAATTGAGTGGGGTTAATTGACCCCACAATTCACTATGTAGTTTTGCCACTATCCCTTCCTTTTCCAAATATATTTACGAATATGGTTTTTTTAATATAAAAGTACGTTTTTTTGTTACTGTTATTTAAAAATTAAAAGATTATTCGTGGTTATGATTGGATATGAAATACATCTTTTGGTCAAAATAAATCGTTTTTCAGCATTGATATTTTTTTTTATGACCTGCTATTTCAAGTATTGCTCCCGTTGGCCGCTATAGATCAGCACCTAATTCTGATCTTTGAGAAGATCATTATGAGCTTTCTCCTAGAATGTTTGAAAAAGAAGAAAAAAGCGGGGAGACCTTTGACTTGGGTTGGGGAGGGCTTGGGGAGGAATATTAATTACTATTTAGTCATAATACTTCTATATATATTTTGAATATATAGTTAGTTATTTAAGAATAAAATTATTGTCAAATAATGAGTTACCATTATATTTTAAAAAAAATTAATTTAACCACAAAAATCAATAAAAGAATTTTATATTGAAATAGAAGTAGCATTTTTACTCATAATATTATTTTTTTAGATATTATCAATGTATAGCTATTTAGAGCTCAAAATTGAGTGAAAATCTAAAGTAAAATTCTAAACATGATTTTTAAATTAGAATTTTTTATATGACGATAAAGTAACTAAATGACTCTTATAAAGAATAAAATTATTGTAAAATAATAAGTTAATATTTACTCTTAATATTTTTCTTAATATATAATTATTTAGAGTCCAAATTAAACTTGAGCGAAAACCTAAAAAGTAAAATCCTAGACATAATTTATATAACTAATTAACAAAAGGACTCCTATAACAAATAGAACTATTGTAGAATAATAAGTTACTCTTAAATTTTTCAGGATTTGAAATAAAATTTGGCCCTAGTCAAATTTAAGGGAGAAGCCAAATCATAGAATGAAGACCAAAAACTCAAGTTTCATCTATATTTTAATTATTTATTTTTTTGATAAATAAGTTTCA
This sequence comes from Hedera helix, assembly GCA_947179155.2. Taxonomy (NCBI): domain Eukaryota; kingdom Viridiplantae; phylum Streptophyta; class Magnoliopsida; order Apiales; family Araliaceae; genus Hedera; species Hedera helix. The sequence goes on from OX359279.1 coordinate 2,820,910, forward strand.
TCTTATTTCATACTCTACATGTTTCAAATTATAAAATCATTATATTGACTTTAAAAACTCGATTTAAGATATTTTCAAATTAAAAATTGAAATAACTCGTTAAAAATTATGAAATAATAAAAATTACAACAAGTAATACTTTTTAAATAGTTTACAATATTCATCATTGCATTGATTAAAATTAATTAAAATAATCTATGTTATTTTGAGTTTAAAAATCTCTTAAGTTAACTTTAAAAAGAGAAAAATAATCAAATAATACATAACAGAGGAAGCATTTATACGAAGTCCATCAAATTAAGTAACTTACTACTAGTCGGTTATGAATCCGGTTAGTATGAAATTAACTTCATAGTAAGTTGGATAATGAACTAATACAGTGCTGATACGCAGGCTGGGGGTGTTCTCTCTCTCTCTGCGTGTCAGCACTGTATTGGTTTATTGTCCAACTTACCATGAAGTTAACTTCATGCTAATCGGATCCGCCGGTTACCATGTAAAAAAAAAAACCTAGGAAAAAAGAAAAAATAGGTTCAAGAATATAAATATCTACTAGTACAAAAATAATCACCAGGGTCAAGCTCTGCAGCAACAAGCTCCAATCGCATAGATTTACCAAACAAATCAGTAATGTCATCAAGCCCTCTTTTCCATCCTAAATTCGACAAAAATCCACCAACGGTTACTTGCACAATAACCGTCGCTATAACCTTGGTGGTGGTGGAAGCAGGTGTAACCTGCACCGCTTTAATGTTACTTCCGGGCACAAAACGAACCCGAAAGGGCATGTTTTTCTTACTAGACCTGACTTTTTGATGCTCGGAAAATGAAGCTCCGGTGGCATCGCCGGAGATAAAGGGCTTGTGCCATGGAATTATGGTTGAGAGGGGTGTTGAGCATTTGTGAAGCTGAGAGTTTAACATTGTGTCACTATTTGTTTTTGGCTATGGGTATTTGATTTGTTTACAAGGGTTGGTGCATGAATTGTGGAGATCTAAGGTCACTTTATATAGAAGAAGAACCAGAGTACTTTAGGTTCATCTCAAATATTGGCCATAGATTATTATTCCACGTGAAAAAAGGAATGCCTATGAGTCAATCCCTCCAAATGAATAAAAAGAATCCCCATTTTAATTTTGATTTATAAATATTTTTATATATTAACAAAATTATATTAATTAAAAGTTCAGTAAGAGTACTGTAAGGCTATCATTTTCATTTTTGTATAGAAGGAATATCTCAAAGTTAGGGTAACTCACTATAATATACAAAAACATTTTAAAACAGACCTAATTTGAATTTTACACAAATCTTAAAATTAAAGATATATTTTATCTTTTTAAAATTAATTTATGAAATTTTGATTTTGAAACTGATATAAATTTGTTTAAGTCGCACAAGTGATTAACAAGTATGGTCATTAATTGTACAATTTAGTTAATTTATTATAATTTTGATTTTAAAACTGATATAAATTTATTTTTGCTAAAATCAAATAAATTCGTATTATTTCGAAGTTTAAAATTTCATTAGCTGATTCAAAAAATCAAAATATATGTATCTCTAATTTCGAAATAAATTATCATGCAAGTAAAATGTTTCAGAAAAAACTTTCGCTAAAAATAAAAACTTTCCAATGTCTTAATTATTGCGATTTTATGCATGACATTTTAAAAAATAATGCATGGGGCTGAATCACGCGTGCTAATCCACCAAAATTGTTTCAGAAAAAATCTTCAGCACATATTCGGACAATAATATTAATTAAGCAATGATATTGACTTGAGCTATCTAGAAGGGAGACCACAAAAAAGAAAATAAACAAATAAATAAAGACTCGTGGTGCATGAATTGTGGAGGATCAACATCTGCCAAAAATGTTTTAGAAAAAAAAATCTTCAGCATTCGGACCAAAAAATTAAATCACCTCTTATCTGATTGTTGAGCAATGATTTGACTTCAGATATATATATATATATATATATATATATATATATATATATATATATATATATATATATATATATATATAGTGACGATCCATAGCAAATACTTGTTATAGATCAAAAATAGACAAATAACATTATATCCCTACATTTATATATCTAATGGTTGAAATTAAAATGGTCAAATACCCGTCCGCTAGTCATACTAGCTACCTCTTAATCAAATTTTCTGAACAGCTTTACCCTACCCTTCCTTCAATTCGGTTATAATTTTTGGCAGAATATACGGAGTCCGCTAGTATAATTAGCAGACATAGGATTGACAAAGCCACAATGAAACGACGACGTGTGATTAGGAAATTAACCATCTGCTAGTATATACAATAGAATATAATATATACACACTACTGATAAAGAAGCTGGACTGAAGGAACAATCAAATCACTACAAATCACAAAAATCATAAAGAAACTGAGCTGATAATATAGACATAAGAAACAGATGCTACATCAAATCATTAGAGGTCCACGGACTAGAAGTGTGGCACTAACCAACCCATACTAAATCCAATTCATGGTAAAACTGATACAAAACATAAAAGTAATTAATATCATACCTGCAGTTTATGGTTAACTTCATGGACCAACATAAACTCATCAGTGAATATATAATGATAATGAGTTAGTATTATACTTCCAAGTTCAAGCAAACAGTTCATAATGGGTTCCATTATAATACTCTGATACTTAAAACAACCACATATCAACACCCTCAAGATTAGTTAATATTTTGCCCTTCCATTTAGCAATCTCTATTGTTTTGGTTCAATCTTAACAAGGAAGTAAGTTTAGTGAAGATCTTGCTCATAAATTTAAATAATGGCAGTTATATTACAAAAAATTTGAGAAGTCAATACATGCCGGTGATATAGTCAAAATGAAACGTTAAAAGTAATGGACCACTGAATTCAAAACTCAATTATTACCAACTTCCACCTCTCTTCATCGATACCTTGCTTAGGATCACCATCACCAAACACAAATGAGAAAACCTACAAGAAACAGCCACTCAAGGAGTTAGTTGATCACCAAAGTCAGAACATACTAATCAAAAATAAGCTTTATCTCTGATTTAGCTCATTCACCAAGGCTTGACTGCAATAACAGTTTCTCACCATGCATTGATCCAGACTGTTCGACAATGACATAACAATTAATATAAAAAAAAAAACTGGAGTCCAGTATAAAAAAAAAGTAGAGCTACACAACGGGAAAAGCTTAAACAACCAATTTTCTTCACACCAAAAACTCAGACCTATTAAGCTAGCTATTACAGACAATAATACGTACTAAGTCAGAGCTTCTTCTTAGTGAACATAGACTATGCTTTGTGATTTTTAGCCATCTCATCAACATCCAGTTCAACTTCCAATATAGGTGAATCCATACGCATGCTGTTATGAATGGTACAGTAAAATACAAATTATTCATCATAATGATCTTACTAAATATACAGTATAAACAGCCAACTGAGCCAAGTATATGATATGAACTGTTTATTCTTCACAGGACCATGATCCACTGCTGTTCTCAGGCAATATGACTCTGCCAACATTAGAATAACAACGTGAACTAGTTACAAATTCAGTTGGGTATTACCAGCAACCTATAACCATCATCAGCTTTGATATATTATGTGCTACCGTGCATGTATAATGAATCTAATAAATCATCGTTTTATCCTGCTTGGCTGCTGGGTGTAAGAAATTTTTTCGTCCGCTAGAACTTCTAGCGGACTTGTTATATTTTGGATACTTCGCTCTTATACTATGACGTTGTTGGATTGTTGGATTGAAGGAAGGGTAAAGTTGTCCAGAAAATTTGATTAACAGGTCCGCTAGTATGACTAGCGGACGGGTATTTGGCCATCTTAATCTCAGCCGTGATATATAAATGTAGGGATATGATGTTATTTGCCCTTTTTTGATATATAAATATTTGTTATGGATGCCCCCAACCGTCGGATATATAAATGTAGGAATATGATGTTATTTGCCCTTTTTTGATCTATAAATATTTGTTATGGATGCCCCCCAACCCAACCCAACCCAACCCAAATATTTGTTATGATGCCCCCCATATATATATATATTCCTTGGCTATTTTCAAACCTTCTTACTATAAGCATCACAGAGGTATCAAAAATTTCTGTAAACACAAGAAAGCCAAAGAAGTTCTTGAATTTACTGCACGTCAAACTCTAAAGAGAATACATTAACAAATGATTCATAATATCTTCGTCTGGTACAAAAAAAATTTCATTTAAAACTTTACAAATTTACACCTTACGAGTGTGCTTAGTTTAATAATAATGACGTGATGATAAAACGGCACCAAATAAACTTAAAAATACAGTGTTATCTTTTCAATTTAAATTCACATATATTGTTTTAACCATGGTCTCAAGACTCTCAACTCTCATTTCATATCTCATCGTGTATATGTTCTTTATTTATTTAAAAAATATATTATTGTAAATAATTAAATTAATAAATTACACATGACAATATATATGATGGGACATGAGATCTAGAGAAGAGATTTGAACCCAAGGAACAGGAGTACACATAGTGATGCACAAATGGCCTGCGGCCTGGTCTTGATCCGGCCTGGTCAAAGCTCGGCCTGGTCAAGGCCTGGCCTGGCTAGGCCCGGCCTGAAGGCCACGAATAGGCCACAATTTTTTGGCTCAGATCCGGCCTGGCCCGAGGCCTGGCCCGGCCTGACCTGGGCCTGGCCTTGGGTCTGGCCTGGCCTGGTTCACCAAAAGCTTGGTCCGGTCTGCAGATTCTCTTTATTTGCTACTTCAATTCTTCCACTGCAGACGAAAACTTCATCTTTGTAACAACTCATTCAATAAATAAAATAAAATTGACATATTTTAATACGTTCATTCATGCATGTTTGTTTATATACAAATAAAGAAATTCATGAAAACACATTGACTAGTGTAATATATAAGGATTTTTCTTACCTAGCTAGCAACCTACACTTCTTACAGATCTTTCATTACATCTTTATTTTAATAGATACTTAGCGTAACAACTAGAAAGTCATTTGCAAAATAATAATAAAAAAGATAATTTTCATTATTGTAATTTGAAAACTGTAACTTGTAATACATTACTTTTAATTAATACATCAATTAAGTTTAAAATTTTAATTGGTGTTTTAATAATATTTAAAATTACTAAAAAAATTGTTTGAATGGATCGAATCGGACTGGACTAGCCTGGCTTGGCCCAAAGCCTGGCCTGGCCTGCAAGCCTCAACAGGCCCCCTTTTTGAGCGTCAAACCCGGCCCGGCCTGCAGGCCAAAAGTCAAAGGCCCGGCCCAGCCCGGCCTGGTCAATGATTAAGGTCGAGCTAGGCCAGGCGGGCCTGTTGTGTATGCCTAAGTACACATATATAACAGGCCGACGTGGTTTGATTCGGCTTGAGCCTTTAAGTCTCAGATCCTGGGTTTTGACCAAGTCAAAACATTGTTGACTTTGATCTATCAAGCTAGGTCATGCCTGGTCAAGTCTTGGGCTCTAGGTTATGATTCGGTTAGGCATGCAGACCAAGTCATGCTTAGGTCAATCTGGTCCGCTTCCCTATTTTTTTTAATATTAAATATTAAAAATAAAAATTGTAAAATATAAAATAATAAAATTTTATAAAAATAAAATTTTAAATGAAGAACTAGAGTATTTTCAAGAAACTAACTTAGTATTAATATTTAACATTAAAAGTTAGATTATTGATGTATTAATGTTAATATTTAACATTAAAAGTAACAAGAAATATAAATAAAATTTTAATATTAAATATTAATATTCACAAGAACCTACTCGTTATTAATATTTAATCAACTAAATTCTAATATTAAATATTAAATAGACTAACTAGTATATTAATTAATTGTAGTTATAAGAAATCAAAAATAAATAATTAAAACTTTAAATTTTATTGATATATTAATTAAAACTAATGTATTACAATTTACAATAATAAAATTGGAGTTGGCCTTAAGCCTTGGGCCATTTTTGTGTGGGAGTGGAAGTGGTGGGTTGTGTCGTGGTTGGCTAGAAGTTGAATTGGTAAGCGAACTTGGTCGGACCTCAAGTTAATTCTGACTTTAGGTCTTAGGTCAGGTCAAGTTAGATCGGACTATTTTGCAAGTCAAGCCAAACTTAATATTAACTTAAAAATCTTAAGATCAGACTAAACCTGACCAAGTCTTGACCAAATTAAATTTTGACCAAGTTGAGTTCAGACTAGATCAAGATCGGATCGCAAGCTTTTGTGCATGCCTAGATAGGAGTATGAATTATGAAGATGGCAAGACAAATTTATCTTTATAATTATGTTTTAGCTAAGAAGAAAAAGGGAAAAAGTCGACCAGGTTTCGTTTCTAAATTCTTTTTTTTCAGTAATTTTTAATTAACTTACACTTTGGTCACAAGGTATTTGCGTAACAAGATAAAATTACATACAAGCGGCAATATATCATTGGTGGACAAACCACACTCGCTGTAACATTAAAATCCTCATGGTATGTTTAAAACATGAAAACGCTGAGGAAAAAAAGAAAGAAAAATTAAGAGAAACAAAATAAATGTAAAAAGTAAATAAATTATTCTATGGAATAATAATCTAATTATCAAAATAATTTCAAACTATTAGAAAACCAATGGTTATTATAAAACGATAGTTAAATTAATTTTACATTTTCATTTCTTTTTTATTTTCCAAATCCAAAATTTAACGTTAAGTAATTTTCATTGGAGGAAATATAGGAACAATAATTTTTTTTTTGTTATTTTTTTTTTTTTTGAAATCCTATTCTATTACCATTAAATTCTAGGGATACATTATACTTTTTTTTATTAATACTTGAATCATATTCGTTAAAAAAGTTCAAACTGCTCGATCTCAATTCGAGATTGTGCCTGACTTGGTAGCTAAACGAGTCTCAATCAAATCTTATTTCATACTAGATAAATTTTATAAATCAAATTTGAGCAACTCAATATTCAGCTCGACTCAATTCATTTACACCCCTATTTACATCTAAAAGTAAAAAGAATTTTTCTTTGGTAACTATTTTGATGCGGGTGAGAATAGAGGAAGAAGAGAATCAATGAAAATTTAGAACAAAAAAGTAGTCTTGAATGAAAGGAGACTTCAATACTTGAAAAATCCTATCTTTTCTTCATGCACCGCATCATCCTACTTTTATGTTTTTATTTCCTATTTTTGTTTTCATTTATTTTTGCTTGTATTTATTTTCATTAGTGAAAATAAAAATCATAAAATTTTGTTTGATAATTATATTTAAATGTTAGTTTTATTTTTTTTTAATGAAAAGTTAGAGTTTAAAATTTTGTTGTTAATAAAATTCGATACTTAGATCTCATTATAGCTGAAACGGCTTCTCGTGTTGTCAAAAATGAAGAAGTCACTTTTTTATATTTTTTATATTTTTCTGCTAAAGTGAATTTTGCTTTTACTTTTTTTTTCAGAATAGAAACAATTATCAAATACTATTTTTTATTTTGATTTTAAGAAAGTAGAAGTAGAAACAATCCACGATGGTGCACCGTGATAAGCTATAATCCACGATGGTGCAATATTGACCCTCAAATGGCTTAAAGTTTTCAGAATTAACAAAAAAAAGGGTTAAATGAGACCCAAGTGGTTTTTAAATTATTATTCTCTTTGTTTTACCAAAAGAGTTTTATTTAAAATATTTACAAATATTAAAAATATATTGTTTTCTTATTTATTCCTAAAGTAATAATGCCATGAAGATAAAAATATAATTATAAATTTAAAAATATTGTTTTATTTTATATTACTATTACATTATTAAACACTTTAATTTTAAATTTTTACGAATTAGCTTCGAGTTATGAAAAATGTGTATCATAAAATTGTGGCACACTTATCCTTGAATTTTGGGTGAGACATGCTTTCCCTTTATCCCTTGTTTTTTCTTCTCTTTTTTGTGAAGCCTCGTTCCCTTTTTTTTGTTTTTATGTGTACAAATTAATACACATACCAAATATAACAAGATAAGTGAGCGAGTCGTTTTCATTGGTCCCAAATTAAAGAAAGATTATTTCATATTTTTGAGGCAAATAAATAATATACTCCTCCCTCTCATATATATGTGGAGTCCGCTTGTGATGTAACCCATAAATATATGAGAGAGAAACATACTATTTACTTACTCCAAGAGCATTAAATAATTTTTCCAAGTTAACTCAGTAGTCAAAGAAATGATTTTTTTTTTTTTTTTTTGTATGTGTGACTCAACAACCCAAAAAGTAATTTTAATTTTCCTAATTTTGTGTGTCATATATTTATTTATAATGATTTCTTAAATTCAAAAACTTATAATATATGACTTCTCAAATTCATAAAACCAAATGTATTGTATCCCTTTTTTTTATTATTATTCCAATTAAAATAATACTCCTTCATTTACATTATATAGGTCGTTTAATACATAATCACATATATTAAGAAATCTCATTAATACTAATGTTAGGTATTTAATATTGGTTTAAAATTTGATTACTATCTATACAGTAATTAATTACTCCCCCTCCTCTCTCTCTCAATTACTCCATCTTTATAAGTAAAATAGGAAATAATTATATATTTTTTCCCCTAGATATGTAAAACGTCTTATATTATGAAAAAAAATAAAAACATCTAAAACTACCTATATAATGAAAAGAAAAAAGTATATTGTAATAACATCATTTGAAATTAAACAAATTATTACTATTAAAATTATTATCACTCAAAAATGTTATATTTAAAACTTATTCGATAAGTTATTTCTAAGCTTACTCGCACTTTACACGAAATATTAAGCTTGTACAATAAATTTTAATATTTGACATAAAGTACACAATTATACTTTTTTCTCCTATCTATTACATATGACGTTTAAGACATAATTACACATATTAAAAAGTCTCATTGATATTAATATTAGATAATTAATATTGATTTAAAATTTCATTAATATCTATGTACTAATTAATTACTTCTCCTCCCCTCTCTCTCTATTACTCTATCTCGATGAAATTTTTAAGGACAAAGATGAAAACGGTTAGATTTTTTTTCTTAAATATATATAAAACATCTTATATTATGAAGAAAATAAATTATCTTAAAATGACATACATAATGAAACGGGGGGAATAATTAATTATAATATCAATAAACTCACATCTCACATGAGGAAAGAAACAAACTTCGCATATATAAAACGAGTAAATAAACTCAATGAAATGTGAGAATTAAAGAAACTTAAAAATTTTGTTTCCTTATGGCTAAGACTTAAAATGACTATTAGGAGAAATTAAATCCCCTTATTACGGGAATACATACATACATATATATATAAATTTGTAAAATTTACCTGCTGCTTCAACTTGTTGCGACGGGGCCTTTGTTAAAAAAATTGATCCTACTGTAATAAGTTATTGCGGCAGAAGCCAAAAATCAATTGTTGACCAGCAACCAGTTACTCTTGATTAGTTTCCACACACACACACACACACACACACAGATATATATATATATATATATATATATATATATATATATATTCTGATTTTAATTATCAGGTTAACATTGGTTTTTTGAAATCAATTTTAAAAGCAAAATTAATATGAATTTAGTTAATTTTATTCAATATGATTGTAAAAACTATAAACCATCAAAATAATAATAATAATAATAATAGCATATAAATTAAAAAAGTATTTTTACGAACAGTGTGATAACGAGCACTTATTAATAATTATTATAAATTTATAATGTCTATAAGTACAAACATTAGAGAATATATGATGATTACTCATTGGGTGCGAGAGATTTTGGGACATCTTAACCAAGGGAAGGAGGCCAATCAATTCGGGACGGGACACCAAACTTGGGATTACGAAAAGGATGTATAATTTGTGTGAACTTGGGATTACGAAAAGGATGTATAATTTGTGTGAACTTGGCATATCAACTTCTATATAATCTTTGGAGTCTGGAAAGTTGAACATTCATTCCACATGGTTTCTAGCTTCCAATTTTTGTCATATATATGATAATTCTATACTTTGTATGAAGATAAGATTTTTATATATAGGTAGCACTATTTCATTGGTGCTCGCAAGATATGTTTTATTTATGGATAAATCTACATACACAACATATAATAATGAAATCAACTACTACATTTATCTTAACTATTAAAAAGTTGAGTATGACACGAATTTCAATGTAAAGTCTCATTTTTTAATGATCAATTTTGTTGTTGATTTTGTGGTTGGTGTTTGTATACTTATACTTATTCTTTATTTAACTCACAAAATAATTAATGTGAGACTAAATAATTAATAAGTAATGTTACACGTACAAAAAAAAACTCTTAAAAAATACAGTTTATGAAAGGTCATTGATAATGACAGAGTAATAAGTGTCGATGAAAGTTTAAATTTTTATTAAAATTAATGTGAAATTATCGCTAGATCCATATTTGCTCTAACAATATAAATATTGATATAACATTATCAATAGTCCTTATAGAAAGATGCATTGAATTATAATTAAGTGATGAATTACCATACAAATGAACAATCAATCGCAATAATACGTACTCTCGTTGTTCCAAATTATAAGATTAATATTAATTTTTTAAAAGTCAATTTCAAATATTTTTAAACTCAAAATTGACAAATATTCACTTAGTTTATGTCAGCACAATTATAAATATTATAAACTATCTAAAAAGTACTACTAATTATAAGTTTAATTATTTTGAAAACATAAATAATTTATGTCAATTTTAAAACAAAAGAAGTATTATTTAGCATCAGTTTTTATATTTATTATTTAGTCATTAACACACATGGATAATTAATCCCTCTTTTTAACTTCTGCCTTTTTCTTCTTATATATATTTATCAGAAGCAAACCCTTAACGGTTTTCCTAAAAGAAGAAAGTGGGGTTACAAAACTTTTAGGCCATTACAGATGGGGGCGCTCTTGAGCATGCTTTAGTTTTACCCACCGCAAAAATGTTGTTACAAAGTTTGAATAATTTGTATGTTTAGCATGTATTATATTTGTTAATGAGATCGATGCCTGAGACTTAAAAAAGGTCGCAAGTTTAATTTTCAACGTTATCTTGTAAATATGTATTTTTTTTATATTGTGTTACTGAGTTTTAAAATGAACGATAAATTTAAGTTTTTTTTTTTATCTAATTCTTGTGTTATTGAGTTTTGTAATGATATAAAAGAAAAGAAATTAATAGATGAAATACTTAGCTACTTTTCTTGATCATTTTTTTTCCTTTTTGGACTAATTTGAATGAAAAATTAAATAACACAATAAAATTAATATTAGGTTAAATTAATAATCTAAATATAAAATTTAAGTTTTCTTTTTCTTTTTCTTGATAAACTCAATAATCATATGAAAAAGAATTTAAAAAAAAATCGATTGTTTTTCTTTTTATTATAAATTAAGTTTTATTTTTATTTTTTCCCGCACAGAACTTAGAAACATATTGTTAATAATGTGGAATTTTATTTCTTCCCTATTGTGAGACTATCGATTATTGTAACTTTATCACGGTTACTATGGGTATATTGATATTGTTCAATTATTTGAGATTTTTTATTATGACATTAATTGTATTTGTAATAATATCCTTCGGAAATGAGGTTTCACAAATATATTTCTGCCATTTTAAATTATAAAATTATTATATGTTGATTTTGAAAGTCAATTTAATACATATTCAAAGTCAAAATAAAAATTATTTATTAAAAATTATAAAAAAAATAAATCTTACAATAAATAGTATTGTTAAGAAAGTTTACGATATTTACCATTATATTGACTGAAATTAAAGGAATTAATAAAAATTCGGAGTTTGCAAATATTTTTAATTAATTTTAAAAATTAAAAATAATCTTATATTTTGAGACAGAGAGAGTAATACATTTATGTCAACGTATTTGGAAAAAAATATCTCTTTAATTTCAATTAAAAAAATGCAATTTGAGATGCCCATAATAATTTCTAAATAAGCGATGCCTGAGGAACACGTTTTTTAATATTGAAAAGTAGCTCTATACCACTCGTTAGAGAGATGAATCTTGTTTGTGTTTATACCAATATGGTCCCTGTGGTCCTGTAGGAATTTGTTTGTATCGGCAACACACACACACACACACACACACACACACATATATATATATATATATATATATATATATATATAAACGAATTCGAATATAGCAATATTCGTATTCGTATTCAAAAAATTAATTCACTATCTGTATTCGTAATCGGCGGATTTTAAAAATGCTATCCGTATCCGGTATTCAAAATAATATCCGAATACGGATAATATCCGTTTTCGTTTATTTTATTTGAATAAACAGATTATTCGAATATTCGGATATACAAATTCGTTTATCAATCACTTAATATAAAATTCATTCAAATTATTTATAAAAAATAAAGATTTTTTTTTTGAATAATTACTCATAACCAATCGCAATTTTAAATTTAAACTATACATATTAATGAATGAATGTTAATTTATTTATTTTTAATAAATACAATAATCAATACTCTAAATTATAATTCAAATAAGTTTTCATTATTTTTGAAATCCTAAATTCAAAATGAATGTTCTACTTATTAATGTTTAGATGTCCATTAATAAGTAAATGCCCATTTTATGTGTTAATTTGGAGTAATACTGTAGTGTGTATGAATATTTATAATCTATAATTATAACATTTAAATTATATTTATAATACTTATTAAATGATACATTTTAGATATATTGTGACACTATATATAACTATAATAAAGGGGGAAAATAATGAATTTTAAAGTATAGTTCATTAATGAATGAATGTGAATTTATTTATTTTTAATAAACACAATAAAAAATGCTCTAAATTAAATTTTAAATAAGTTTTCATTCTTTTTGAAATCCTAAATTCAAAATGAATGCTCTACTTATTAATATTTAGATGTTCATTAATAAGTAGATGTCCATTTTATATGTTAATTTTGAATAATAATGTAGTGTGTATGAATATTTATAATTTATAATTATAATATTTAAATGATATTTATAACACTTATTAAATGATATATTTTAGATATATTATAACATTATATATAACTATAATAAGGAAAAAAATAATGAGTTTTAAAGTATAGTTCATTAACGAATGAATGTTAATTTGTTTATTTTTAATAAATATAATAATCAATGCTCTAAATTACAATTTAAATAAGTTTTCATTATTTTTGAAATCCTAAATTCAAAATGAATGATTTACTTATTAATGTTTAGATGACCATTAATAAGTAGATGTCTATTTTATGTGTTAATTTGAAGTAATACTGTAGTGTGTATGAATATTTATAATTTATAATTATAATATTTAAATGATATTTATAACACTTGTTAAATGATATATTTTAGATAGATTGTAACACTATATATAACTAGAATAAGGGAAAAAATAATTAGTTTTAAAGTATAGTTCATTAATGAATGAATGTTAATTTATTTATTTTTAATAAATACAATAATGAATGCTTTAAATTATAATTCAAATAAGTTTTCATTATTTTTGAAATCCTAAATTCAAAAATGAATGCTCTACTTATTAATGTTTAGATATCCACTAATAAATAGATATTCATGTTATGTGTTAATTTAGAGTAATACTGTAGTATGTATGAATATTTATAATCTATAATTATAACATTTAAATGATATTTATAACACTTGTTAAATAATGCATTTTAGATATATTGTAACACTATATATAACTAGAATAAATGAAAAAAAGTAATAAGTTTTAAAGTATAGTTTATTAATGAATGAATGTTAATTTATTTATTTTAATAAATACAATAATCAATGCTCTAAATTATAATTCAAATAAATTTTTATTATTTTTGAAATCATAAATTTCAAAATGAATGCTCTACTTATTAAAGTTTGATGTCCATTTTATATGTTTGAAGTAATACTATAGTGTGTATAAATATTTATAATCTATAATTATAATATTTAAATGATATTTATAATACTTGTTTAATGATTCAAAAATTATATTGTAACATTTGTTAAATGATATTTATAACACTTGTTAAATGATGTATTTTAGATATTTTAACTTTATAATAGTAAAAATTTATTAACTATACTTAAATCAATTTATTAATAATATAATAAAAGTGTTATTTCCTACTTTTTAGAAATGAAATGACATATTTGAAAAATAATTTTCGTATGATAGTGAAAACTAATTATTATATAAGGAATATCACTTAAAAGAAATTATTTTGCTTATTTTATATATATATATATATATATATATATATATATATATATATATATATATATAAAAGTTATTCAGATACAAATTTCGGATACGGATCCGAATACGAATGCGAATATCAGATTTCGGATATCCGCCGGATATATTTACGGACGAATGTTAAACGAATACGAATGCGCCTATATCCGTATTCATATCCGTTTATTTGCGGATACCTTTAAATCGAATACGAATATATCCTCTTTTTTTCGAATACGAATGCAGACGAATACGAATTTTTCGGTTACCATTTACAATCATACATACATACATATATATATATATATATATATATATATATATATATATATATATATATATATATAAAGTGGGGGAGGTGGGTAGGGGCTTCAACGGTAGAAATTCATGTTTCTTATGTCTACAAAAGTCTATGATAGATCTTCTCTTCCAGTTTGCTTCTGGATCTATACGTGTATTGTTTTAAAAGTATTCTATTTTGAATAGAAAGAGAAAAGTTGTTGTAATGACCAACATTTTCAAGTATATTATAATGAGAATTACATAAGAAAATTGTTTATGAAATTAAATTTTTATTCATGTGTAATATGATGCAATGAAAATAGATGAATAATTATATATATGGGTTATATAAGTAGTCATGCACAACAGGCCGATCTAGCTTGAGCTTGTCAGGCCTTGGCCGTTGACCAAGCCAGGCTGGGCCTTTGACTTTCAGCCTGCAGGTTAGCTCAAGCCGGGCTTGTTGCTTAAAAAGGGGGTCTGCTGAGGCCCGCAGGCCAGATCTTGGGTCTGACCCATGCCAAGCCAGTCTGATCTGGTCCATTCAAAATTTTTTAGTAATTTTAAATATTATAAAAACACCAATTAAAATTTTAAACTTAATTGATGTATTAATTAAAAGTAATGTATTACAACTTACTAGTTACAACTTACAAATTACAATAATGAATAAAAATATTGTACAATTTTAAAGATATTGTATTATTTTATACTATCATTAATATAAAAAAAATATGTTTTTATGAAAAGTATCTTTATTATTATTATTATTATTATTATTATTATTATTATTATTATTATTTTACAAATGACTTTCTAGTTTTTATGCTAAGTATTTATTAAAATGAAAATGCAATGAAAGATCTGTAAAAAGTGTATGTTGCTAGCTAGGCAAGAAAAATCTTTATACATTACACTACCCAATGTGTTTTCATGAATTTCTTTATTCGTATATAAACAAACATGCATGAATGAACGTATTGAAAGACGTTAATTTTACTTGGTTTATTGAATAGGTTGTCAAAAAAATGAAGTTTTTGTCTATAATGGGTGAATTGAATTAGCAAATAAAGAAAATTATCAGGCCAGGTCGGGCTTTGAGTAAACCAGGCCGGGCCTCAGGCCAGGCTGGGCTTGTTTGTAGGCTAGGCCAGATTTGAGCCAAAAAAATGCAACCTATTCGTGACCTCCGGGCCCGATCAAGCCAGACCAGGCCTTGACCAGGCAGTAGTCCATTTGTGCACCACTATAAAGAAGTAATGAATATAATAATCAAACTAAGTTAATTAATTTAATTAATTTGAATTACATAAGGAACAAAAAGTAAAGCCAAGATAATTTATTAATTTAAATTAAAGTATAAGTTATTAATTAACTAACATTGATGTTAGTCTTGTGTGACATTATTAAGGGCTAAGAACGAGTGTTATACTAATGGTGGGAGTCCAATAAATGGATTAAAGTGGCCCAAGATAGTAATTAAATAAGATACAAGCTAAGCCTTATGTTGGAAAATAAAAGAAACCAAAATCATTAAGCATCCAAGTTTCCTTTAAAGACTAATTGGAAGCCCAAAACAATGGCAAGTCTTAGGGATTAACTAGAGGCCCAAACCAATAATTTAATGAATATACTAAGCCCAAATTAAGAGCCCAAGTCTTGAAAGTTGACCTAATCAATGACCTCATTAATTGAGGACATAAAGAAAGAAAAAAAAAATAGGTCAATAGGAGGGGATGAGGGGGGGGGGGGGGGGGGTAGGATACCCGGCCATGTGGGGCCCAATGGATGGAATGTGGGCAAGTAATTTGCTTTGCCTTCACTCAATTTTCTCAAGTTAAGATTAAATCTTATTATCTATTAAGCATCTTCATACTTGTTTTAGTGTATTCACACAAATGAATATGAGATTAATCATCATTTTCAAAAGAACAAACATTAGTGACCTTATAATTAGGAATGTTCTAGTTTTGAGCTATCTAGATTTTAGATCTCATTAGCATGATTTCATCACGATTATAAAAATATTTCTCTAAGCTACGAGTTTATCACAATTAATTATAACAATTAAAAATGAATAAATAAATATCTTTGAACAAATAAAGTCTTTTATTAATAAACAAATAAGATTATACAGTAAATGCTATATCGCATCAAATGTGATTGGCTTGAAGGTACACTACTTTTATTATTCCATTTGCACTAAAGTCAATCGTCATGGTATCTAATACTCATCTTCTCTAAGTGGCGTTCAAATTGCTGTTAAGATAATTCTTTAATTAATGGATTTGCAATGTTGTGCTAAGAGTTAACTCGCTTTATAGTGACATCTCTTATTTCAATGATTTCTTTAATCAAATAAAAGTGTCGCAACACATGTTTGGATTTCTGATAAGATTTAAGTTCATTGGCTTGTGCAACAACTCTAGTGTTGTCACAATATAAAGGCACTGATCCTTGAATGCTAAGAACCACTCCAAGTTCTGTGATGAATTTTTTCGTCCAAACAACATCCTTTACAACTTCACTTTACATCTGTTAGTGGTGCATAAATGGTCTACAGTCTGCGGCTCGACCTTGATCTGGCCTGGGCCCGACCTGGTCAATGCTTGGCCCGGCCTGGAGGCCATGAACAGACCGTATTTTTTTTGTTCAGATACGGCCTGGCCTGGCCTGCCAACAAGCCTGGCCTGGTTCAGCCAAAGCTCGGCCTGTCCTGTCAATTTTCTTTATTTGCTATTTCAATTCTCTCACTGCAAACAAAAACTTCCTCTTTGTGACAACTCATTCAAGAAATCAAGTAAAATTGATTTTTTTTCAATACGTTCATTCATGTATGTTTGTTTATATATGAATAAAGAAAATAATTAAAACACATTGGGTAGTGTAATATATAAGAATTTTCCTTGCTTAGCTAGCAACCAAGTAAAATGGGTTTTTTTCAATACGTTCATTCATGTATGTTTGTTTATATATGAATAAAGAAATTAATGAAAACACATTGGGTAATGTAATATATAAAAACTTTCCTTGATTAGCTAGTAACCTACACTTTTTGCAGATATTTCATTGCATCTTCATTTTAATAAATACTTAGCGTAAAAACGAGAAAATTATTTGTAAAATTATAATTAAAAAAAATATACTTTTCATAAAAATATAATTTTTTTTATTAATGATAGTATAAAATAATACAATATCTTTAAAATTGTACAATATTTTTATTCATTATTGTAATTTGTAAGTTGTAATATATTACTTTTAATTAATACATCAATTAAGTTTAAAATTTTAATTAGTATTTTTATAATATTTAAAATTACTAAAAAAAATTAATGGATCGGATCGGATCAGTCTGACCTAGCCTAACCTGACCCAAGGCCTGGTCTGGCCTGACCTAACCTGCAGGTCTCAACAGGACCCCTTTTTAAGCACCAAGTCCAGTCTGGCCTAGTCTGCAGGCCGAAAGTCAGAGGCTCGGATTGGTCAATGGCTAAGGACCAGGCCAGACCAGTCTATTGTGCATGACTAACCCCTGTCACTAACTATTTTTCTTTTAAAATGCTTTTTTTTTATAAATCTCGTACTTGCATTTTTAACATGATTTTACGTTGTGAGAAAGTTTAAACTTATTTTCATACAAATTATAATGTCAACCACACATTTGAAAAATCATTTTCCATACAAGATTCTCGACATCCAAACAGAACTTAAAAGATGTCTAACATGCACGATTCAAATTAAACTATTGTATGAAAACTAATTTATCTTTAAAAATACTCAAGTATGATCCATTAGTTTTAGAGAAATGAAAGAATCATATTGCACTTACACAACTTCCGTTGTGGATAAAATTGAAGTTTATTTATTCTTTTTTCTCTTTGTTGCTTTTCCTTAACTCTTGTAAAAAATATACTTAAATCATTTTTTATGAGACGGGAGAATAACTTATTATGATAATTTGAACAACAATATATTTGTACATACAAATCATAACATTAAAATTTTCCTTTTTTTTTTCAATTTTTTTTTCTTGTCTCCATTCTAAATGCATATTATAGGTTTATGGCCGCATTAAACATCAGCTGACTATCCACACATCATGCGTTCATTAGTAGGAAGCAAACTTCTTAGGTTCTCATATGAAGAAGCCAATATGCTTAAGGGCTCATTTGATTTTATTGGATTGAACTACTACGATGCAAACTATGTGCAACATTTTTCTGACTCTGGTATTGTAAATGTCAGCTACAAAACCGATTCAAAATTAAAACCTTAAAGTTTGTGTGAATTTAGACGGATGATATCGTCATGATAAAAACGATGTTGTCAGAATAATTATATATTTAGCGATAATTTCATAATTATTTTAATGTCACTTAATGTTTTAAAGCAATATTTATTGTTCCGACAATTTCATGTTTACTCTAACTATATCAACCTCAATCGCCTTACTGTATGTTTGGTTATTGAGCGTTTGTAACGTTTAGGCTTCCAAACGCATTTGAAAATTTTGTTTGTATAGAAGTTGTTTATTTTAAACGTAATTTATTTACCTTACAAATGCGATATTTGAAATTCAACGCAACGCACTAAAAATGGTGCGGTATATTTAGATGTTCAATGAAGTATTATAAACGCTTAAACCGCAAACACTAGTACCTTAGCAAATCTTTAATTTATGTTTTTCTGTAAACTTATAATGCATGTAAACTTGGTATTGATCCTAATTAATTATGTACATGTCATGTAGCTAAAAGAGATGGGATTCCTATTGCTCCAAAGGTCGATCTTTTAAAACTATATTAATTGATTTGATTGGGGTTTTCCAGTTGGAATGAAATTATAATCGACCATGTTATGATACAATTCTGCGGGGTGCTTCAAGTTGGCTATAAGTTTATAACAATCCAACTATTTACGTTACTTAAAATGGTATTAAAAAAAACTTTTTTAAAATTTTTTATTTTGTAGTATATTCTATGAATTAATTAGTATTAAAAAAATGTTCAAGGATTAAGGTAAACAATAACCTTTTTAGGGTTTGATGAGCTAAATAATTCCACATTGCCTTTCCAAGAAACACTTTAATGACAACAAGAGAGCTGACTACTACTTTCTGCATCTTTCTTTCATTCAAACAACAATAATGTAACACCTCGAACTCACTACAGACCCGAAGTGTTATACGCCGCAAGCCCAAAGGCCTACAAGGCAACAATATTAATAGAGTACAGCCTAAATAATAATAACTCAATAGTAATCTTAAATTAAATTCCATCTATAACCATCTTTCAAAACCAATTCAAATAAATGACAATTAAATACCATATTTCATAAAATTGAGGCGCAACTACCGAAACTAAAAGTTTTATCAAAAGTTCAATGACAAAAAGAAATAAACATCATAAACTAACTCCTGCAATCTAACATGTATCAAGCAAGTGTGCCACTATCAACAAGATAACCTGTAAAAATTTATATAAGGGGTGAGCGGTAAAACTCAACAAGTGACAATCATCACTGTCGACGCCGGGATTTTCGTCGTCTCGTTGTTTTAATAATAAAACCCCTTTCCAATTTTAGCCTTTTGAATTAAGTGTGATTTTGAAAAGGGTCGGCTTAGTGTCGACGGGATTTTGAAATGTCGAATTTTTATGAGCCAATTGACCAGAGTCGCCAGTTGGTATATTTGAAATGGATGTACCAACTCATCCGAATTTTGTTTTCGTAATCATGATGGCTCATATGTGACTCTGATTCAATTGGTCCGCAAACCGAGATTCATAGAGTTCGGGGGCTTGCTTAAGCGAGGGGAAGGTGTTAGGCACCCCCCGACTTCCGTGAAATACGGTTACCGCAATCTCGATGTTTTCCTATCCTTTTAAATTTTAAAATGTGTGTGTGCGCGCGTGTGTGTGTGTGTGTGTGCCTAAATGGAGATTTGTGGTGTCCTTTTTGCATAAAGTTGATTTGATTTTATATGGCAAAATGTGTTTTGTCAGGAAAGCGTTTAGACGTCTTTTGACCCAAATGACGAGTCTTCGCTTTTTATAAGAAAGATTGATTTTAATTTCGAAAACGTTGAGGGTTTTTTATTAGATGTCATTTTAGAAAACAATATTTTTAAACGTTTGCCAAATAGGAATCGAGACTATACATTGCCCTCTAACAGTTAATAGAAATAAAATGAAGGCAACTTCTAGAACTCTTTAACCCTATGCACAAAGTTTAATGAAAACGTTTATTTATTTTTCACGAAAACATCTTTTATGACATTTAAAAAACCAAACGTAGCCTCTCGTCAAACAAGGATCAAAATTCCGCCAAAATCCTTTACCTTTTAAACCTCGTAGATCTAATATCCTAATTTGATCACTTTTATAAAATCTTCATTATTCGCCTTATCTTTAGAAAACCATTTTTTGTGTCGTAAATTAAAACAAGCATCCCAAAACGTGTCGGGGCTACCCATGGGCATGTGAGCCATCCAGACAACCCCAAACACACACAATCACATATCTCACTCTTATTATTACGGGGCCTTAACCCGATCACGATTTGGTATCGCGTTAAGGCCCGATGTTACAAATACACCGCAATGGACCCTATACCGTGATTACATATACCAAAACGTCCATCATCGGGATTCGATCACGAGGATCTCCTCCCTAGGCTCACAATCACCAAATCACTACACAACCCATACTAAGCCAAATCTAACAATATTAGACATTGCTATCACATTACATAACTCAAATATCACAAACCCAACACTACGAACTACTCATTACCGCAACGAACGACATATCACTATACGGATGTCATCGGGGCGTTAGGAGGAGATTATGTTCCAAAGGAACCCTCGCTAACGATCCCTAATCCATGGATCATCATTAATACAACAACATTCTATGTTAAACAAACCCAAAACACAAGATTATCACATTAATATAAACAAGAAAAAATCAAAAGAAACACCCTTTTTCACCTTGTAATAGACCAAACGAAGCTTTATATTTCACGAATCGAGCTTTACCACAAGAGTATTCGACTATCTAGCAAAAGAACATGAAGTTTCACTTGATTTGAGCCAAACCCGAGCTTCTCTCTCTCTTCCTCGCGCTCTCTCTCTCTCTAAAATCTATTTTTCTTTCTTTTTCTTTTCAACTCTCGGGTGGAAATGGCAATCTATAGCCTTCCGCAGGCAGCCGCAGGTGCAACTGCGGCTGGCCGCAGGTGCATCTGCGGCTGGGCTCGCCAGCCGTCCGCGCCGAATCCTCGGCTGCCGTGTGCCGTCCTCGAGTCGCGCACTGTCCCGTTTGTCGGTGGCCGCAGGTGCATCCGCGACTGTCCGGCTTGCTTTTCTCAATTTTCGTGACATGCGGTTTTAATTCGCCAATTTCTGCTGTATTAATTTGGGAGGCTGTTACTTGATGTAGAAATTGCTATTTGTGCTTGGCTTCCAGGGGGTGCTGCCCCCTACCACCCCCGCCAGCTCACCGGCGAGCTGGGCAGCCGCTCGCTCACCGGGGAGCGAGACCCCCGAACATCGTAAGCGTAGTGGCCATTAGTCGCCTTTTGTGATCAACTCAGGTTTTCTGGATCAACTGTTTGCTTTGCCTCAGGTTTTCGTGTTGGGGTCCACCCTCCTTTTCGCATGTCGGGTCAAGTGACGACTTTGCCCTCCTACCAGGGTTAGTAGAGAAGTGCAAAATTTGGGTGTCTACAATCACTATTTAGGTGAATCAAGTACAATTTGTAAAATGTTTTTTCAAAATAACTTTTGTCAATAACAATAGTAATTATACTTTCAAAACTATAACAATTTATAACAAAGTGAATTCACATTCAAAGTGATTGCAATGTATGCAATATATATTTTAATCCACAACCTTAGTAACTAAGGTTACAATAGCTCTGTAATACGGCTCAAAAATTCGATAATGTCAATAATCACGTACCCTACTAAGGAATCTATGAAGCATGTTTCCTGAAGGGCATCTAAAAGTGTGGACCTTAGTAGGTTCTATATAGCTCTGGAACTAACGTAAAACACTAACGGGTTTTATATATAGTCAGATCTAGGATTTTAAAAATATCTCACAATCTTATCAATATTTAAAACTATGTTTATTTCACAGTTCAAAATCATATAATCACATTTAACAGTTCAAAAATAAATACTTGATCCGAAGTTTTGAAATAAAAGAATATAACATTTTAATTTAAATGGAAACCTTAAATAAAAACATAACAAATTTTGAAATCGTACATTTAGGCATCCGAGTAATTACTGAGGCACACATAAAAGTAAATGATAATTTAAAAAATATTAAATAGTTCGAAAAGTCACTCACCTCAGTATTGCAAAATACAAAATTAATAGTTGAACAAATTCTTTTTTATTTTTCTTCTTCTTTTTTGTTCTGTAATACTCTAAAGCTAAAATAATTTTTACGTTCTTTTATGTCTCCCACACTCTTATGTACTATATAAGCAAATATATAAGAATCGTGTTATTAATCGGTCTTTATCAATTAGGTAGTTGTATTATTTTCAAATTTTTAATACTTATATTTTACACTAGTTGGATATCTTTTAGTAATTAATTACATATCTAATAAAAATATCTACATTATCTTTTATATATATATATATATATATATATATATATATATCCGTGTGCAAATAACGTCAGTTCCTTGAGGAAAATACAAACCCAACCCCAGCTGGTAAGGCCGGAGCTAGGATTTATGGGCAGCAGGGGCATATTTTAATAAAAATATTTGTAAAGCAAATAAAGCTTATATATGGTAATCTTTAAAATTACAAAGTGTTCAAATATTAACTAAACATTAAACATAATATTGTTTACAATTACAATACAATTTTTTAGACGAGCTAGTTTGGAAATATTTAATGACAACTTCATTATTAGTAACTCTAAATATATCATGTTCGATTTAAGTAACTAAACAATCATTTGACCATTTATCTAATCTCAACTAATTACAAAATTTACTTTTAAATATATTCATTGCTAAAAAAATACTTTCCATGGTGGCGATTGCAACCGGTAAAATCAAGGTCAACGTCAACAATAAATAAACACCATGATACAAGTCGGGCTTATTTTTGCAAACTAACTTTTGAAAAAGTTCACCCATCCATTTTACATTACAAAATTCAAGATCATTTTTCATATTTCTAATGTAATTTTCAAGTTCAACATCAAATTCCTAAAGATCCCCCGCTTGAAATTCTAATGGATAAAACTTTGCAAATTGAATCAACCATTTCTTATCAAATACTGAGAAAAATTTCCTTGGATTGAGACACGTCATACATGAAAATTGTAAATTTCTTCTCACTACATTTAAGTTCAATCTTTTTGTAGGTCTGCCAATAATTCTACCCATAGACTTCAAAAAAAATATTTAAAAAAAATGAGCGTAAGCGGATGGTTGATGTATTGGTAGTTAATACTATCAGTGATCACTGATGATCATTAAAACCATCACTAATTCAAGTTTTTCCGCCAATGATTGACAACCGACGCGCAATCGCTGTTATTGTCAAATCAATTAAAGAAATAAATTTATCAGCTACCGCATTGCAGTGATAGAGAGAGAGAGAGAGAGAGAGAGAGAGAGAGGAAAAGAGAGAGCCACCACCACCGAGCCGTGCCGCTGGACCCTACCATTGCTCCACCACCGCGGGAACTAAGCTATAGTGGGCAATTTGTAATTTAGTCTACAATAATTTATAAAAATATGCTAATTGCACATAGGAGAAAAGGAAAATTTCGAAAAAATTATTTTATTATACATTCGAATTTTTCATTAAACATTCGATTTTTTTTAACATAACAAACTCATTCTCAATAGTATCATAAAGCACTTTATTTGGCCCACACGCAACACCAGTATAAAATTTTAAAGATTTCCCTTCCGCATAGACATTCCATCTTCAAATGGAAATACTATTAGGAACTCCCTGCCCTGTAACTCCAGGTTTCGAATATGGCTTCAAAAGCTGATACGGTACAACCCCAGCTCCGGTTCTGTTTCTCAACTTTTTATCTGCATTTCTTGCATCTATAATCCCTTCAAGCTCCTTCAGCCTGCCACTAAAAACTTCAAATGCCGCTTTTATAATTGGCTCGTCTGCCCATGCTGGCTCCGGTTCTGCTCCAATATACTCCTCATCCGGTGAATGGTTTGACAACGTGTCCAAAATCGCCATAACTCTCGTGGCTTGAATTTGAGTAGGGAAGCATGATAGGATCTCATCCTCGGGTCTAAATTCAAAAGATTTCCAAGATTCCTCAGTTGGATCTTCTGTAGGCATTTTGGTTCTTGTGATTGTAGGTCTGTTTGGAAAATAGCCTGCGTAATCATATTGCCCAAAGTTAACGGCTGCGTGGTGACCAGATGTTACCCAAATGATGGTTGTGAGGATTCTGATTAGATCTTGAGGGGTTTTGAGATCGGGCCACCATGGTTCATCCTTTTTGTCTGCATGGCCTTCTGTTCGGATTTCTGTCCACCATGCATTGAGTTCTTCGTCAGAATGTATAAGGCATGCTTCCGGGTAGTAATGGCTGACGTAGTCTGTAACCCACATTTTAATGATATCCCAAAGGATTAGACCATCGCTAGCAAAAGGGTAGTCTTCTATTGCCAACTTAAGGCCATGCGGTGCTGTTGGATCTTCCTCAGCCATTCCCCTAGAAATTTACAATGAAGAAAATTGAATGAAGTTCCTTATTATATAATTCCTTTAGTCAATCACTATTAGAGTATATATGTACTTCCACAGAGAATTATAGACCAAATACCCTGTCCCCAATTGTTGTTAAAAATACTTGATAAAAAAGATGAAGATAAAGGCCTCTTCTGGTTTGAAAAACCTCTTAGATTATTGCATCTCTAAGCCAAAAATTTATTTGTCACAAAGTTCAGCATACCTTCTCTATTTCAGTGACACAAATGTCATACTACCAAATAAATAGGGAATAGTAATATTTTTTTTGCCATTAAGTACTTAGTAGCAAAGCAAAATCGTTTATGTTAATGGTGGTTGCAAATAAATTAAAGTTGAGACATCTTAATGCAGATTAGAAATCATTAGCAATATCTAAATGGGGTGAATTGACAATTTCCGTGAGTAGCATGGCATGTGATTGGTAGAATTTTTAGTTCAGTTTCTTAGTTAAGCATTTGGATTAACTTATTACCTGCTAATGAGGTCTGCTGGCAATCCTTCCTGATCAAAGCGCCACAGCTTGTCGTAGGCGACGGAACTAAACTCTAAAGAGTACTTGCCAGGTGCGAATGATGACTCAATGATTCCGCCTGCATTAATAAGAGCTTGCCGTGCTAGAGCGTTGATCTCCATTGTGTATCGAAAATGAGGGTGTAATAGTCTATAAATTGGGTGCATTGCACTAAGTTGTCGATGGACCGCAATTATATAAGGCTCTGTGGCACAATGAGTTCTTAGCCTGCAAAGTAAAAAACATAGAGATAGAAATGAGAAAAGATACCAGCATATTTCTCATAACTCCTCATAATTACATAAATGACACAGAGAGAGAGAGAGAGAGAGATGTCTAAATGGAACCTACCAATGACTAACTAGCTGGTGATAACCAGAATCATGTGCCAGGACATGAGCTTTTGCTAGCTTCCAAAGCCAGGCAGATGTAGAATCCCAACCGGGAATATATACTTGCTTCCACTGCGGTTTTCCTTTTCCCGGTGGCCGAACTAGCTCAATGGCTATCGGCTTTAACGTGTTAATAGGGGTTAGGAAAAGCAATGTCCTCGATCCATAGAGAGTTGTCCCTTTTAGTTCTCTTACTTTGTTCACATATGGTAAGAGCAAATCATGGTAATCGAGAATAAAAAGCCTCTTCCGTTTAATGGCCTGGAATTTATATACAAATGCAATCGAGTTACAAAACATTTCTTTTTTTTTTTATTTTTAATTTTGGAAGAAAGATGAATACGATCATAAGTTTCTAGGTGGGATTTTTATTACCTGCTCAATTGTCATGAAGCCTTTGATTTGTTGTTCGACCAACTCTTTGGTGATTGCTGATTCAGGTGGTCCGTACCTCACAGGGTCAAGGTCACTTTTCAATGGCCATTCCTGCACACAAGAATAATTAAAACAATTTTTCTAGAACCGTTGCTTCTAAATTCATATATAGAACTTTCTGGCCATTTCTAGGAGTTCACTGTGAATTTGCCATAATCATACACTTTAGATTTTTATTTTTTTCTAATAAAAAAGTGCTTTTGCATTTCTGAGAAGTGTTAGTAGAACATACCGTAACCAATCTAATGCTATAAGGGTTAAGACCAGCTAAGGTTTGACGACCAAATTCCTCATCCTTCAGCCAAGAAAATTTATCTCCTGCAGATCAATACACACCAAAATTGTGAAATACATGCAATAGGCCTACAAACACACACATACTGAGAGAGATTTTTGTTCGTACTGTCAAGCAATTCAGGAGTCTCAAAAAGTAGGATGTTTTTTCCTTGATCAGTAATAGATTTGACAAGTCTAGGAACAAGATTGAAAAGTGTGGCTTTAGGTTCTTCTCCCAGATCAACCCCTTCATTGAACAGTGAGTCTATGGCTGTGAAGTACGGAAATCCAAGGTCACTGTCGATGGCGGCATTTTCTAGCGAAGGTACCACTGCATGAATCACTGAGTATAGTGTCTTTGCCGAGAATGTTAGCCCCTTTACCTCCGAGAAAGTTTCATCCCTTGGCACATAAATGGAGCTGCCCCTTGATTCTGACAAATGGTCTGTATACGCAAAGTATATGATTATTTATAGCACAAACGACGTGGTCAAAGACTAGTAATATTTTGCACTATGCCTCATTTGTAGATAATACAATGTAGTATATCATTTTGGTGATCTAAACCTTTGGCTTATTCCAAAATATGTTTTGTAGTTATAGTTATAGTTATCCTTAAAATATGTTTTGTAGGTATATTTATATACATATGTATTCTCTTTTTTCACCAAAAACTCTACTATAAAATTTGAAAGAAAGTTTTATTGGTTAAAGAATACTACCCTTGAACTTTTTGAATCTTTTAGGCGCATTAAAGTCCCATACGACATTTGTGACTGGGAAAAAAAAAATGTGGCTCATATTTTTGGGACAGAGGAACTAAGCTTAAACATTTCAATCCCATCTACAGATATTTGATGAGTACCAATATGATCAAGTAAATGAAATCTAACAAAACATATAAAACACGTGACTGTCATTCTGGGACAGATGAACTAAGCTTTAAACATCTTAAATTTCAAGATATATAATAGTGGGTATCAAACGATCAAAATGATAAATTAAACCAACCCCATCAAATATTTTTCAGAAAACAAAGAATCTAATAGAAGGTACTTAAATAATCATCAAATAAACAAATTCAAGGGGGGGGGGGGGGGGGGGAGAAGAAAATTTGTACAAGTTTTATACCTTCCTTAGAGCGGAGGCGGCCAGTTCTGCATCGCCTAGGGTATGGATGTTCCTTGCCGCCGAGAACTGGTCGGGCCAAATCTTCATCGTTATCTGGATCGCCGAGATCGTTGTAGACATCGTAATCGTAGATTCTGTCACTGTCCTCCCGCTCGCCAGTGCCGTCGCCTCTCTGTGATACCAGTTCATTTTCTCTGTATTTTACTAGCCCACTTGGAGTTTGAGAGGGTATGAATGACTGTCACTCAATAAATCGCAAGTAAATTACCACGAAAAAAAGTTAAGAAATTAAATTTCCTCCTTTATATATATATATATACACACACACATATTTCATAATTAAAATCAATTATTTCATTCATAATTACAATAATCATTAGTGAAATATGGCTCATATAAAAGTTAAATAAAAGTCACACATTTTCTGTAAGAATAGAACATCTTTGAGAAAGGGTAAGGTTAAACTTTGATAAAATATGAGGTTAATATCAATTTTTTTATTTATTTATAACTAGAGTTGAATTATTATTTAAATCCAATTATAGTAAAATAAATTCCTTTTTTAATATTAACTATAAAAATTGACTCCATTATTTTTAGAGTTGCAAAAATAAATCTTGGATTCTCCTGATATCTCCTAAAATATAAAAATAATAAGTTCATAATAAATAATCTAATAAATGATAGGAAATGATCACAAACAATACTATAATATTAAGGGTGCAAATCAATTGAATTTATCCGAATAAAGAGCTATTCGAATCCAACTATGTCATTTCAAAGGTTAAGTTTTTAAAGGACAAAAAAGAAAACATTGAAGAATAACTGACCTTGTTTGTAAAGAAAATTCTCTTCTCAGAATTATCGTACTTGGAATGAATCCATGATTCACAATTAATATTAATTCTTCCATTAGGGAATCCATCAATTTCAATTCTCTTGAGGAACATTTCTTTGCGGTGCTCATTTTCTACCAAAATTGCTCCAATCTCCCCAAAATTGTGTGGAATTGTAAATTGGCACTCATATTTTATGTCATCCGCGTCTTCTCGTCCCGCCCGGGATGCAAACGCTGCGATTGTTTCCCTCTCTAATCCGGTATCTGGAGAAACAAATTATTTAAAATCTGTTAGATATATATATATATATATATATATATATATATATATATATATATATATATATATATATATATATATATATATATTTATAAAAAGCAAGAATATTGCATGAAAAAAAAAATGAGTAACATTAATGACGCTCCGATTTTTTTCATCTTATAAAGAATGTCACAATTATTTTATATATATATATTTTTTTTATTTTATATATATATTTTTCAAATCGAATGACTATAAAATTTGCTCATGTTGAACAATTTTGTGTCTAAAATTAACCATACTTCGTTTAGCAAATACTTTGAATATAATTGTATTATAGAGCCAAGTGGTAAGGCATTAATTTTTTGTATCTGCATGCAAAGGTTCGAATCCGTATCAGGCTCTCCAATATCTCTTCTTTTTTCAAATATATTTACAAATATGATGGTATATATCAGACAATCAAATATTCGAACCGATTCGATATATTTCAAATATCAATTGAATCAACTTTTTTAAACAGTTCTACATACATCTCTTTCCTCTCAAGATATTTTTTATACATGGAAGGACTGGTTGAGATAATTTTCACGAGGGGTCGCTTTCAAGTTGAGAGATTTGCATAGGCAAGTTATGGAGAAATTATTGTATGTCTCAGGAGCAATGCTACAGTATGCTCTATCTTCTCACATGAGGGTGGAGTCCGCACATGATGTGACATATGTAAACCTCCTCTCATGTGAGAGGGTGAAACATTGCTCCTGAGACGTACAATAATTTTTCCAAGCTATGAGATTTGATAATGCTATTGGTGTGGTCTATATATATGAATTTAAGCCCTTTTGTGGGGGCAAGAACGATTATTACTTTGACCATTATAGAAAGCACGCCGTATAGAAAGCAAGCCACATATTGGAAAGATATGTTGTTATTATTATTATTATTATTATTATTGAACTTTGAATTAAATAGAAATTTGAAAAGTTTTTCGAAAGTGTATCAACTATTAGTATGACAGATTAACATGCGTTAATTAAAAAATTCAAAGAACGTAAGCAAACGTCATAAGAAAATTTTGATATTTTCACAAAATTTTACTCACATAAATATTGGTCCTATTTACTACTTATGTAAGAGAAATCTTATAAAAATATTATTTATTTATTTTTTATGAAAATATCAATTCCCTAAAATTAAATACCTTTTTTGGTAAAAATTAATCATTCTTCAGCATTGATGTTTTTTATGGCTTGCCATTTCAAGTGCTGCTCCCGTTGGCCGCTATGGATTAGCACGTAATTGTGATCTTTGAGAAGATCATTACGAGCAGTCTCCTAGAATGTTTAAAAAAGAAAAACAAAAGGGGGGAGACCTTTGACCTGGGTTGGGGAGAGATTGGGGAGTAATACTAATTACTATTTAGTCATAATACTTTCGTATATATTTTTAATATATAGTTTGTTATTTAAGAATAGAATTATTGTAAAATAAGAAGTTACCATTATATTTTTAAAAAAAAGTTAATTTAATCACAAAATTCAATAAAAGACTTTTATATTAAGACAAAAGTAGCATTTTTACTCATAATATTATTTTTTTAGATATTATCAATGTATAGTTATTTAGAGTTCAAAATTGAGTGAAAATCTTAAAGTAAAATTCTAAACATGATTTTTAAATTAGAATTTTTTATATGACTAAGTAATTAAATGACTCTTATAAAAAATAAAATTGTTGTAAAATAATAAATTAATATTTACTCATAATATTTTTCTTAATATATAATTATTTAGAGTCCAAATTAAAGTTGAGTGAAAACCTAAAAGGAAAAATTCTAAACATAATTTATATAACTAATTAACTACAGGACTCCTATAACAAATAGAACTAGAGTAGAATAATACGTTACTCTTAAATTTTTTAGCATCTGAAATAGAATTTTGGCTATAGTCAAATTTAAGGGAGAAACCAAATCATAGAATGAAGACAAAAAAATCAAGTTTCATCTTCTTCTTTTTTTCTTGATAAATAAGTTTCATCTTATTTCATACTCCACCGGTTTCAAATTATATGATCATTATATTAACTTTAAAAATTCAATTTGAGATATTTTTAAATTCAAAATTAAGATAACTCGTTAAAAATTATGAAACAGTAAAAATTATAATAATTAATATTTTTTAAATAATTTACAATATTTATCATTACATTAATTAAAATAATCTATATTATTTTGAGTTTAAAAATCTCTTAAATTAATTTTAAAAAATAATCAAATAATATCGAACAAATGAAGCATTTAAACGAAGTCCATCAATTTAAGTAACTTATTACTGGCCGGTTACCATGTAAAAAAAAAAAAAAAACCTAGGAAAAAAGAAAAAATAGGTTCAAGAATATAAATATCTACTAGTACAAAAATACTCACCAGGATCAAGCTCTGCAGCAACAAGCTCCAATCGCATAGATTTACCAAACAAATCAGTAATATCATCAAGCCCTCTTTTCCACCCTAAATTCGACAAAAATCCACCGACGGTTACTTGCACAATAACCGTCGCTATAACCTTGGTGGTGGTGGAAGCAGGTGTAACCTGCACCGCTTTAATGTTACTTCCGGGCACATAACGAACCCGAAAGGACTTATTTTTCTTACTAGACCTGACTTTTTGATGCTCGGAAAATGAAGCTCCGGTGGCATCGCCGGAGATAAAGGGCTTGTGCCATGGAATTATGGTTGAGAGGGGTGTTGAGCATTTGTGAAGCTGAGAGTTTAACATTGTGTCACTATTTGTTTTTGGCTATGGGTTTTTGATTTGTTCACAAGGGTTGGTGCATGAATTGTGGAGGTCTAAGGTCACTTTATATAGAAGAAGAAGAACCAGAGTAGTTTAGGTTCATCTCAAATATTGGCCATAGATTATTATTCCACGTGAAAAAGGAATGCACATTAATCAATCCCTCCAAATGAATAAAAAGAATCCCCATTTTAATTTTGATTTTTATATATTAACAAAATTATATTAATTAAAAGTCCAGTAAGAGTACTGTAAAGCTATCATTTTCAATTCATTTTTGCATGGAAGGAATATCTCAAAGTTAGGGTAACTCACTATAATATACAAAAACGTTTTAAAACATACCTAATTTGAATTTTACACGAATCTTAAAATTAAAGGTATATTTTATCTTTTTAAAATTAATTTATGCAATTTTGATTTTGAAACTGATATGGTCATTAATTGTACGTTTTAGTTAATTTATTATAATTATAATTGTTTTTTTGTTAAAATCAAATAAATTCATATTATTTAAAAGTTTAAAATTTTGTTAACTAATTTAAAAAATTAAAATGTATCTATCTCTAATTTCGGAATGAATTTTCATGCAATTAAAACGTGGACATAATAAAATCTTTCCAATGTCTTAATTATTACGATGTTATGCATGACATTTTAAAAAGTAATGCATGGGAGTGGCACTCCGCCAAAATCTTCAGCACGTATTCTGACAATACATAATATTAATCTCCGAAAAAATATAAACACATAATAATAATTAAATACTATATTAATTTATATTATTAAAAAATATAATATAATATTAAAATTTTGTATTATATTCTAATTTTTAATAATATAAATGAATATAATATTTAGTTGTTATGTGTGTAGATTTATCCTTAATCCCCCCTTATCTAATTAATTAAGCATTGATATTGACTTGAGTTATATGAAAGGGGATAAATTATCCAGTGTCTAATGAACTATATATATATATTTTTTTACATAATAATGGAGTCTCTAAAGACTATCACTTGTAAATTTTACTATTATATGAAAAGAAGAAATATATTATTTATTTATTTATGAGATATTGAATAATTTTTCATAAAAGGAAGATCACAAAAAAGAAAAAAAATAATTGTTTTTGGTTACGAGTGTTTGATTTGTTCACAGGGGTTGGTGCATGAATTGTGGAGGATCATGCTTGTTTTAGAAAAAAAATCTTCAGCATTCAGACAAAAAAATAAACCACCTCTTATCTGATTGCTAAGCAATGATTTAACTTCAACTATATATATATATATATATATATATATATATATATATATATATATATATATATATATATATATATCTTGAATTTACTGCACGTCAGGTTAAACTCGAAAGAGACAGCAACAAATGATTCATAATAACTTTACAAACTTGCACCATAAATGAGTGTACTTAGTTTAATAGTAATGAGATAATGATTAAACGGGGCAAATAAACTTGAAAATATAATGTTAGAGCATCTCTAATAATAATAATAATAAATTAAAGTTTATTGACCTACATGATAATTTAAAGAATATTATTTATTATTTTAATATTTTGTGTTTCATTAATTTTTTAATTTAATTAAGACAAAATAAATAAAAATGAATGATATTAAATTTTAAAATAAGTTGTATATCAAATCTATCAAGTAAAATAAATATTTTTAGTCTTTTAATATAATTTTGATTCTTTCAAAACAAAATAAATATTTTTAAAATGCAAGATCAACTTATCATTTCTGAAAAAAAAAGAAAAAAAGAATAGAGTTACAGATTTAATGATTAAAATTAAAAAAATTATTAAAAATAATTTTTTTAATGTAATTTATTTATTTAAATATTTTAAAATAATTGAAAAGACTTTTGGAGATGGGTTTACTCTTCTCAGCTGAGTAATTATTTTATGCCCCTAGGACATGGATGAATAATATGTTTCCTCTCTCACATGAGAACATATTATTTTTCGTTTAGTTAATAAAATATTAAAATTGTTCAAAGTTTAAAATAAATTTCACTCTTAATAATATCAAAAACATGAGTTACAAGTTAGTATTTAGATATTTTTATTATTTTATTATAATTCATTTTATTTTCACACTAACAAAAATTATAACACGATTTGCGACATTTTGCAGAAGCGAAGGAAGACAAACAATTTAAATTCACATATATTGTTTTAACTTTTGACCATGGTCTCAAGTCTCTCAACTCTCATTTCATATGTTCTTTACTTATTTAAAAATAATAATTGTAAATAAATTTTGAATAAATTTCACATGACAATATATATGATGAGACATGAGATCTAGAGAAGAGATTTGAGCCCAAGGAACAGGAGCACACGTATATAACAGATTAGTTTGGTGATTTGAACCACTTAGTGTCACATCTTGAGTTTTGATTAGGTCAGGTTAAATCGTTGATTTTAGTTTGCCTAGTCAAATCAGGTCATATCAAGCTTTATGACCTCTAAGTTATAATTTGATTAAGCTTGTAAACCAAGTCAGACTTAGATCAATCTGGTGCGCTCTCCTATTTTTTTCTTTTAATATTAAATGTTAAAAATATAAAATAATAAAATTTTGTAAAAATAAAAATTTAAATGAAGAACTAGAATATTTTCAAGAAACTAACTTATTATTTATAGTTAACATTAAAAGTTAGTTTGTTGATGTATTAATGTTAATATTTAACATTAAAAGTAGCAAAAAATATTAATAAATTTTTAATATTAAATATTCATATTCATAAGAACTAACTCATTATTAATATTTAATCAATTAAATTTTAATATTAAATAGACTAACTGGTATATTAATTAATTGTAGTTAATTACAAGAACTCAAAAATGAATAATTAAAATTTTAAATTTTATTGATGTATTAATTAAAACTAATGTATTACAATGTTTGCAGTTGGGCTTGAGCCTTCGGCCATTTACGTGTGGGAGTGGGAGTGGGAGTGAGAGTGGGAGTTGGGGTGGTGGGTTGTGCTATAGTAGGCTAGAAGTTGAATTGGTAAAGTTAACTTGATCAGACCTTGGATTGATCTAGACTTCAGGTTTTAGGTCAGACCCGATCAGATCAGACTATTTTGCAGGTCGAGTTAGACCAAATATTAGCTTAAAAACTATAAATTTTTCAAAAAATTTAAACCAGATCAAGTCTTGATCAGGTTAAATTTTGACTAAACCAGATTTAGTCCGAATCAAAATGAGGTCTCGAGCCTTTTGTACATTCTCTGACAGGAGTATGAATTATGAAGATGGCAAGACAAATTTGACTTTATATTTATGTTTTGGCCAAAAAGGGAAAAGGGAAAAAGTCGAACAGGCTTCGTTTCTAAATTCTCTTTTTTCAATAATTTTTAATGAACTTACAATTTGATCACATGGTAATTGTGTAACAAGATAAAATTACATACAAGCGGAAATATATCATTGGTGGACAAACCATACTGTAACATTAAAATCCTCGTGGTATGTTTAAAACATGGCTGAGAAAAAGAAAGAAAAATTAAATAAATGTAAAAAGTAAATCAATTATTCCATGGAATAATAATCTAATTATCTATTATTCTAAAAAAATCTAATATCAAAATAATTTTAAACTGTTAGGAAACCAATGGTTATTATAAAACGATAGTTAAATTAATTTTACATTTTCATTTCCTTTTCATTTTCCCAATCCAAAATTTAACCTTAAGTAATTTTCATTGGAGGCATAGGAGCAATAATTTTTTATTTGTTATTTTGATTTTTTTTTAATCTCTATTGAATGATAAATTCGAATTTTACATAACAAAAGAGAGATATTTTTATTACTAAGGGATAACCTTATGTCCAAACCAAAAAATTATTTGGCCAACAAATCAATGGTTGATATTTAAGGTTAAACCTAACAAACGGGTCAGATCAGTTCAAGCGTGTTTAACCATAGGCGAGCAGTTTTGGGCTAAAAATAAGTGGCTCATGGCCCAAATCGGGCCTGGGCTGCAAGCTATTTTTTTTCTTCCAACAATTAAAATTATTTTATATAGATTAAAAAATTGACTTAAATATCTTTTTATTTCAAAATAAATCAACTTGAATCTCATTTTTTATAGAAGAAATCAAGAAGTAAGACAACCCAAAATACACGTTACCAGTCATCATACAATGCATAATCTCCAAATCTGAAGGCTCAATCAATTTATCATGCTTAGGAGGGATGATATTTTCCTTAATAATCGTACTTGGAAATTGTGTCTTGCTAGAGAAATAAATAGGTGAGAAATTTTGTGGTGCATTGAACTTGTTAGGAGGAATTTCACGGTCACAAACATTGGACAAGTGAAGTTAAAATGAAACTAATGCAGGAACAGAGAAATTAGAGCATTCTATATATTTATTCACCCTTTCTAAGCACAACATTGCATGGCTTAAATTTAATTCCTTAATGAATAAAATCTAATCAAGTTTCATATGCTTGTTTAGTTGTTTTGAACAGTGGTGTCGGTGTAAATGAGCTTACCAGTAGAATCTCTAACATGCTTTATGTCGGTATAAAATTTACATAAAAAATATTTAGTGATAATGGCCGTGGGTGTCCGTTACCAACAAGGCAACAACCACGTGAAAAACGAATTCTTAACTCAATGTCTCAAATTCTCAATCCGTCCAAAACATTATCTAATCGTATTGAGAAATTATTGTTTCTGGACTTTTCTTCGGATGACATGGCAGGATCCCACTAATAACATTCTTTTGTAACCATGATGATACTTTTTTAATTAACGTAATTTACCTTCTTTTCTTTTCCTTTTTCTTTTTTACGCAACAATTTTCTTTTTCTTGTAGATTAAAGAAAATAGCTTAATGATAAAAAAATAAAATCTTTTACAGTGTAAATTCACCTGTTCAAATTTATCTTCCACCTAAAATATTAACGGAAACAACATGCAGGCTTTATACACAAGACTGTAAAATGAACCAAACAATTCGAGTTTGATTTGTATGCACTCAACTAAATGTTTGATTCGAACTCGACTAAAAATATAAACGATTCAAATTTGAGTAAAATTTAAAATTAGATAAATTACTCGAATCTCTTTAAATTGTAATTTTTTATTAATATTCGGATCATATTTGTTCAAAAAGTTCAAACTACTCAGCCTCAATTTGAGATTTTGCCTGACTCGGTTGCTAAATGAGCCTCAATCAAATCTTATTTCATACTCAATAAATTTTATAAATCAAATATAAACAACGCAATATTCTGCTCAACTCAATTCATTTACGCCTTATTTATAGCTAAAAGTAAGGAGGGGTTTTCTTTGGTAACTATTTTGATGCGGGTGAGAATAGAGGAAGAAGAGAATCGATGAAAATTTAGAACAAAAAGGTAGTCTTGAATGAAAGGAGTAAAAGCTCAATTACATATACTCAAGTCTGCCTTCTCCTTATTTATAGTGTTAATACATCAATAATAATAACTAGTAATCAGTTTCCGAGGTTTCTAAAAAATTTTAAAAGACGGTCAAAAGAAATTTAGAATTATATTATGGTTTGCACGGAATATTTACTTCTACTTGATGTAATAATTCAAATAGATTTTGTAAAAGCATTGTCCCCTCTTACAATAGATTTTATCGATTAGATTTTTATGCACCATGAGAAGCTATAATCAACGACGGTGCAATATTGACCCTCAAATGGCTTAAACTTTTCAGAATTAACAAAAAAAAAAGGGTTAAATTAGACCCAAGTGATTTTTAAATTATTATTCTCTTTGTTTTACAAAAAGAGTTTTATTTATAAATTTTACAAATATTAAAAATATGTTGTTTTCATATTTATTCCTAAAATAATAGGTTTATGGTTTAGCATTGATGCCACGATGATAAAAATATAATTATAAATTTTAAAATATTATGTTATTTTATATTACTATTACATTATAAAACACATTAATTTTAAATTTTTACGAATTAGCTTCAAGTTATGAAAAATGTGCATCATAAAATTGTGGCACACTTATCCTTGAATTTTTGGTGAGACAATCTTTCCCTTTCTCCCTCTTTTTTTTTTTTTCTCCTCTTTTTTGTGAAGCCCCCTTCCCCTATTTTTGGAAATTAAGTACCAATTAATACATATGCCAAATATAACAAGATAAGTAGCAAGTCATTGTCACTGGTCCCGAGTTAAAATTTATCTGATAAGTTATTTCTATGCTTGCTCGTACTATATTAAGCTTGTACAATAACTTTTTATAAGTAACATAAAGTACACAATTATAATTAATTATAATATCAGTAAACGCACATCTCACACGAGGAAATAAACAAGCTTTACATATATAAAAAGAGTAAATAAACTCAATAAAATGTGAGAATTTAACTTGAAACTTAAAAATTATGTTTTCTCACGGCTAAGACTCAAAATGACTATTATGAGACATTTAAACTCAAAATTGACACGAATTCACTTAGTTTATTTTAATATAATTATGAATATTATAAACTATATAAAAAGTACTATTAGTTATAAAATTAATTATTTTGAAAACTTACATAAATATTATGTTAATTTTAAATTTAAAAATGTCATAAATTTACTTTTAAAAACTCATTAGTGATATTATAATTTGAAACGAAGAAAGTATTATTTAATATTAATTTTTTTATTTATTATTTAATCATCAACACATATGGATAATTAATCCCTCTTTTTAACTTCAACTTTTTCCTTCTTATATATATTTATCAGAAGCAAACCCTTAACGGTTTTCCTAAAAGAACGAAGTGGGGTTAAAAAACTTTTAGGCCATTACAGTTAGGGGTGCTCTTGAGCATGCTTTAGTTTTACCTACTGCAAAAAAAGTTGTAACAATGTAAACCTTAAACTCTCCTACAAAAAAGTTAGAATAATTTGTATGTTTTGCATGTATTATATTTGTTAATGAGATCTATGCTTGATGATTGTAATTGAAATTTTGAGACATAAAAAAGGTCACAAGTTTAATATGTATTTTTTTTATAGTGTGTAAAATGAATGGAAAAGAGAAGAAGATATGTTGACAACAAATTAAAGTTTTCTAGCTAGTTTTTGTGCTACTGAGTTTTTTAATTATAGAAAAGAAAAGAAATTAATTAATAGACGAAAATTTTAGCTACTTTTCTTGG
The DNA here is from genome assembly GCA_947179155.2 of Hedera helix. NCBI lineage: Eukaryota > Viridiplantae > Streptophyta > Magnoliopsida > Apiales > Araliaceae > Hedera > Hedera helix. The sequence goes on from OX359279.1 coordinate 2,860,201, forward strand.
GGAAAAATCCCTTTTTAGACTAAATTGAGTGAAAAACTAAATAACATAAGTAAATCTTCTATAATCTCATGCCATCTGTATTATTAACACAATAAAATTAATATAAGGGTAAATTAACGTAAAATTTAAGTTTTTTTTTTCTTGATAAACTCAATAACAATATGAAAAAAATAAAAATAAATATTTATTTTTTATTTTTTATTATAAATTAAGTTTTCTATTATTTTTTCGGTACAAAACTTAGTAACATAGTGTTAATAATGTGGAACTTTATTTCTTCCCTATTGTGAGACTAGTGATTATTGTAACTTTATCAGGGTTACTATGGGTTTATTGATATTGTTCAATTATTTGAGATTTTTTATTGTGACATTAATTTGTATTTGTAATAACATCCTTCCGAAATGAGGTTTCAAAAAAAGTTCTTTTACCGTTTTAAATTATAAGATTATTATATATTGATTTTGAAAATTAATTTGATACATATTCAAAGTCAAAATTGAAATAATTCATTAAAGATTATGGAAAAAAAAATCTTACAAGAATTAGCACTGTTAAGAGAGTTTACGATATTCACCATTGTATTAAGTGAAATTAAAAGAAGTCACATCAATTTTTAGTTTGCAAATGTCTTTAATTAACTTTAAAAAGTCAATAATAATATTATGTTGGATCTTGGGTATCCAAATGGGACGTCCATGGAGAGTCCGACCCATTTGAAAGTTAATCAGATGACTAATGGACATAATCAGATAACGTTTTAATTATAGTGTTAACATTCTGAGTGATTGGGGGTTTTATAGGGAGTAAGTTAAACCACTACGCCTATAATAAACCCACTACTTCAGTTCATCTGATAATCCCATCACATTTATCAATTCTCAGTGATTAAGCCAAAATAGACAGAGCTCTAAACATAACAACTGAATTCTTATTTTGCTACGGATCGTGAAGTTGTTCTCCGTTCTTATCTCGCGTGGATCGTAGTTCGGAGACGCCGTTTGGATTTGGGTTTAGCTTCTGACAGTACGAGTTTTTCCCCTAAAATGATTACGCTTCAAGGGTATGACTTTGATTCTCATTCTGATTATTGTGTAAACGTGTGATAGCATACATGTTATTAAATCCTTCAATTATATTTTGGGACAGAAAAATGCAATTGCAGATGCCCATAAAAATTTCTAAAGAAAGCGATGCCTGAGGAGCACGTTTTTTAATATTGAAAAGTAGCTCTATACCACACGTTAGAGAGATGAATCTGGTTTTGTTTACACCAATATGGTCCTTTATATGTGGTCCTGTAGGTGCTTGTTTCTATCGGTGACATATACATGGTGATGTGCTGGTGATGAGCATTGAAGATTGGTAGAATGGTAGGGGCCTCGCGATAGAAATTCATGCTTCTAATGTCTACAAAAGTCTGATAGATCTTCTTTTCCAGCTTGCTTTTGGATCTGCACGTGAAATGTTGGGATATTTTTAGAGTATTATTAAGAAAAAAAAATTGTTAATATAAAAAGAAAGAAGTGTTATTTTTAATAGAAATATTATTTTCAAAATAAATCTGTTTGTAGTAGGTGTTGATGCCATTACACTACATAATATCGCTACGGGATAAATATGACCTGCACAGGATAATAAATCAGTGACTCGATGCGGAAGAATCCTCCGGCGTACATGGGAACTAGAACAGAGATTTTTAAGTATTAACAATTGTATTATAGAGTTTATTTGAGCATATCTTTACCTTGTGTTTCTTCCATATAGAGGGAGTAAGAGCCCCTTGAGCTTGGTCACTACTAGGGTCAGTTGGGCTTCATGACCATGCAAGATATTTGGGCTTTATGTTTTAGGCTCAATTGATAATATTTGTATAATATATTTTAGGGTGCTTTACAATAATATACAACAATTAGTTAAAAATTACAAAATTAGTGCACAAATAAAATAATTATAAAAAGAGTGCAATAAGGATAAATTAATTACACACGTATCTTTCAAATCCTGAAAAAAAGGAGATACTGTTAGCAATTATCATTTTTTCAAACTCAAACAAATAGATCAAACTACATTATACAGATCGCCGGAACCCGACTCTTTTCATCAGCACTTGATTTTCAAAGTTGACACACTCTTCCTCGTCGAATGATGCCAGAATCAATGGAGTCCAACCGGACCGGGAGCAACTCCGTTCACACGGATGCCTTAGCCGACCAACTGAAGTGCAAGTCCTGTGGATGCCTTGGTGGATGTGTAGTCCAGCAACTTTGCATTTCCTTTGTATGCATTCACTGATGTTGTGTTGATTATGGAACTCCCTTCCTTCATGTGTTTCAAGGCGTGTCTAAAAATCTATTCGCAACTAATAATTGGGCGGAGGAGAGAAAGAGAAATACATGTACATAATAGTTGCATTGGTTAAATACGAAGGTAACAAAACCTTAATACAAAAAGTAATCAACCTTAAATACAAAGGTAACCAAACATTTATGCAAAAGTAATCAATCTTTATTACAACGGTAACCAACCTTTAATATAAAGGTAATCAACCCTTAATACAGAGGTAACCAAACCTTAAATACACGGGTAACTAACTCTTATTACACAGGTAACCAAACCCCTAATACAAAAGGTATCCAACCTTAAAACAAAGAAAATCAACATTTAATACAAAAGGTATCCATACATTTAAGAATTGGTTACCTCCATACTAGTGTTTGGTTACCTTCAGAAACCTGCAGATTGTGTTTTAAAAACAGAGCACCGTTTTGGTTACCTTGATATGAAGGTTTGGTTACCTTGATATGAAGGTTTGGTTACCTCGGTATGAAGGTTTGGTTACCAACTGTATTAAGACAAAACTGCATTTCAACCGTGGAAATCACCGACATGTGCTTCGCCACTTGTAAGACCCCGAATTTTATGAAATATAAAATTTAATTTTTCTTCATATATATTTTTCATGAAACAGTAAGTGGTTAAATTGACGAAATTGAAAGTTAAGGATGTTATGTGCAAATTTTTTTTTGACGGACAATATTCGTTTTGTCGGGGAATATTCGTGCCGTACGACGGCGCCGAAATAACAAATTATTTGTGGACCCCACAACGGAATATTTGTGGGATATAGAAAACGACAGAAGTAACCTTTTTAAATAAAAATAGTCAACGGTGTTAACTGTTAAAATACCGGTGATAAAAGAATAGTAGCATACGGTAATTTATGGTATTTCACGGTATTCTACAGTTGCACACGGTATTGCACAGTGTCTCATATTATTGACACCGTAACTGTTACGCATCATTTCATCAATAATTGTCACTGCATAATATTTTATGTTATCAATTCAATAATTGTTGTTACACAGTATTTTGCATTATTGATTCAATAATTGTCATTACACTGTATTTCATATCATCGAGTCAATAATTGTTGGTGCACTGTAGTTTAAAATTATTGAATCTAATAATTGTCACAGTAGCAAATACACTATAATTTATATTATTAAATTAATAAAAATATGTAACGTGTTTCTTACATTATTGTGGTAACATTATTTTATATGTTGGACTCACAGGAAGAATAAATAAATAAATAAAAAAATAAAATAATTAATTTTACTATTTGAAATAGTAACGTGAATAGTGACGTGAATAGTGACGTGAATAGTAACGTGAATAGTAAGAAAACATGTGGGGTAGGGTGGGGCCCACTGGAAGAAAATTTTCTCAGAAACGTGCTGAAGAAAAATTTTCGCGCAGCCCTCGTGTTGCTGCTGAATTCAGTATTGGCGTACAGCCACCTACCACGCATAGTAACTTCTTTTCTCCTATAAATAGCTTGTTCAGCTGAATAGAAAAATCACACCTAAAACATAAAATTTTTCTATAAGAATTTTATGAGTTTTCTCTGACAATAGTAAGGCTATTTTGAGTGTTTGAAAGCCAAAAGGAGTGCAGGAATTTTTCAAGTAAGTCTTTTATTAAAGAGTAATAATTTTATAAATTCCTATTTTTCACGGTATTCACAAATCTTCCTTTAAAAGACTCTTCTTTGAGAAGATTTATTTTGGAATATTATTTTTAAAACTATTTTAAAGTTGGTATTTTATACTACAAAAATTATGTTAAATATATATAATTTTGATAGTTCATAATATATGAGTTATCATACACTTTGAAGTTTACATGTTGTAATTACTAATTTTATTATAAATATATAGGTTGATCAATCTCATTTAAATCAATATCCAGTCACGTGTTAAGGTAAGAAATGTCATTTTTTTTTCACACTCTTAAACTTACTACGGTAAGAAATGTCATTTTTTTACACTCTTGAACTTGCTACGGTAAGGGATATTATTTTCTTTCATACTCTTGAATCGAAACTTATTATGGAACTATTGCTTCTATAATTCCTGAAAATATTATATGTTCCATAATAGTTGAACTTCATTATTTCAACTGAACCTTCCTATTTTCTGAATCTTTCTATTGAACTGTAACCGTTATTCTGAACTGAGAATCTTGAATAACATTTTTAAATTTCACTCCACATCATGTTGACAATTTGGACATTATTTGAATCTGCACAAAGTAAACTTCCGATACTTATTGTTTATCCTGTTTCTTCTGTTCATCAATTGTATCACTATTATTTGTACTAATCATCAAGAATCAAGCTGTTGTGAATATCTGTGGCCGGGGGCACAGATGTGATATATTTGTTGAACAGATGATAGGTTAAAGGCGATACATCTGTTCGGTGTCTTTTATGGCACATGGTGAAAGTTCTCTTTGGCCCGTAGTGCATAGATGAACTGTTGTTTGGTATGATTATGACCAAAGGCTGAATTTGGTATAATCATGACTGTTGTTGTTATATTGAAAGTTCTCTTTGGCCCGTAGTGCATAGATGAACTGTTGTTTGGTATGATTATGACCAAAGGCTGAATCTGGTATAATCATGACCGTTGTTGTTATATTGAAAGTTCTCTTTGGCCCGTAGTGCATAGATGAACTGTTGTTTGGTATGATTATGACCAAAGGCTGAATCTGGTATAATCATGACCGCTGGTGCTATATTGAATGTTCTCTTTGGCCCGTAATGCATAGATGAACTGTTGATTTGCATGATTATGACCAGGAACTGTGAATTTGTATTATCTTGACTAATGGTATTTCAGATGATAAAAGTTGATGATGTTTTTACGAAAAAGAGAAGCGCGTGGACATTATAGTCTACATTATTCTTCTAATAGATTGCTCATTCCGCCGCTATTATTGATCTGAACATTGTTCAAGAATTTAACTGCAGTTTTTGATATACACCTTGTATTCTGTTGTATTATATCAAGAACTCACCTGTTGAAGGCTAATGATAATTTATTCGTCGTTATCTTAGTCATGATATTTCTTACTGGGCTATTTGAGCTCACCCTTTTGTTCCATTATTTTTCAACAGGATATGAGAGCGTAGCTGGGTCTAGCCGGGGAATGGAGTGGAAGTCCGAGGAATAGCTGTCCTAGTCTTCACGTGTTGTAAAATAGTGTGGCAATAATAGTGAAGACTTAGTTGTGTATTATTATACACGGTATTGTTGTACGTTGTGTTTTGTTGTAATAATTTTGTTGTAGTCTTTTGACGACTCAAGTTTAGGCTGTGTGGGCCTAGATTTGGGGGCGTCACAGTTGGTATCAGAGCTTAGGGATATGGTCTTTAATGGAGATCTGGGGTTAAAGCTAGGAGGGGAGATACGAATAGAATCAGTCACTAGTGTGTCCCACCTAAATTAGATTTTGTTATCTAACGAATCGATTTGAATGTAGGAACAGGAAGTGATGAGTCAGTTTGTTTGAACTAACAATTATTTTGTGACCACAGTTTAGTATGACATCTGGAAATCAGAAGGATAACTTTGAAATGCCCAGTACGTCAATTTCGGGGACGAAATTTTATAAGGAGGGGAGGTTGTAAGACCCCGAATTTTATGAAATATAAAATTTAATTTTTCTTCATATATATTTTTCATGAAACAGTAAGTGGTTAAATTGACGAAATTGAAAGTTAAGGATGTTATGTGCAAATTTTTTTTTGACGGACAATATTCGTTTTGTCGGGGAATATTCGTGCCGTACGACGGCGCCGAAATAACAAATTATTTGTGGACCCCACAACGGAATATTTGTCGGATATAGAAAACGACAGAAGTAACCTTTTTAAATAAAAATAGTCAACGGTGTTAACTGTTAAAATACCGGTGATAAAAGAATAGTAGCATACGGTAATTTATGGTATTTCACGGTATTCTACAGTTGCACACGGTATTGCACAGTGTCTCATATTATTGACACCGTAACTGTTACGCATCATTTCATCAATAATTGTCACTGCATAATATTTTATGTTATCAATTCAATAATTGTTGTTACACAGTATTTTGCATTATTGATTCAATAATTGTCATTACACTGTATTTCATATCATCGAGTCAATAATTGTTGGTGCACTGTAGTTTAAAATTATTGAATCTAATAATTGTCACAGTAGCAAATACACTATAATTTATATTATTAAATTAATAAAAATATGTAACGTGTTTCTTACATTATTGTGGTAACATTATTTTATATGTTGGACTCACAGGAAGAATAAATAAATAAATAAAAAAATAAAATAATTAATTTTACTATTTGAAATAGTAACGTGAATAGTGACGTGAATAGTAAGAAAACATGTGGGGTAGGGTGGGGCCCACTGGAAGAAAATTTTCTCAGAAACGTGCTGAAGAAAAATTTTCGCGCAGCCCTCGTGTTGCTGCTGAATTCAGTATTGGCGTACAGCCACCTACCACGCATAGTAACTTCTTTTCTCCTATAAATAGTTTGTTCAGCTGAATAGAAAAATCACACCTAAAACATAAAATTTTTCTATAAGAATTTTATGAGTTTTCTCTGAGAATAGTAAGGCTATTTTGAGTGTTTGAAAGCCAAAAGGAGTGCAGGAATTTTTCAAGTAAGTCTTTTATTAAAGAGTAGTAATTTTATAAATTCCTATTTTTCACGGTATTCACAAATCTTCCTTTAAAAGACTCTTCTTTGAGAAGATTCATTTTTAAAAGCTTTCTTTAGAAGATTTATTTTGGAATATTATTTTTAAAACTATTTTAAAGTTGGTATTTTATACTACAAAAATTATGTTAAATATATATAATTTTGATAGTTCATAATATATGAGTTATCATACACTTTGAAGTTTACATGTTGTAATTACTAATTTTATTATAAATATATAGGTTGATCAATCTCATTTAAATCAATATACAGTCACGTGTTAAGGTAAGAAATGTCATTTTTTTTTCACACTCTTAAACTTACTACGGTAAGAAATGTCATTTTTTTACACTCTTGAACTTGCTACGGTAAGGGATATTATTTTCTTTCATACTCTTGAATCGAAACTTATTATGGAACTATTGCTTCTATAATTCCTGAAAATATTATATGTTCCATAATAGTTGAACTTCATTATTTCAACTGAACCTTCCTATTTTCTGAATCTTTCTATTGAACTGTAACCGTTATTCTGAACTGAGAATCTTGAATAACATTTTTAAATTTCACTCCACATCATGTTGACAATTTGGACATTATTTGAATCTGCACAAAGTAAACTTCCGATACTTATTGTTTATCCTGTTTCTTCTGTTCATCAATTGTATCACTATTATTTGTACTAATCATCAAGAATCAAGCTGTTGTGAATATCTGTGGCCGGGGGCACAGATGTGATATATTTGTTGAACAGATGATAGGTTAAAGGCGATACATCTGTTCGGTGTCTTTTATGGCACGTGGTGAAAGTTCTCTTTGGCCCGTAGTGCATAGATGAACTGTTGTTTGGTATGATTATGACCAAAGGCTGAATTTGGTATAATCATGACCGTTGTTGTTATATTGAAAGTTCTCTTTGGCCCGTAGTGCATAGATGAACTGTTGTTTGGTATGATTATGACCAAAGGCTGAATCTGGTATAATCATGACCGCTGGTGCTATATTGAATGTTCTCTTTGGCCCGTAATGCATAGATGAACTGTTGATTTGCATGATTATGACCAGGAACTGTGAATTTGTATTATCTTGACTAATGGTATTTCAGATGATAAAAGTTGATGATGTTTTTACGAAAAAGAGAAGCGCGTGGACATTATAGTCTACATTATTCTTCTAATAGATTGCTCATTCCGCCGCTATTATTGATCTGAACATTGTTCAAGAATTTAACTGCAGTTTTTGATATACACCTTGTATTCTGTTGTATTCTATCAAGAACTCACCTGTTGAAGGCTAATGATAATTTATTCGTCGTTATCTTAGTCATGATATTTCTTACTGGGCTATTTGAGCTCACCCTTTTGTTCCATTATTTTTCAACAGGATATGAGAACGTAGCTGGGTCTAGCCGGGGAATGGAGTGGGAGTCCGAGGAATAGCTGTCCTAGTCTTCACGTGTTGTAAAATAGTGTGGCAATAATAGTGAAGACTTAGTTGTGTGTTATTATACACGGTATTGTTGTACGTTGTGTTTTGTTGTAATAATTTTGTTGTAGTCTTTTGACGACTCAAGTTTAGGCTGTGTGGGCCTAGATTTGGGGGCGTCACACCACTTACCACCAACACCTCATCCACCGCCACTTACCACCATAAACTACCGCCACACACCACAAACTCAGATTAAACAAAGACAAAATAAAAAGAGGAAGAAGAAGAAAAAGATCGGAAGTCCCTTGCTTTTGGTCCGACGGAGTCGTCGCGGCTTGATGAAGTCTCCTCTGTGACTTTTAGCAATAAGCATGGTGACTGGTATAATAGAGTTCAGAAGAGAGAGAGATGAACTAGTTTAAATATAGATTAAAATTTGAATTTTGAAATGTCCAATCAATTAGAAAAATGGTCCACATAAGCAACCCATTAAAATACCTACCTAAATTAAAGGGATAAGAATACACTAATTTGTAAATTAAAAATTAAAGATGTACTAATTTTGTAGATATTTTATTTATTTACTTTTATTGTAATTTTTTTTAAAAATATACTAAAAAATGTAATTGTCCCTATATTTTAATAGTATTTTATTTCGAAGTATACTATTTTTAATAAGAATATTTAGTATGCGGAAGAGTTCTAACTAGATTAGGGGAAGGAGATTTTTGAGTACTCTATAAATAGTGTTTTATATTTAGTTGATCAAATATAACACAATCAAAAATCATCAAAAATCATGTAGTATCGTAAGAGTTAAGAGATAATATAAGTATGTTTTGTACTTGTATGAGGGATAGGGTTTTTGCAGTATTTATATTCCGTGAAAAAAATTATATCGTGAGAGAAAGAATTTTATAACTTTTATTTCGTAAAAAAATTATTTTCACCCTTTTTATTTTATTGTTTGGTTCGCTTGCATCGACTTAATTCTCACCATCCCATTCAAGTCAATACGCATGCCGTCCTTTTTCATATTTTCACCGGTGAATGATTTGACAATGTGTCCAAAATTGACATGACCAATGTAGCTTGATATTGAGTAGGAAAGCACGATAGGATCTCATCCTCAGGTCTGGATAAAAATGATTTCCAAGATTCCTCCGATCGATCTTCTGTAGGCATGTTAGTTCTTGTGACTGTAGGTCTATTTGGAAAATAGCCTGCGTAATCATATTGCCCAATCATTATCAGCATCTATATGGGGCAATTTGACAACTTGGTGACTAGCAGTAGTGTAGGTGTAAAAATATTGCTATTACTATTTACTAGTTTAAAATTGGCATGGCATGTAGTTGGATTTTTAGTTTAGTTTATAGTCAAGCCTTTGAATTAACTAAATTACCTGCTAATGAGGTCTGCTGGCAATCCTTCCTGATCAAAGCGCCACAGCTTGTCGTAAGCAACAGAGCTCAACTCCAAAGAGTACTTACCAGGTGAGAACCCTGTTTCAATGCTTCCGCCTGCATTAATGAGAGCTTTCCGCGCCAGAGCGTTGATCTCCATGGTGTATCGAAAATAAGGGTGTAATAGTCTATAAATTGGGTGCATCACACTAAGTTGTCGGTTGGTAGCAATTATATAAGGCTCTGTAGCACAATGAGTTCTTAGCCTGCAAAGTATTGAAAGTAAGATAGAAATGAGCAAAGATACCAGCATATTTCTCATAGCTGCTGATAATTACTCTCTACGCTCCACAAAAAGTTTTCAAATTTCTAAATGTTTTAGAAGGGATATATAATTAAATTTTCATAAAGTATATGGATTAATATCAAGTTTCTCTAATAAAGTGTTAGCCTAAAAAGTTCACACTAAAGTGTTAGAATCAAAAAATCGTCATTAAAATCAAAATAATAATATCAATCAGAAGTGCGTTATTAATTAATTATCATTATTGCAAGAACGCTAATAATAACATGTACACCAGCAATGCATGAAATTTTAGTTCATTCAAACTATGATTACTCTTGTAGAATTATAATTGGCACCCTAATAACATAAATACATAACATGAGTTAGGGCTGCAAAAGAAAGAAGTGCAAAGATTAACCTCTTTGTTAGCCCTTAAATTATATATGTTTTTAACATTTAGTTCTTTGATTATTTTATTTGCAAATTTCATCTTCAATTTATACATTTTTTGACATAAGTCTAAAAAATATTGTTGTTTTTCACATTTACTCTCCAACTATAGCTATTGTCATATTTAGTCCTGCAACGACAATTATATTCACGTTTAATCCCCACTAATTGCCTTATTTTTATAAAGTCAAACTGGGATTCTAAAGTTATAAGATAAAATATATGTAAAAAAAAAATAGTTAAAAGACTATAATTTGAGGAATTACTAGAGATTATCCCCAAAAAATAATATACTAGATTGAGAATGTGCAATCCCTAATATAATCAACACTAGTGAAAAAATAATTAAATATTACAAACGAATTAATTGTTTTAGAGATTGTAAGTTACGCATTTGAGACCTTCCTTATATATATTAGTACTCGTTAGCACATGCATTGTATGTGTAAATTATGTATGATAAAATAACAGCTCCAATTTTCCCAAAACTATGTGGAACCCTAAATTTTCATGATTATATATTAGATATATATAAAGACAAAATTATAATTATCTTAATTTGAATATATCTTAATAAACTTGTTTGTCATGAAGTATGCATTCATGTGAACAATGTCACATTTTTTCATATTATCACATACGTTTATAAGATTTAAGTTCAAAATGTTCTTTTTGTAACTTTCAATTTATCAATATTTATTTGAAAATTTATTAAGGTAAGCTTGTGAGCTTGTATATTATTCTAGTTTTAAAAGGGGACCAACCTAATTATCATGTGTTGCAATATTTTGGACCATTCTAGTAAAGAAAATTTAAGAAAAAATACGATTTAACATTTTCCCTCGTACAAATAAGAACATAAAGGACCACGGCAAATATGCATAACAATTAATTAATATAATGACTGTTATTTACATAAAATGTTGAATACACGTTCATATAAAAGAAGACTCATGTAAAAATATTAATTTCCATTCAGATATTTTATATGACAGTAAAACAAAGAGTCGTTGTGTACATTTTTCTAAAATTTGTTAACCGTCTTGTTTTTTAATTTTTTTGAATAAAATAAAAGGAAAAAAAAACGGGACTTTTCTAAGTAATTAATTAATCAACTAACAAACAAACAATATTTATAATTGAAAATATGAAAGATAAATAATATTAATTAATCAGCTTAATTACCTTGTTTGTAAAGAAAATTCTCTTGTAAGAATTATCAAGTAAATGAACCCATGATTCACAATTAATTGTAATTTTTTCCCCACTTTTAGGGATCCCATCAAGTTCAATCCTCTTGAGAAACATCTCAGTGTGGTGTTCATTCTGTACAATAACAACTCCAATTTCCCCAAAACTATGCGGAACGCTAAATTTGCAATCATACTCTATTTCAGTAAGTCCGTCTATTTTATCCGGCCGGTATGCAGACGTTTTGATAGTGTCCCACTCAGATCCAGTATCTTGAGAAACAAATTTAAGATCCATTATATATTTATTTTTTAAAAAAAATTGAAAAATATTGCATGAGGAAAAAAAATGAGAAACCTTTAATAAATGATGCTCAGCTCATATTATTTTTCATCCCGTAAAGAATGTCACAGTTAAGTTTTTAATTATTTTACAGTGAAATGTAGATAAAAGTTACTAATGTTGCTGTTTCCAAAAATAACCATACTTTGTTCAGCAAAATATTGCGAATAAAAGTTGAATTATTATGAGTTCCTTTTGCAGTTATTTTTTAGGCCGTTGACATTGTAAAAGTATAAATAATACTGTTAAAATTAATATATATTTAACTACACTTCTATAATTATATTACCAATAATTAACATTTTAAGCGATATTATAATTACTCTATCAACTATATATTTTAATTTTGATAACAATATCAATTGCTTATTTTTATTATAAAATTAAATGTTAATTAATTGCAACAAGTTTTTTGTAAGAGTGAGCGACCAAAATTGGGGGTTGAGGGACCGGGCCATAAAGGAAATGAAAGAGGGTGATGTTATTCTTCGTTTTTGGCAGTAATTAATAAGTTTGTCGGACAAATAGAATCATGCATGCACGCTCTACTGCCTCAGTTCTTCGCTACTCAAAAATCTTTACTTTTTTTTTTTTTTTGGAGTTTTCATAAAATAATTAGGTAAAATCATACATATCATGTAATGACCGCAAATATTTTAATATAAATATATGAAGTTATTAACGGTAATTGTAATTACTGTGCGATTAAATTAAATCATTGTGTGATAGCTTAGTTAATTATGTGTTGGGATAATTAAAGGATTTATAGGGAGGTTCAATTAATGGGTTGAGTAAATTAATGGACCGACCTAGGTTGTGGAAATTAATTATTTTAGTTAAAAATTGACGATAATGGGTATGTATTAATATTTTATAATTCCGCTAGGAAAGTTATTAATAGTGGATTTATATAAATAGGTTTAATTAAAATAAACTCAACTCTTGTGGATTTAAATTTAGACTTATAATTTAGTTAATTCGGATCTAAATTGGTATCCACGAGGGGTTATATTAATGCATGTATCAGGAACTTAATGCATCGTCGTTATGATTTATTCTTCTCGAGCCGCGCTGAGAAGTGAAGTTAGAGTCAGAGATATTTTTATCTCAGTCGGCGAAGTAAGAGATTTCTTTAAATAACGCTAAGTCTTCATTTCTTCATTTACTTATCCTCACGTTAGTTACCAAACCAGAGAAAAGAGGGCAGCTGTGAGTAAATATAGAGAGGAAGAGGGTTGTGTAGCATTCAAGGGGGAAGGCAAAGCATTTAAGGAAGAAGCAGAAAGTTAGGGATCATTCAAGCCAACTAACTTCATTCATTGCAACGTTGCTTCAGTGGTTAAGAAGGTAAACGATAACCTAGCTTTCGTTTTCAGTTCTCTGTGTTGCCATGGCTGTGAATAGCATGTGTAGCTGAAATAAGTTGTTATTTGTTTACTTTTTTCTCGGTGAATCTGTATATGTAAACTGTTTGGGTGTTGGATGATAACAGACCGAACGATTTAAGCTTTAAAATGAGTTTCTGGGTTCGTTTGGTGAAGCAGAGCGCTTAAGCGCGTAAGTGAGCGCCGTAGTGGTCAAGCGCCTAAGCGCTGTTCCCGTTCATTTTGGGGCGCCTAAGCGCTGAGAGGGTCGGGCGCCTAAGCGCGCTATCCTTCACCTTTTTGGGCGCCTAGGCGCAGTGAAGGGGAGGCGTCGAAGCACCAGTTCCTTAAGGAATCCGGGCGCCTAGGAGCCAGTGTGTGTGCCAGTGCGGGTCAGTCACGGGTCAGGCTCGGGTCGGGTCGCGAATTTAAATAATAATTTATTATAAGAATAAAATTATTATTTTGGTATTAAATTATTATTAAACGATTAATAATAATGGTAGGTAATTAAATTATGATTTAATAAGTTATAGTAATGGTGTTTTGTTAAACTATTATTATACGATAAATAGAAAAGGAAATTCTTAAGTTATTCTTGAATGATTACATAATAACGGTACACGGTACAATTAAAATGTTATTAACGTATTTATAACATTTGCGGTTTAGTTAGATGTAATCACTTGAATATTAATATCGCTGGGTAGTTAGAATATTATCCACGTAAGATAATGTTGGCAGGTACTCTATGTGTTGGTTAATAGATGATTATGTGCTTAAATGGTAGTCTTCTTGATAATATTATCTAGACTTCTATGTACTTTGCTAATTGAAAGGTAAACCTGTTTATTATTAGGTCTTTCAAGGATATTAAATTTAGTCGTGTAAGCTGTAATCAACGACTGAGGCAAGTTCCCTAACCTTACTCAAGTTTTATATTGAGAAAGTTCCTTAACCTTACACAACGTACTCTATATTGTGCAAGTTTTTGAATTAAATATATTGCAAGTTCCTTAACTTTACTCATATTCAATTGAGCAAGTTTCCTAACTTCGAATTTTATTCTGTACAAGTTTTCCTGAACTTCATTCACATTGATATTGTGCAAAGTTTCCTAAAACTTGAGCTATTGCTTCTGAGCATGTCAATGGTTTAATGTATTCTTAAATTATCCCATGTAAATGCCAGTATTGTTATTCGCACGATTTGTGCCTTGGGAATTATTGCTCTATCATTGAATAGCAAAATCAATTCAGGTTCTTTACTTCATGAACTGTTTACGGATGTGGGTCTACGCCATTGTTTCGGCTAGACATATAAAATAAGTTATTTTAAAAGCTATTCCAAAACCGTTGATCGGTACGGAAGTCTTGGACTGAGAGAACAAACCCTAAAAAGGGGGATTATAAGTGTCATTGAGCACGGTCAGAGTTTAATGTTATGCATATACATGTTGTACGAGAGGCTGATTCCCTCGAGTGCGTCTGATTTATCAAAGGAAAGATCGGGGAGATTGTTTCCTTGGATATGTTCAGGGTCGATTGGACCACTCAGTAGTTAAATAATCATTTTTCATTCCTTCGATTGAATCTTGATTATTGTATCGGTTATTTCATCAACTCTTATAAATGTTGAGCTATCACATTATTCGCATGCATTCATGATATGCCTGTATTATTGATTTTAAACTTGTTGAGCATATTCGTTGCTCACTCTTGCTATACATATCATGAACTAATTGCAGTTAGGCCTGAGTACTCCAAGAAGGACAAAGGCAAGGGCAAGCTTAAAGAGTAGTTTAGTATTTCTATTTCTGTGTTAGTAAACCATGGAACTCTGTTTGTATTAATAGGTTTACCATGATGTATTTTGAGGTTGAGACCTTGGGACTGTAGTAAACCTTTTGTAATGAACAACGTATGTTTATTATTCCGCATTTTAGTAATATATGTTGTTTAAGAGATGATGTATGTATTTATTCATGAGCACCAAATCCGAGGTATTGGTACCTGAATTTGGGAGTGTCACATATCATGAGTCTATGTATCGAAGTTTTTTGTTATTAATTACGTAAATATAGTAGTGATTTTTTTTTTATGAGTTATAATATTTCATTCATTCCGAATTATAAGATCTTTATTAAAAAATTTAAAAATAATTTGAGATAATTTTAAATTAATATAATTTATTTAAGTTTTCAAAATAATACTCATCTTATAATTCGGAACGGTACAAAAAGAGTATAACGGATTACTCTTATAATCTATTTAATCTCATTTATCTTAACAATACTTACCAGGATTAAGATCTGCAGCAACAAACTCCAATTGCATGGATTTACCAAACAAATCGGATAAATTATCTAGCACTTTGTGATCCCACCTTAAATTCTCCAGAAATCCAATGACGGTTACTTGCACGATAACCTTCGCCGTAACCTCTGTTGACGTAAGGATGGCGGCAGCAGGGGTAGTCAGTTCCGCGGCGGCAGCGGGGTTAATCAGTACGGCAGCAGCGGGGCTAATCAGTTCCGCAGCGGCAGCGGGGTTAACCAGTACCGCATTAATGTTACTTCCGGGCTTGTTTTTATTACTAAACCTAGCCTTCTGGTGGAGCGGAAATGAAGCTCCAGCCGCGTTGCCAGAGATAAAGGGCTTGTGCCATGAAATTAGGGTTTGGTATGAGAGGGGTGGTGAGGGGAACTTGTGAAGCTGGGAGTTCAACATTGTACTATATGTTTCTCCACTAGGTATTGGTGCATGATTTAGTGAGGTCTAAGTTTCTTTATATATAGAACAAGAATTAAGAGAATCATCAACTTTATCTCAAATATTGGCCATTGGTTTAGTCCACGTGAAAAAGAATGCATGCATATTACTCAATCCCTACGAACTAAACTCAATATAATATAATTTTTTATAGATAATTTTTTAATTTCAATTTCACCCTAAAAAAAATACTCCCTTTTTTATTTCTCTTTTTAGAAAGAAATTTTTGTTCTTTTTATTTGTTATTTGTAAATTTCAAAGAAGCATTAAATACTTAATTTCTCGTATTATTCTTTATGATTAAAGACTAATTTATTTATCTCTCATCTTTCCAATAAATTAATTTTAAAATAATAATATTAAAATTTTATACTCAATTTAATTAATTAAACAAAATATTAAATATATTTCTTAATTTATATATATAATTTTAAAACGTTAATTAAAAAAAACGAAAGAAGTAACTCCTACTACTAGCCTAGGCCCTAGCAGGTTGTGTGTTTACTGTCTACACCTCTTCCGGGACTCAAACTCTACGTCCATAACCGTGGTCACTCTACGTCCCTAATAGCATCTCCAGCGGCACAATTTTAAATTAAATATAATTTAAGATTTATTTTTTTCTTTAATAGTTAGACTAAATATAGTTTGAAATTATATTTGTAATCACCAAAAGGATTAAATCAAGGAACTTAATAGTCCATGAATTATAATTTTAATTATATTTAAATAAGATAGTGAAATGATGATTGGAATTTTATTAAATTCATTGATTATTTTAATCTTTTTATATTATAGTCCACGAAATAATTTATCTGCTCAAAAAATTAAAAATTAAAGAACATTTATTGATATCATATAGAATAAATATAGTCTATGTGATAGTCTAGTGCTCTAACCACTAGTAAATGGTCATGTACTTCTATGTCCTTATGTATAATAAAGTAATATTAGTAAAGTCCCCCTCTCACTCAAAGCTGAGTACAACTCTACCATCTCATGTAGGGGCAAATTAGGTATATTATAATATTTTTTATTTTAAAATAAAAATACATCTCTAATTTTGAAATATAGCGTGAGTACTAAAATTTTCTAAAACGTTGTAATTTGAATAGTGTCAATTATGTCTCAAAAACTATAAATATATTTTGACTTTTTAAAATTAGTTTAGTCGATTTTAGTTTAAACGTGATCAATATGAATTTGTTTAAGTTTTCAAAATAATAAATATGGTGATTATATACCGTTTAGTTAATTTATAGTAATTATAATTGTATTTTTTTTTAAAATATATCAATTTGAATTTTAAAATGTCTCTAACTAATTTTAAAAAATCAAATTAGTTAGAGAAATTAACATGGCTTATCTTAATTCACATGGTAATTAATTGCATTTGATATTCTCTACCCTAAAAATAAAAACTAGAAGAGGGACAAAACTTATTTCCTAATTCAGATGCATGGGAATTTTCTAACCTCTTTAATTATCTGATGGATTAAGCAATGATATTGACTTCAGAATTGAGATATGAGAGGGGGGGGGGGGGGGGGGGGGGTTTGAACTTGGCCATTTTCAAAGCTTTATATATGAACACATTAAATGCTTTCCAAAAAGCAATGATATAGAGGTATCAACATTTTTCTATGGACACAACAAATTAAAGTGAAGAAAGCCAAAAGTGGAAAGATCAGCAGACAGCAACAAATGCTTCGGAGCTCAATATATCCAATCATACTAGTAGTAGTAGTAGTTTGAACATAATCTCTTGGTCGCATGCACAATAAGAATCCCAATTGTAAAATTTACCAACTTGAAGATATCTCATCTTCTATTATTATTCTTTTTTTTTTTGTGGACATAATAATTTGACAAATGAAATTCTCATCGAGTCATTATGGAGTTGGGATAAGGATATTCTCCATTACATCTATCATTTTAATTTTTTCAATATACCCATTAAACTACACAAATATTACATTTACCGACACAATAAAATCATCATAAATAATTAGTGACACAATAAAATTCATCGCAAATAATTATATTTTGACTACTGTCGCAAAAAAACAATACTATTTGTGTCACTGATTATGTATTAGGAAAAATTAAAATATAGGTGTAATAGAATGGATCCTCATCCAAAGCTTATATAAGTTTCATTAATTTTTTAGTTTTGGAATTTTTCTTGGTAAACAAAATAAGATTAGATCAGTAATTATTTCATTATAGTTAATTACCCATCGTAGTTTTTCTTTGTTTATCATCATGTGAAAAAAGAGGTATACACATAATGATAGATAACAATTCTTTTCACGAGGTTTTTTTTAGGTTGTTGACAGAAATGATGTTCTCAAAATAATATACATTTAAAGATATTTTTTTAAATATTTTAAGTAACACTTATTATTCTAACGATATTATTTTTACTCAAACATTATTGATAGTTTTTTTCATCACAAGTATTTGATGTTTATTAGATTTTTTAGAATCCAAAAATATTTATAATTAAAAAAGACCACGTGAAAAATATTCTCGTTATTTAATTAACAACATATAATTAGTCCTGCATAGCATATTCACTATTAAACATACTCATAATGTAGGTTAGATAAAGTTAACACCAAACTAATTGACCTTCTTCTTTCTCTTTTCTGTTGAAACCCTCATTTTTGAGGAATTTCAATTTAATACAATAAATTAATGTCATAATCAAGAATTTAATGCAAATAAACAATATCAATAAATTTGTACCAACTGCCGCAATGAAATTATAGCATACACTGGTCTCACAGTGACGAACTCAGAAATTTTCAAGTATTGGGATGAACAAAAAGTTATATATATATATATATATATATATATATATTATCAAATATTGTTTAAACTTATAAATTGGTTTGTTCATCCAGTTGTTTCAACACTATGAAGTTCAATAATTTTGTGAATTCTATCAATTTTCGTCCATCCAACAATTTGTTGAAAATGACCGCTTCTTTAACATGCGTAACACGTTCACCATTACATTCAGGGGATGTGCAACCAGTATTTACCGGCTTGAACCAAATCAGTACCGAAATTAACCAAATTTTAATACCAATACTTGTACCAGTTGGACCGATATACCGAACCGGTCCGGTTCGGTACCAATAAAAATCAAATAAATATAAAAAATTAATATATTTATTATTTTTATTATTATTATAATCATTATTATTTTATTATTATTATTATTATTTTATTAATTATTTATTATTATTAATAATAATAATAACTAGTATAACCGGTGCGGTTCGATAAATGCCGAATCATAAAAACTTAGTACCAAAACTGGGACACCAATTATTTTATACTAATATCAAATCAAATTTTTTTTATTTCGAACCGACCGATTCGGACCTATCTGAAGAATCGAATATACGGAATATATGCACACCCCTAATTACATTGGAGTATATATAAATGTCGCCACACGGTGTTGCAAAAAGTCAACATCATATCGGGTTAGCACCGAAAAAGAAAGCTTATTTTAATTTTATTTTTAATTAATTATTATTTTATTTTTATTTTTAATTCGTTTAAAATACATATAAAAATTATTTTAAAATTAATCTAATTTATATGATTTAACATGTACTTACTAATTCTTTAATTTAATACTGTGCACTTACGGTATTTAAAATTTTCACATCAATTATCATCTTTATCTTTGCTGAAATCTTATTTTTTTTCTTATTAGAGATTAATCTTTCTCGTTTGAGAAAAAAAATTCATTAGATTGATTGCCAACAACGTATAGATCTCCAGACTTAAGTATGTATTAGAATACTTAGTATGTTTAGCATGCATAATGTGTGTTAATTAATGAGTCATTAGTCTGGTGGTTATATATTATTGAGATTTTGAGACCTAAAAAAAAATTAGGTTCAATTTTCACCGTTATGGTGTAAGTATGTGTTTTTTCTTTCTTAAGTGGAACTTTAGTTCTCGTGAGTTTATTTTTATTATTATTTGAATGAGATTCTTGATTATAATAGTTATATATTATATTTATAATGAAATCCCTCGAAAATATGAGGTTTTTAAAAAAGAATCCATTATGTGTATCTATTTATGTCATGTATTAGGACCATGTTTGGATAAAAATCT
Source organism: Hedera helix (assembly GCA_947179155.2). Classification (NCBI taxonomy): domain Eukaryota; kingdom Viridiplantae; phylum Streptophyta; class Magnoliopsida; order Apiales; family Araliaceae; genus Hedera; species Hedera helix. The sequence continues at coordinate 2,880,638 of OX359279.1, forward strand.
CTTTTTTTATTTCAATTAAAAATAATTAATTAAGATACCCACAAGAACTTCTAGGCAAGATATAGGTTTGAGGAACACGTTCTTGAATCTTGATATCACATGTTAGAAATATGAGTCTTAGTTTGTATTTACAACAACATGGTCCATGTGGTCCTTCTTTATATAATTGCAAGTGCAAAATTAAGAACCACTACAACTTGAAATAGGTTGTTGATAATATTAAAATAATATTTATATTATTATAGTAAATATATATTTAATAATATATTTATATTTATTTTAACTACACTTTGAATTTCAGTAATATTTATTGCTCTAATCGTATAATTATTACTCTCACATTATCAATGACCTTGAAATATAGTTTACATCAATATTCCATTTATTTTTAATTATTTGACGTTTTAGTGAGCTATTTTTATTCATATATATTTGGCGATCTCATATTTTTATTTTCTTAATTACTCCTAAACATCAATACTCTCTCTAATCCTCTCTCATCTTTTTTAGACTATTTTTTTTTCTTTTTTAATTTATTTATATTGGATACTCTTTCTCTCTCTTGTTCTTAATTATGTTAGAGAGATAAGTAGCTGCATCAGATTAGGACTAGACTACCGTTTATATTCCTTTCTTTTTCAAGATAAAAGTATTTTAATCTTTATCAATTATTTTTTACTCATATTAAAACTATTTAATAAATTTTTTAATTTTTGTATACAAACTTTAAACGTCACATATTCTTTTAGGAATGGAGGGAGTATGTAATAATGGGAAGTAATCCATGTCCAAAAAAATAAAAAGAGTAAGTAAAATAATCAAAATGAAGAGAATAAAATTGTGAGTTTAAGATTTTTGAAGATAAACAGTCATCATCATTGAAATCCATGTGCAAATAGGAGCAATCCGTAAGGGGCATTGAAAAGGTCAGAAGCCGGGCCAACAAGATAAGAGAGGAAACATGTGGAGGAAAAAAAAAACAAACAAAAGCAGCCGCAGTATGGGATTTTTAGTGATACGAAAAAAAAATAAAAAATTCATATATTGGTAAGTCATAAGTGCATGGCACTGTTTTATTGGTAACATAATATATGCTTTATTTTAACCACGTATATTAATAATTTAGCCTAAAGCTGAAAATTCTAGTCAGTGTTGGCAAGTCATTGGATTTGTTTTGTCATATATAGGTAGGTGGCACTGTTTCATTGGTAACCTGTACTGTATGTGTTTTAGTTCAACCACCACCTAAATTAATAATTTAGCCTGTATATAGCTGAAAATTCTAGCTTTTGTTTCACATTTAAAGAGGCTACGCTTGAGTTTGCTTCATCGACGAGATGATTGGAATATATCTTCAAATGTATCGAATTACACTTTCAAAGTCCTGCCGGTGTGAATATATATATATATATATATATATATATATAGAGAGAGAGAGAGAGAGAGTTTCTTTCCAATTACTCATGAAACTATGAAAAGTCTAATTACATTTATTGGATAGCTAGCTAGATATATAAAGGTTGGAATGAAAACAACTCTCGTTAATTAGGGGTGGAGCTACTAATCGGCTTCATCGACTGTAGTCTGTCCCAAATTTTTATTTTTTTATATTAAGTATATTATATAATTAAGTAGTTTTAAGTTAGAATAATTTTGTCCAACCTAATCCAAAGTGACTCTAAGTTTGAACAATCTTACTTAGCCCATCTTAATTTTAATTCCTGACTCTGCCCCCATTTCTAACAAAATCAATGGGGGTTGCTTTGTGTGAAATAAAAATGAAGTTCATTGCACAAAATTTAGTAGAAATAAAAAAAAATAAATTATGACAAAAAAAATACAATAAAAGTAATTTCGAAGGGAGAACCTATGTGAAGCTCTGGAACATCACAAGCTAGATTCTCTTGTTGTTGGAAGCAGAGGCTTGGACACCCTTAAAAGGTACTATTACTATTAACCCACCTGGCTACCTATTTACATACACTTATTATTAATTCATGCACTCTCTTTAATTATGTCGATAATAAAATATATAAATCATATATAGGTCACCAACCCCTCCAATGCATATTATAGCTCAAATGTCTCTTAGGCTATTTAAGATTTTAAAACATATTTTGAAAAATAATTAGGATCGAATTAAATATGGTAGCTTAAGAGATTTATTAAGACTCCAATACATCAGATTTGATATTGCATTTCTCTTGAGCATATATAATTGTAATTATGTTTCTTAAGATTTTTTATATTCTTGTAATAACTTTTAAATTGCTTTTTTTTTCCTCTATAATTTTTCATGTTCTAAACATAATTTTGAAGTTATTATATTAAGATTAACATAATTAATATGGACGCCTTATGTCATGTTTGGAGCAGTAGTCAAATATAATGATATTTTGCCAATTCGTGATATTGGATCATTTTAAGTCTTCTGTGGTCCTATGGAGGAAGGAAGCCAATGAGTAACATATCAAATTTTTATATAAACAACCAGTTTATTAGTTTGATTTTTGAAAGTTTTTTTTTTGTTTTTTATTTATTACCAAAATAGGCTTATCTGTTTTTGAATGTGAAAGTAAAACTTGTAAGACCCTGATTTTTATGAAATACAAATTAAATTTTTCTTTATATATTTTATTCTGAAAACGGTAAATGAATAAATTGGCAAAAGTAAAAATTTAGAAATATTTGTACAAATTTTATCTTTTCAGAAAATATTCGTTCTGTCGGGGAATATTCGATTCATACGACGGCGCCGAAATAACCAAATATTGGTGAACCCCCACAACGAATTATTGTTGGATATAGAAAGCGACATATGTAACCTTTCTAAATAAATATAATCAACGGTACTATCACTTTTAATCGTTAAAATAATCGGTGGTAAAAGAATATATAATAACATACGGTATTGCTCAGTAGCACACGGTATTGCACAGTATTTCATATTATTGAACTGATAAAGTGACTATTGTACTATATTGACTTTATTGAACCAATAATTGTCACATGCATAATAATTTATAGTATTAAGCTGATAATTGTCACAGTAGCATATGCACAGTAATTCACATTACTGAATCAATAATTGTCATTACACAGTAACGTGCTTATTTATTTTCAGCATTATTGTTATCTCTTTTATGATGTTGATTAAACTGTTGTATTCTATTATTAGTTAATTTCTCTACTTATCTAACTCAGAAAGCCAACTACACTGTATTTATAACTATTAGTTATAATAATGAATGATTGTGAATTATTGTTGAATAATTGAATTGATAAAGTTATTTTTATATATAAAGTTAATTGATTTATATAAAGTTAATTGTTTTATATATAAAGTAAATTGAATGGTACAGATTAAAGATAATCTTTAAATGAATGGTTTAGATTAAGGAAATCTTAAAAGATGAAATGAGTGGTATAGATTAAAGATGATCTTTAAATGAATGGTTTAAATTAAGAAAATCTTAAAAGATGGTTAAAGATGATCTTTAAATGAATGGTTTAGATTAAGAAAATCTTAAAAGATGAAATGAGTGGTATAGATTAAACATTATCTTGAAATATACGGTTTGGATTAAATTAGGAAATCTTGGTTTATGATAAGATTTTTGGCTATAAATAGATACCTTAACTTAAGGATTTTTCATAAAAACTTCCTTACTTATTCTTTCTTTCACTCTCTAAATATTTCTTTGTATAAGTTCTCTTTAAGTGTGCTGAAGTCATCTTGAGTATTTGTGAAGATCTGTAAGTGTACGAGTACTGAGCAAGTAAGTCTTTTTATAAAAGTTATATAAGTAACCACACACATCACACGGTGTTTATAAATCTTCCTTTAGAAGATTCATTTTGAAAAACTTCATTTGAAATATTTATTTTAAAATATTATATTCTTCAAAAACTATATTGAAGTTATTCTACTTTATCACTTATTATGATTTCATACGAATTGGTATACACCATGAAATTATATAAGGTAGTTAATAATTAAATTATAAAAATATAGGTTGATCAACTTCATATCCAGCCACGTGTTAAGGTAAGGGATACCATCTTTTTCATCTTCAACTATCAAACTTACTACGGTAAGTGATTATTATTCTTTGATTCTCAAAAATGATATCGTTTCTTCCTTACTTGTAAGAGGTGTCATTTATTTCCATGTATTCATTTGTGGGGGGTAACCTGTCTACGCGGACTACTGCATGTTTGGTGAATAACTTTTCTTATTCATTTGTTGGAAATAACCTGACTACGCGGACTACCGCATGTTTGGTGAATAACCTTTCGTATTCATTCCTTATTAATTTATAGGAATAATCTGACTACGCGGACTACCGCATGTTTGGAGAATAAAATTTCATATTCATTCCTTATTAATCTCTGAGAATAACCTGACTACGCGGACTACCGCATGTTTGGTGAATTACTCTTCATATTCATTTTTTATTTATCTCTTGTTGGTAAAGTTTCCTGAAATGATTATATATTCTTAATAGTTTGTGATTCATCTAATATTATTTAAATTGAGTCTTCTTATTTTTCTAAATCTTTTTATTGAACTTAACCGTTATTCTGAACTGTGGATCTTGAATATCATTCTTGAATTTGAGTCCACATCATGTTGACAATTTGGATATTATTTGAATCTGCACAAAGAAATATCATAAACTTTCAATATTATTGATCATACTGTTTCTTCTGATTCATCATCTATATCACTGTTGTTATTCTAATCATCAAGAACCATGTTGTTGTGAATATCTGTGGCCTGGGGCACAAATAATAAGATAAAGGCGATATAATTGTTGTGTCTTTTAGGGAATGTGGTGAATGTTCTATTTGGCCGAGGGCAAAGTGTTAGGGTTTCGACACAGTAAAAGCAACGGAATTTAAATTTTTTTCGAAACCCTAAGACAGGATCCAAGCGAAAACAGATTAATTCAAAGGTTTAGATTATTTTACCGATTATCCGAGATGGACAGGAGATGATGGAATTCTGGAACGGCTTCGAATCTTCAACGCAATCCAGCGACTGCGTCTCTACGGTATCCACACGAACGCTCCGCGAACCGTCACACGATCTGCAGCGAAAGGGATCTGCGGTACTAGCCACCAAGATCAGAATTTCTGAACTATTTTTCTCTCTAGCCTTTTTCTGAAAGCGACTAGGGTTTTTAGTTTTTCCTTACGTGATTTTTAGACAACTGATATATCATATATATAGTAGTTAATAAGAATTAACCAAAACCTAATTTAATTAGAAAAATAAAAATAAAATTTATATATATTATATTTTAATTAAGTCTTACTTAATTAATATACATAAATACAAATTATCCTATTAATTTAAATTCGTAATTTTAAATACTATCAATCATATTGACATATTTAAAATACTTACAATTTAAATTAATTCTCTTTTAAATAGGTTCTAAGTGTGTGACCCAATAGGTTATTATTATATCGACAATAATTTTAAAATCATATTATAAAATTATAAACAGCGAGCGGCATCTAGTAATGCATCACTGTTACTCAAATAATAATAAGATCGGTGATTCGATACAACCTTTTCGTGACCAATGTTTCAAAGTAATTTAATCATTTTAACCTTATATCCTAGATTAAACTCGAGGCATGGAATGTGTCATACTCTTCATAATTTAATCTGAGTTTTCTTGATCAATGAGTAGACTATATGAAACAAATCAATATTTGAGCATGACCATGCATTTCATAGTCCTACTCAATCAAGAGGCCTATGGATATCACCCCTAATATATAAGAGGGTTAAATTTTATCTAGATCATTCATATTCCTCACACGATTCATGATGTACCCAATAATCACCTTTATTGTTCACCTTATTAAAGGTGATCTTTGATGATATCAAAGTACACAAATTCTCGTGTAATAATATAGTGACTTCAGGTCGGAGGATCATTACATTATTGTCACTATGAGAATTTCTTATGACACTTTGCATAATGCTCCATGTAGAATTCTCATGGTGGGTCTGTCCAGTACATTGTTCTCTAACATGTACTTATGCATTGACTCAAATATCTCATATATTTATGACCAATGAGATTTGGCCATCAGTCAATCCACACACTAGTCTCAATGCATCATTGTTGTCTCATTAACAATGATACTCGACTAGGGATATTTAAGAGCAATGATACTAATTGTAATTATATAATCTCATGTTCAAGTCACATACTTGAAGCTATATAATTCGTATCACTATTTTAAGGACTTTTATTATGCTAACATTTATATAACGCAGTAAATAAAATCATAATAAAATAATCCATTTATGCAATCAAATATAATATCAAAAAATGTTAAGCAATTACATCAAATAATTAGCCTCTAGGGCATCAACTCTAACACAAAGAAGAACTGTTGTTTAGTATGATTATGACCAAAAGCTGAATACTGGTATAATTATGACCGTTGGTGATATATTGAATATCTTTGGCCCGTAGTGCAAAGATGAACTGTTGACTTGCATGATTATGACCAGGAACTGTAAATTTGTATCATCATGACCAGTGGTGTTTCAGATAATAAAAGTTGATGATATTTTTCTTAAAAAGAGAAGCGAGTGGACATCATAGTCTGCATTAATTTTTTAATGGATTGCTCATTTCGCTGCTATCATTGATCTGAACTTTATTCAAGAATTTAACTGCAGTTCCTGATATAAAGCGTATTGTCTATTATATTCAATTAAGAACTCAACTGTTGAAGGCTAATGATAATTTATTTGTCATTATCTTAGTTATGATATTTTTTTACTGAGCTATTTGAGCTCACCCTTTCTTTTGTTCCATTGTTTTTTAGAGAACGAGAGAATAGCTGGGTCTAGCGGGGGAATGGGGTGACGGTCCGAGATATAGTTATTATAGTCTTCACATGTTATATATAGTGTGACAATAATAGTGAAAACTTAGTTGTGTATTATTGAGTTCTGTAATTCTGTTCTATGTACTGTTTGTATTAAAAACGGTGTATTTTATGGCGTCTCAAATTGGGCTATGTAGACCTAGATTTGGGGGCGTCACATTTGGTATCCGAGCTTAGGGATATGTTCTTTAATGGAGATCTGGGGTAGAAGTAGGAGGAGAGAGACGAATAGATTACGTCACTAGTGTGTCCTACATAAATAAAATTTTATTATCTAATAAGTTGGCTTGAATGTGGGGACAAGAAGAGACGAGTCAGTTTGTTTAACTAACCTTTATTTTATGACTGCAGTTAAGAATGACTTCTGAAAATCAGGGAATGAATTATCCACTGCCCGGGGCGAATGTAGCTGAGAATCAGGAAGCTACAAACAATCCTCCTGCAGCTTTAGAAAATAATGTTGGTGATCATGCAAATCAGGATGATTTCTTTAGAAACTTCATGTAATTTATCCAAAATCAGCCGAGGGGAGGTTGTAACGATGGAAACGCTGATAATTCAAGAATTTTCACCGTTAAGCAATTCAAAGAGTTGGGACCACCTGAATTTTTCAGGAAACTTGAACCACTCAAAGTGGATGCGTGGTTGAAACAGACGACAAAAATACTTGATGTCCTGCGATGTACAGATAATCAGAAGGGGTCATTCGCCACCTTTTTAATGATCAAGATTAATTTTATTGTGAATTTTTATGGTTGATATTTGTGTACTTGTACTTATTCTTTATTTAACCAACAAAATAATTAACGTGAGACTAAATAACTAATAAGTAATGTTACACGTACAAAAAAACTCTTAAAAAGTATAATTTATGAAAGATCATTGATAATAACAGAGTAATAAGTGTCGATGAAAATTTAAATTTTTATTAAAATTAATGTGAAATTATTGCCAGATGCATATTTGCTCTAACCATATAAATATTGATATGAAATTATCAATAGTCCTTATAGAATGATGCATTGAATTATAATTAACTGATGATTTACCATACACGAGCATGTTCAATAGTTGTAAAGTAATCAATCGTAATAATACGTACTCTCGATGTTCTAAATTATAAGATTAATATTAATTTTTCAAAAGTCTATTTCAAATATTTTTAAACTCAAAATTGACACAAATTCAATTAGTTTATGTCAATACAATTATGAATATTATAAACTATCTAAAAAGTACTACTAGTTATAAGATTAATTATTTTGAAAACTTAAATAATTTATGTCAATTTTAAATTTAAAAATGTCATAAATTAATTTTAAAAAAATTAATAGTGATATTATAATTTGAAACAAAAGAAGTATTATTTGGTATCAATTTTTAAATTTATTATTTAGTCATCAACACATGGATAATTAATTAATCTCTCTTTTTAACTTCTACGTTTTTCTTCTTATATATATTTATCAGAAGCAAACCCTTGACGGTTTTCCTAAAAGAACAAAGTGGGGTTACAAAACTTTTAGGCCATTACAGATGGGGGCGCTCTTGAGCATGCTTTAGTTTTACCCACCGCAAAAATCTTGTAACAAAGTTTGAATAATTTGTATGTTTTGTAATTGAAATTTTGAGACTTAAAAAAGGTCACAAGTTTAATATGTATTTTTTTTATATTGTGTAAAATGAATGGAAAAGAGAAGAAGATATGTTGACGATAAATTTAAGTTTTCTATCTAGTTTTTGTGCTATTGAGTTTTTTAATTACAGAAAAGAAAAAAAATTAATTAATAGACGAAAAACTTAGTTACTTGTCTTGAAATTTTTTACCCTTTTTAGACTAAATTGAATGAAAAACTAAATAACATAAGTAAATCTTCTATAATCTCATGACATCTGTATTATTAACATAATAAAATTAATATAAGGGTAAATTAATAATCTAAATGTAAAATTTAAATTTTCTTTTCTTTTCTTGATAAACTCAATAACAATATAAAAAAATACAAATTTTTTATTTATTTTCTTTTTATTATAAATTAAGTTTTCAATTATTTTTTCCGTACAAAACTCAGAAACATAGTTTTAATAATGTGGAACTTTATTTCTTCCCTATTGTGAGACTATTGATTATTGTAACTTTATCACGGTTACTATGGGTTTATTGATATTGTTCAATTATTTGAGATTTTTTATTATGACATTAATTTATATTTGTAATAACATCCTTCGGAATTGACATTTCAAAAAAAAAAATTCTACCATTTTAAATTATAAAATTATTATATATTAATTTTGAAGGTTAATTTGATACATATTCAAAGTTAAAATTAAAATAATTCATTAAAAATTATGAAAAAATAAATCTTACAAGAAATAGCACTGTTAAGAGAATTTACGATATTCATCATTGTATTAATTAATATGAAATTTAAAAAAAGTTATATCAATTTCGAATTTATAAATGTTTTTAATTAATTTTAAAAAATTAATAATAATATTATATTTAGGGACAGGAAAATGCAATTGCAGATGCCCATAATAATTTCTAAATAAGCGATGCCTGAGGAGCACGTTTTTTAATATTGAAAAGTAGCTCTATACCACTCGTTAGAGAGATGAATCTTGTTTGTGTTTATACCAATATGGTCCCTGTGGTCCTTTATATGTGGTCCTGTATGAACTTGTTTGTATCAGCCATATATATATATATATATATATATATATAAAGTAGGGGAGGTGGGCGGTGTTGTGTTGGTGATGAGCATTGTAGATTGGTAGAATGGTAGGGGCCTCACGATAAAAATTCACGCTTCTAATGTCTACAAAAGTCTGATAGATATTCTTTTCCAGGTTGCTTTTGGATCTGCACGTGTAATGTTGGGATATTTTTCGAGGGTTATTAAGAAAAAAAATTGTTAATGTTAAATTGCACCTTTTATTTTATGAATTTTGATGAATTTTGGGTTTAATTTAAACTCAATAATTGATTGAAATTAAAAGTGCATTTGATAGTTTATTAAAAAGAGATTAAGATATGACAAAATATAATTCAATAGGGAATTATATATTGTATTTTAATTATATTCAAAGTAAGGTATATGAAAAGGTGTATTGTTGTTTGTAAAACTACTTTTTTTATGTCCCACATCGATAAGAAATAAAATTAGTTAATACTTTATAAGCATGAATGGAATAATTTAATTTATTTGTGGTACTAAAGGGGATGTTTGGATCGTGTCACAATGATGTGATGCGAAGCACCACCCACTCGTGCTCGCGACTCAGGATCGGGTGCGGCGCAAAGTCGCATTGGTTCTTTAGGCGCATTACTGAATTAACTCTCTAAGAGTTCTCTCTACAACTTCTTCAGCAAACATTAATGGGACAATCCTTGTCAAACCATTATGTTCTAATTCTAATTTTTCGATTATGTTAGAGTTTACAATCTCAATGTGTTTATTTGATATGGATATAGAATCGTTCAAAATCATGAACCAACATAAGGTCAGCAGCCAGATACTGATGCAATTGAAGCGCTGAAAAAGCAGAGAATGAAGAGGACTGAAGATGAGGAGCTTACTCGTGGTTATATTCTCAACACACTGTTGGATTGTCTCTACGATTTTTACAACAATATTCAGTTACCAAGAGAGTTGTGGGAGGCTTTGGAGTTTAAATACAAATTTAAGGAAGAAAATGAAAATAAATATTTAATGTCAAAATATTTTGATTTTAAAATGGTTGACAATAAACGTATTTTGGAGCAAGTGCATGAGTTCCACCTTATTCTTAACAAATGAAGGGTTCTTAAAATTATTTTGTCTGAAACCTTTCAAGTTGGAGCGATAATTGAAAAATTACCTCTATCTTGGAAGTATTTTGCCAAAAAGTTGACACACAAATTTGAGGATTTTTTCTTAGATCACATTCAAAAGCATTTGTGTATTCAGGAGGAGGTCCGAAAATGTGATGCTAAGAATTTGAGTTATGGACAATCTAGTGTCAATTATTTGGAGGTAGGTTCATTAAAGGGAAATGACCTGGTGTTAGAAAGGATAAAAACATGTTCAAGAACTCTAGACAGAAAAATAAAAAATCGGATCCTAATAAAAGAAATGACAAGTGTCATGTTTGTGGACACTATGCTAAATAATGTAAACAACGCAAAAATGGTTTTGCAAACATGGTTGAGGAGAATTTTGTTGTCATGGTCTTTAATTTTAATCTTGATGTGACTATAGTTTCTGAGGTTAACAGACGAGTTTTCATTTGTAAGTTGCTACCACATTGAAAAAATATAAACTTGACATATATTCTGGAGGTATATTGATAGCAGTCTTTAGCAAACCTTAGTAGTAAGGGACAATAAATACTTTAAGGACAAGAATAACCCGTGTCAAATTATTATGTTCTAATTTTTCGATTGTGTGAGAATTTGTGGTTAATATAAAAAGAAATAAGTCTTATTTTTAATAAGAATATTATTTAAAAAATAAATCTGTTTGTAGTAGGTGTTAATGCCATTACACTACATAATATCGCTACTGGATAAATAGGACCTGGACAGGTAATAAATCAGTGACACGATGCGGAAGAATCCTTCGGCGTACATGGGAATTAGTATCGAGATTTTTAATTAGTAACAATTGTATTTTAGAGAGAGTTTATTTGAGCATATCTTTACCTTCTGTTTCTTCCATCTAGAGGGAGTAAGCGCCGCTTGAGCCTGGAGTGGTCACTACTAGGGTCACTTGGGCTACATGCCCATGCAAGATATTTGGGCTTTATGTTTTAGGCCCAATTGATAATATTTATGTAATATATTTTAACAGTATTTTATTTCGAAGTATACTATTTTTAATAAGAATATTTAGTATGTGGAAGAGTTCTAACTAGATTAGGGAAATGAGATTTTTGAGTACTCTGTAAATAGTGTTTTATATTTAGGGGGTGTTTGATAAAAAATGAATGAAATAGTTCTAAATATTTAAGTAATTTGAATGAGCTGAATGAAGTAGATTTTTGAATACTGAATGAAAAAAATTATTTGATAAGTAACATGTCTGAAACATCCGAATAACATATTTTTACTATTTTACTCATCTGAAAAAATTTAAAATTGTTGTAAATTTCTTTAATATTACTTAATATAAATTTAAAAAATTTATACTTCATTCAGCCAGAATTTAACCATTCAGCTAAAAAAATTAGACTTACTCATTCAACTAAAAAATTTATCCGATTCAGCCATTCAACTTTAAACAAACGCACTGAATGGTTGACCGATTCAGCCATTTAGTCATATTCAGAAACAATCAAACTGTTCCTTAGTTGATCAAGTATAACACAGTCAAAAATCATATAATATCGTAAGAGTTAAGAGATGATGTGAGTATGTTTTGTACTTGTACGAGGGATGAGATTTTATATAACGTGAAAAAAAATTATACCATGGAAAAGAGTTTTACAACTTTTATTTCGAAAAAAAATTATTTTCTCCCTTTTTATTTTATTGGTTGGTTTGCTCGCATCGACTTAATTCTCACCATCCCATTCAAGTCAATACGTTTGCCGTCCTTTTTCATATTTGGTCTCTAATTAATCATTTATTTGTAGCTGAAAAGTTTCAAAATGGAGTGTCTAAAGTACATCACAACTCGAGCAAACAAACGTAGCCTTGGAATTTTAACTAACACTAGAATGCGTAAAGGAGTTCATCAAGAAAGAGAGGAGAGTATTCAGCTTTCTAATTCAGACATATATTTGTCGTTAATAAACATTTATCATTTTGACTTTATGAAATTAATGTAAAATATTTTAAAATTAAAAATTAATATTATTTGTAAATGATTTTGATTCATCATTTTTAGTAAGGTGATTTTGTCCTCACTCGCTCGTTACAACATTTAAGTCAACGTGTATTTTTATTTTTTTATGAAATGATATTTATTGTCAATATTATTAGGGCAAAAATAGGACGCTGATAATTAGATTAAAGCATTTTCTCTTGGCTTAACTTTATTTTATGCATTTCTGAGAAGTGTTAGTAGAACATACCTTAACCAATCTTATGCTACAAGGGTTAAGACCAGCTAAGGTTTCACGACCAAATTCCTCGTCCTTCATCCAAGAAAATTTATCTCCTGCAGATCAATACACACCAAAAATGGTGAAATACATCCAACAGGCCTACACACACACACACAGATTTTGTTCATACTATCAAGCAATTCAGGAGCCTCAAAAAGCAAGATGTCTTTTGCTTTATCAATACTAGATTTGAAAATTCTAGGAACAAATTCCAAAAGACGGTCTTTAAATTCATCTCCCAAATCAGCCCCTTCATTGAACAGTAAGTCTATGGCTGTGAAGTATGGAAATCCAGGCTCTTTGCCGAAGAAGTACTTTTCTAGGAAAGGTATCAATCCATGAAGCACCGAGTATAATGTCTTTAGTACGAATGATGCCCCCTTTACCTCCGCGAAAGTTTCATCCCTTGGCACGTAAAACAAGACCTCGCCCTCCCTTGATTCTGTCGAGGGATCTGTATATACAAATATATGATTACTTATAGCACAAACAGCATGGTCAACGAATAGTAATGTTTTGCATTATGCCACATTTGCAGATAATACCATGTATACCATTTTGGTGATCTAAACCTTTGGTTTACTCCATAATCAAACATTTACAGCATAATTAGACTTCTTACATTATATAGTATTCTTTACTTCCATGGACCTCACTTGTTTAATATTTTTCTATATATACATACATACATACAAACATCAACATTGTTTAGAGGAATTGAAGTAAGAATTACACTTTTTCCATCATACAATATTTCCTTATTTGATTTATCAAAGTTATGTCATAGTGCTTGTCCCAAATAACAGTCCTGCTTGAGGTTAGAGAAAATGAAAGAACTAGTTGTTCCTATTTATGCTATTGTCTATCACGATCTCACTTCAAATAAATTAGTAATCACCCAACACGAAGAGTTCCCCATAAAAAAATCATACCATAAAATTTGAAAACCAAAGTTCTATCAGTTATAAAATACTAAGTCCAACTCAAAACTGAGAGTCTGCATTTTATTTTTTACTCTTTCAGGAAAATAAAGTCCCAAACCTATAACATTTCCGATGGGAAAAATTAATTTACAAAAATAACATGAAAGTGAAAGTGTGTCATTGACAAACAAATGGGGCTATTATTTTAGGAGTTAATTTTGTTTGAAATTAAGCAAACCCATTATTATCACTATATCAATATGATCAACAAGCAAATGAATTCTTGAAAAGGGTGATAAAATATGTGACTCTTCTTTTGGGACAGTGGAACTAAGTTTTAAACATTTCAAATCTCAAGATATATAAATTAAATCCAACCCCATCAAATATTTTGCAGCAAATAGAAAATCTTACAAAGGGTAGTAAATTAATCATCAAATTCAAGAAGAAATTAAACAAAATTTGCATTTTATACCTTCCCTGGTGTGCGGGCGGCCAGTTCTGCAATGCCTAGGGTAGGGACGGTCCTTGCCGCCAAGCACTGATCGGGCCAAATCCTCATCCTTGTCGGGATTGCCAAGATCGTTATAGACGTCGTAACCGTAGATTCTGTCACTGTGCTCCCGCTTGCCGGTGCTGGAGTATCTCCCACTCTTAACTAACAGGTCATCTTTTCTGTACGTTAGTAGCCCTTTTGGGGTTTGAGATGGTAAGAATGACTGTCATTCACAAAATCCCCGAGTTAGTTACCAACCAAAAAAAAAAGTCAATAATTATTTTTTACCAAACCCTTTATAAATTAATGATAAAATAATTACTCATAAAATTTTGAGTACGCGAGGTCTTGAAATTCATTCTTGTATAAAAATATTAAAATTCTGCTCAAATTACCAAAAAAAAAAAAAGTCAAAAATGTTTTCAAATTTCTAAATGTTTTAGAGGGGTAAATAATTAAATTTTGATAAAGTATATGGATTACTATCAAGTTTCTCCACCTACTTTACACTAGCAATGCATGAAATTTTAGTTCATTCAAACAACTTTTGTAGAATTATAATTGGCACCCTAATAACATAAATACATAACATGAGTTAGGGCTGCAAATGTTTACAAACAAAACTTCAGCGCTTAATTTTGAAATATAAATTTGTCTTGTTAATTAAATATATAGAAAAAATAAAGATTAATCACTTTTCTGGTGGAGGGGAAATGAAGCTCCAGCCGCGTTGCCGGAGATAAAGGGTTTGTGCCATGAAACCAGGGTTTGGTATGAGAGGGGTGGTTGAAAGAAGCTTTTAAAGCAGACAAGAAACAAAAACCAGAAAAACAGAATGGTTTTATCATTATCTGAAAAAATGATTACGCTTACAAATGAAGTCATTAATACCCTTTATATATAACCACTAACCAACTATATAACTAGTAATCAACTAACACCTAAAAGACTTTAATACCCTCAGTTAAGTATTTACAATGACTGTTATATCCCTGAATTACTGAACTACACTTTAATAGTAAACTTTGTATCAGTAGTAGTAGCATCATTAACATCCCCCCTCAAGTTGGAAGGCTGAAATAAGTTGCAGCAGCCCAACTTGGAAAGAAATCTGGATAAGACATCATGAGACAAGGCTTTAGTGAAAAGATCTGCCGGTTGAGTAGCAGTAGGTAGATGAACAGTTTTGATGAGGCCTTGAAGCAGCTTTTTTCGAACAAAGTGACAATCGATATCAATATGTTTGATACGCTCATGAAAGACAGAATTAGAGGCAATATGAAGTGCAGATTGATTGTCACATAACAAGGTAACAGGAGTCATGTTTGAGAAACCAAAAACGTTAAGAAGAGAAACTAGCCAAGTGACTTCACAACAAGTAAAAGCCATGGCTCTATACTCTACTTTAGCTGAACTCCTAGACACAATGGTTTGTCTTTTACATTTCCAGGAAATAAGACTACTACCAACCATAATGCAATAGCCAGTTAAAGATCTTCTAGTTAATCTACAAGCTCCCCAATCAGCATCAGTGTAAGCTCGAAGTTGCAAAGAAGTAGAACTAGAAAGAAAAATGCCTTGTCCTGGTGAACCTTTAAGATACCTGACTAGTTTAAGAGCAGCATCCATATGAGCTTGTTTGGGCTGAGTCAAAAACTGACTAAGAATATGAACACTGTAACAGATATCAGGTCTGGTGATTGTTAGATATATTAGCCTGCCAACCAATCTCCTATACTGAGATGAATTATTACAGTTTGGACCATCAACAGCTAGAAGAGTATGATTTTGATCCATTGGAATTTTGGAACATTTGGCAGCTGTAAGCCCACAATCTTTGAGAATATCAAGAACATACTTCCTCTGATTAAGAACAATCCCAGTAAGAGATCTCAGAATTTCCAATCCCAGAAAATATTTCAAAGAACCTAAATCTTTGATCTTAAAATGAGAGGCTAAATAAGATTTGACTGAAGCAATAAGATCACTATTAGGTCCTGCAATGATTATGTCATCCACATAAACCAACACAGCCACAAAACCTTGAAACGAATGATAAAGAAATAAGGAGGAATCATTGTATGACTGAGAGAAACCATACTGCAAAAGAGAACCAGAAAATTTGGCAAACCACTGTCGAGGGGCTTGTTTCAGTCCATAAAGAGACTTCTGTAATTTACAAACCAAAGGAGTATGAGAAGTTGAAGCAACAGGTTTAAAACTAGGAGGAAAGTCCATATAAACTTCCTCATAGAGATCACCATGAAGAAAGGCATTAGATCACCATGATCAAGATGCCAATTATTAATAGCTGCAACAGTAAGTAAAACTCTGACTATAGTCATCTTTGCTACAGGTGCAAAAGTCTCAAAATAATCCAATCCAGCAGTTTGTGTAAATCCCTTGGCTACTAGTCTAGCCTTGTATCTATCAACATGACCTTCTGAAGTGTATTTCACCTTATAAATCCATTTACAACCCACAACTCTCTTACCAGGAGGTAATGCAGTTACAATTCAAGTATTGTTTTATTCTAAAGCATTGATTTCTTCAATCATGGCATTACACCAGTGCTCATCTTGACAAGCTTGTTTGAAAGACTTAGGCTCAGAAATTAATGCAGTGGCAGCAATATATTGTTTAGAAGTAGGAGAAAGATAATCATAGGATAGAAAATTTGCTAAAGAGTGATGATCAGATGTATTGATGATATTGCTAGAGAAAGGAATACCAACATAATCTGTAAATTTGATTGGAACAGTTTTCTGTCTAGAAGGTCTAATTGTTGTACTTAACTCGGATGTAAGATTAGGAGCAAGATTAGAAGTAGAGGACAAACCAAAATCAGAACGAAAGTCAGAAGAAATATGTGTAGGCAAAAGAGGACTGATTAGTGAAGAAGAAGAAAAATCAGAAGAAAATGATTGTGAATCAGAGTTAACAGTGGGAATAGAAGAGAATGGAAAAATATTCTCATGAAATGTTACATCTCTACTGACAAAGCACTTCCTTGTTTGAAGATCACACACTTTGTATCCTTTTTGACTTGTAGGATAGCCCAAAAAAATACATTTTGTAGCTCTTGGTTGAAATTTATCTCTACCAGTGGACAAAGTGGATACAAAACACACACAACCAAAAATTCTAAGATGCATTATGTAGGAACTGAACCAAATAGAACTTCAAAAGGTGTTTTACCATGTAATATAGAACTAGGAAGTCTGTTGAGTAAGTAGGTAGCTGTTAAAATACAGTCTCCCCAAAAATGAATAGGAACATTTGATTGAAACCTTAATGATCTTGCTATTTCAAGAAGATGTCTATGTTTCCTTTCAGCAACACCATTTTGCTGAGGAGTATCAACACAACTTGTTTGATGAGTGATACCCTTAGCTTGAAAGAATTCAGTTAAAGTAGTGTTTAGGAATTCAGAACCATTATTAGACCTAAGGTGCTTCACAGTGACATGAAATTGAGTTTGAACATAATAAATGAAATTTTGAAGTAACTGTGTAACTTGGTCTTTAGATTGAAACAAAAAAAACCAAGTACATCTAGAACAATCGTCCACAATTGTAAGAAAATAAGAATAAGCACCATGAGTTTTTATTTTGTATGGACCCCATACATCACAATGAATGAGATCAAATACATGAGAAGCAAATGTAACACTTAAAGGAAAAGATTTTCCAGTTTGTTTTGCAAGAGGACAAACTTCACATGAAGGAACTTTGTTACAAGTAATATGAAAAGGTAATGCTTTAAGAGCATTTATTGGAGCATGTCCCATCCTTGCATGCCACAAATCAAAAGACTGATGATGAACATTATTGGCTGAGATATGGAAAGCAGAAGAGTAAATATCAGATGGAGATGCAACAGCAGATGATGAAATGTTGAGCTTATATAACCCTCCTTGAAGATTACCAATCTCTTTCATCTTCTTCAAGGAAGGGTCTTGCAGAAAGCACTTGTGTGAAGAGAAAAGTAAAACTGAGTTAGTGTCCTTAGTAAGTTTACTAACAGATAGAATATTGAACTGAAAGTTAGGAACACATAGAACATTGTAGAGAACAATGTCTAAAGATAGTGTAACTGTACCAGCATGAGTGATGGAAGAAGTAATACCATTAGGTAAAAGAATAGAAGAAGAAACTGCTTTAGGATTATGGAGTAAGGTTAAACAAGGAGTAATGTGATCAGTAGCACTAGTATCTATAATCCAAACAAGAGTATTACCTGACAGATGAATGGTAGGAAATACATTTGACATAGCAGCAATATGACTAGTAGGAGATTTCTAAGCAGCAAAACCATGAGATATGGAAGTAGGATGCAAAATATCCATTATCTGATTGTATTGAGCAGGTGAGATATGAGAAGGAACACCATATGCAGAATAACCTTCTGAGGAACTGTTAGACAGCGAACATTCACTAATCATCTGAGGATTAGTATTAATAGAAGAATTCTGAGAAGGTTGAACATAAGAGCCTTGAGCAGTGGGAGAAACATATGATACTTGTGCAGCCTGAGGAACATATTTCCCTTTGTAATTTCCAGAAAATTTCTGTTTGTCAGTAGTCACTTTCTGAGTAAAATTCTTATCAAAATTAGCCTGAGGAACTCTGGGTCCTTTGAACCATGAGGGATAACCATTTAGCAGAAAACATTTCTCTCTAGTATGACCAGTATCATTGCAGTAATCACAAAATAATTTGGACTTTATTTTTGAAGCAACAAACCTCTTAGTTAGCAAAGCAACAGAATCAGAAAAATTATTTTCTATATGCAGTATGGCACACTGTTTTTGCTCTTCTTCTTGCAACAACAGAGAATATGTTTCATTCAAAGTAGGCAAATTAGTCATTAGCAGAATCTGACTTCTCACTGCAGCAAAATGAGGATTCAATCCCATAAGAAATTGAGATACCTTTGTAATATTATCATTCTTTGCTTGTAGCACGGCATTTCCACAGATACATTCACAGGTGCATTTAGGAATCAATGAAAGATTATCTAGTTCATCCAATAGTGCTCTAAATTTTGTATAATACACAGACAAAGTTTGATTTCCTTGAGTCAATGATACCAAATCTTTTCTAACTTGATAAACCCTAGGAATATGACTTTGTGTGAATCTGGTAGCAAGATCATCCCAAATTTGTTTTGCAGTAGACAGATAAACAACACTGCTACTAATTTCAGAGGAAACAACATTTAACAGCCAGGAAATCACCATACTATTACATCTTTCCCAATATGGAAACAAAATTGAGTTAGGATCTGGTTTAGTATATGTACCATCAATCAATCCTAACTTGAACTTGGCAGTAAGAGCAATAGTCATAGCACGCCTCCATTGACTGTAATTCCTTTCATTTAGGTGTTGATTAACCAACAATAAACCAGGATGATCAGAAGGATGTAGATACAGAGGATGAAGAGCATCAATTTGATTTACTTCTGGATTAATTGTATCTGTATGTGGATTGCTTGAATTTGGATTAACAACAGCAGAAAATGATCTTATATGCACCATTTCAACTAGAAATTTACGTAAAACTAAAAAAAAAAATGCAAAACACAGATCTAGGGTTTTTTGATTTTGTTAATAGACAGAGATTACTCTGATGTTAAAGAAAAACTTTGAAGACACCAGAACAATAATGTGATATCCAACCTGATTTAGATATCACAATTAATTTTCAGATTTATAAGCTTCATGATCGAATCTTGATGAACTCAGCTCTGATACCATGAAAGAAGCTTTTAAAGCAGACAAGAAACAAAAACCAGAAAAACAGAATGGTTTTATCATTATCTGAAAAAATGATTACGCTTACAAATGAAGTCATTAATACCCTTTATATATAACCAATAACCAACTATATAACTAGTAATCAACTAACACCTAAAAGACTTTAATACCCTCAGTTAAGTATTTACAATGACTGTTATATCCCTGAGTTACTGAACTACACTTTAATAGTAAACTTTGTATCAGTAGTAGTAGCATCATTAACAGTGGTGAGGAGAACTTGTGAAGCTGGGAGTTCAACATTGTACTATATGTTTCTCCACTAGGGTTTGGTGCATGATTTAGTAAGGTCTAAGCTTCTTTATATATAGAACAAGAATCAAGAGAATCATCAACTTTATCTCAAATATTGGTCATTGGTGTAGTCCACGTGAAAAAGAATGCATGCATATTTACTCAATCCCTACAAACTAAACTCGCTATAATAATTTAGGCAAAAAAAAAACTCACTATAATATAATTTTTTAATTTCAATTTTACCCTAAAAAAATACTCCCTCTTTTCCTTTTTTATTTCTCTTTTTAGAGAGAAATTTTTGTTCTTTTTTATTTGTTGTTTGTAAATTTTAAAGAAGCATTAAGTACTTAATTTCTCATATTATTCTTTATGATTAAAGGCTAATTTATTTATATCTCATATTTTCAATAAATTAATTTTGAAAGTATAATATTAAAATTTTATACTCAATTTAATTAATTAAACAAAATATTAATTATATTTCTTAATTTATATATATAATTTTAAAACATTAATTATATATATATAAAAAGGTGCTTTGTTTGATAATTATTTCGTACAATTCTTTTGAAATTGTAGTTCAATAACTGTGTCTTTTTTTAATCAGTAAATGATGCAGGTTACATGCTATAGTAATTTAAATGTTAAGTAGGTTGTGAGGATTATTTATCTTTTGTATTTTAACAGTGTAATATCAATAGTTTCAAGCGGTTTTGGTATAAATAATCCATCAACAATTTTTATTTCAAGTGTGATAAGTTTCAATCGTATCTTAAATTCGTAGGGAATCAAAAGATATTTTTTTTTCCAGTTAAAATTTAGGAAACGAATACATTGTATATTTATAAAATATAAAAAAATGTTTTTCTAGGAAAAAAATTCACTTAGATATTTTCCCATCCTTTATTTAATTTTAAATTTTTTCTATCTATATTCTTATTATCATAATTATTACTTATCATTCTCATTTATTTTCATATATTTTTTAATTTAGTTAGTGTGCTATAAAATTCATATTATTATCAATTATATTTAATTATATTAATAATCTTTATTATTGAATTATATAAATATAACTGCTTGAATTTAAATATAATTTACTATTATATAAGTAGATGAATATGTAAACAAATGAATCATCAAAAACTATTATTTATATTATATAAATAGATAAATTATTATTATATAGGAATTATTGAACACAATATTAATCAATCATTATTATAGTTAATATATTAGTATAGTATAATACTAAAAATATAAACAATACAATAATTTGATAATAAAACTCATGTTTCCTAGCTACGGAATCATGGGCTAATTTTACATAAAGTAATTGTATAAAGTCATTATACATGAAGTAATTTGTGTAAAACACTAATTTTACATAAAGTCATTACATAAATTATTATTTAATGTTAAAATCTATTTTATTAAAATTTTCTTTTCTGCCATCATTTATTTTATCAAAATTACTCCTACCAATAATCATTTATTTAATCAAAATTACTCCATCGACAGTGATGTGCTCCGCAACTAAATTAGACTCCTCATAAATTACTCCTACCAAACTTAATTGTGGTGATGAATAGTTTAAAAGGGCAAGTTCCAACCCCCCGCGTGTTTCAGAAGATATATACTTGCACAAAAACAATTGAAAAGGCTGGATTGCAAGCGCCATTGCCATAAATTCCTCAACTTCCTTTAATTAGTAGCTCCAGCTCCTACATTCATCACCACAATTAAGTTTGGTATGAGTAATTTATGAGGAGTCTAATTTAGTTGCGGAGCACATCATTAATTACTGAGAGTTATGTAATTTTTCATTTATTTAATTAAAAATATATAAAGCTTTCAAAGTTCTGCTGCTACCCGTGTGAATATATAAAATTTATTTTCTTCGAAAAGCTAGCCTAATTACATTTATTCAGGAGTTGGAATGAAAAAAAAAATCAATAAATCGGTGGTTGTGTGAAATAATTACATTTATTGGATAGACATTGAGAAATGATCATGTGCCATTTTTTCACATTCACATCAATAATTAAAGGACCGGATATAAACATGAAGTTGATTGCGCCAAATTTTGTAGCTAGGAGTACATGATAGTGACGAGTACAAGGATTGCTATATATATATATATATATATATATATATATATATATATATATATATATATATATATATATAAGATTTACAAAAATTAATTTATTATACCAATAGTACTTTCATGACTAAAAATTAATTTTAAAAGTAGGTATAGAATGATGTTTGTACTAATAATTGATTTGATTATTGGGTTCACGTACTCTTATATAATAGATTATCAATTAATTACATTTTAATACATTATTTTAAAATTTAATTTTATAAAACAATTGTTTGCGTAACAATACTCTTATCACACATGAGTGAGTCAAATGATCGTAAACAATCATAATCATGTACATTTATTATACAAATTTTTAGTAATATTTTTCTACTATCAAAACACTATTGTCATGTTGCATGAACCTCAGATAGATCAAAATTTACTAATTTAACAAAAAAGAGGTTAAGGAACCAAATGGTTTATAAACTATTTACCATTTTCTCAACGTAGTCCTGTTTTTCTGGAGGTACTACTACTAAACTTTTACAACATTCTGGGTTACATGGTGGACTTTGAACCATGCCCAACGGATCTAACTTTTTATCCATCTAATTTAGTCCTCATCTATATATTTTGACTTTTTAGATCAATACTTTTATAAATTCTATCAATTTTCGTCCATCCAACAATTTGTTGAAAATGACCACTTCTTTAACATGCGTAACACGTTCACCATTACATTCAGGGGGTGTGCAACCTATATTTATCAGCTTGAAATTAACTAAATCTCGGTACCGATACCAGTATCGGTTGAACCGGTATACCGAATTAGTAAGCCGGTTCGGTACCGATAAAAATATAATAAATACAAAAAATTAATATTAATATTATTATTATTATTTTATTTTTATTAATAATAACAATAATAAATAAATAAATAATAATAAAAATCGGTATAACCGATACGGTTCAATAAATACTAAAGTATAAAAACTTTGTATCAGAACCGGGACACCGATTTTTTTATATCGGTATTGGACCGATTATTTTTGTCTCAAATCGGCCGGTTCAGACAAATCCGAAAAACCGGATATACCAAAATAAATACACACCCCTAATTACATTGGAGTTTAAATGTCGCCACACGATGTTGCAAATAATCGACATCAGGTTAGCACGAAAAAAGAAAGCTTATTTTAATTTTAATTAATTAATTTTTTGTTTTTATTTTTGATTCGTTTGAAATACATATAAAAATTATTTTAAAATTAATCTAATTTATGTAATTTAACCTGTACTTACTAATTCTTTAATTTAATACTGTGCACTTACAATATTTAAAATTTTCACATCAATTATCATCTTTATCTTTGCTGAAATCTTATTTTTTTCATATTAGAGATTAATCTTTCTCATTTGGGAAAAAAAATTCATTAGATTGATTGTCAACAATGTATAGATCTCCAGACTTAAGTATGTATTAGAATATTTAGTATGTAAAGCATTCATAATGTGTGTTAATGAGTTATTAGTCTGGTGGTTATATATTATTGAGATTTTGAGACCTAAAAAAAATTAGGTTCAATTTTCACCGTTATGGTGTAAGTATGTGTTTTTTCTTTCTTAAGTGGAACTTTAGTTCTCGTGAGTTTATTTTTATTATTATTTGAATGAGATTCTCGATTATAATAGTTATATATTATGTGTATCAATTTATGTCATGTATTAGGACCATGTTTGGATAAAAATCTCTTTTTTTATTTCAATTAAAAAAAATTAATTAAGATACCCAAAGAACTTCTAGGCAAGATATAGGTTTGAGGAACACGTTCTTGAATCTTGATATCACCTGTTAGAAATATGAGTCTTAGTTTGTATTTACAACAATATAGTCCGTGTGGTCCTTCTTAATATAATTGCAAGTGCAAAATTAAGAAACACTGTAACTTGAAATAGGTTGTTGATAATATTAAAATAATATTTATATTATCAAAGTAAATATATATTTAATAATATTTGTATACTTATTTTAACTACATTTTGAATTTCAGTGATATTTATTGTTTTAATAGTATAGATATTACTCTCATTATTAATGACCTTGAAATATGGTTTACATAAATACTCTATCCATTCTTAATTATTTGACGTTTTAGTGAACTATTTTTATTTCTATATATTTAGCGATCTTAGATTTCTATTTTTTTAATTACCCCTAAACATCAATACTCTCTTTAATCCTCTCTCATCTTTTTTAGGTTATTTTTTTTCTCTTTTAATTTATCCTTATTGGATAATTGTCTTTCTCTTTCTTATTCCTAATTAATTTTGGAGAGAGAAGTAGTTGTATCAGATTAGGAGTAGGTTACCGTTCATATTCCTTTCATCTATAAGATAAATATATTTTAGTGTGTATCAATTATTTTTTATTCATATTAAAATTATTTAATAGATTCCTTAAATTCTATACAAAAACTTTAAATGTCACATACTCTTTTAGGAATGGAGGGAGTATTTAACAATGGGAAGTAATACATGTCCAAAAAATAAAAGGAGTAATATATTTAACATTATGAGTTTTGTAAGTAAAATAATCAAAATGAAGAGAATAAAATTGTGAGTTTAAGATTTTTGAAGCTAAACAGTCATCATCATAGTAATCCATGTGCAAATAGGAGCAATCCGTAAGGGGCATTGAAAAGGTCAGAAGCCGGGCCAACAAGATAAGAGAGGAAACATGTGGGGTCGGTAGGAGAAAAAAAACCAAACAAAAGCAGCTGCGGTACGGGATTTTTAATGATACGACAAAAAAATAAATATTTTTCAGATATTGGTAAGTCATAAGTGCATGGCAACTGTTTTATTGGTAACATAATATATGCTTTGTTTTAACCAAAATTCTAGTCAGTGTTGGCAAGTCATTGGATTTGTTTAGTCATATATAGGTAGGTGGCACTGTTTCATTGGTAACATGTACTGTATATGTTTTAGTTCAACCACCACCAAAATTAATAATTTAGCTTGTATGTAGCTGAAAATTCTTGCTTTTGTTTCACATTTAAAGAGGCTACGCTTGAGTTTGCTTCATCTACGAGAGGATTGGAATATTTCTTGTTTTCAGGCAGGGAGGGCTTTATTATCGTTTTATCTTCAAATGTATCGAATTACAGACTTTCAAAGTCCTGCCACTGTGAATATACACTCACACATATATATATATATATATATATATATATATATATATATATATATATATATATATATATATATATATATATGTTAACGCCAAATTTTGTAGCACCCGTTTAAATCACAAAATAACGAATGAAATCAAACGCCAAACACAATTAATTCAGAGAAATTATTGTAAAGACACAAGAGATTTACGTGGAAACCCAAATCGGGAAAAAACCACGGGGAAAGAGAATAATTCACTAAAATGATGATGGTGTTTACAGATTTCTCTGGTAGTAGAGAGCTTGTATGCTGGAAAATTGGTTCTGTTTTTATAAGTAAGTAATCAGTCGTTCAGCAGTCTTTTTTCTTTCATGTCGTTTCCCTTTTATATGCCTATGCAGCCATAATTGCTAGCATTAATCAACCAAATAAACGTCTCTCTTTCAAACAACCGTTATTCCCAAGCAGTCTCTTCATATTCCAAGTAGGCTGACTTTTCTTCTTCCAAACAACCCATCCGTCCAAATGAGGAGTCCAATAACTAAATCTGTCAAGCCCAACCTAGTAATTAACATGGACCAACTGAATAATCTAATATGGGTCAACCCGAACCCGGGCCCAAACTATCTCAGCCCAACATTGCCCCCCACTCTCCTATTTTTAAGAGCCTTAAATAGGAGAGTAATTCAAACATTCTTATTTCCCTCGTAACTGATTATATCCAAACAGGCCCTAACTCCCCACGTCTGGCACACGATCAACACCCTCCTATCACGTTCCCCCAAATTTGCTTCCGTTTGATCTCTGAGCGCCTCCCTACACTCCCAAAACTGACGCCTTTTGAAGTTCGTGCGCCTCCCTACACCCCATAACTGACGTCCGTTCGTATTATTTTCATCTATAAAAGCCTCAAAAAGTCTCTTTCTCAACACACTGCTTATTCTCTGAAATCCCCTTTTCTCTCACCTTCTTTGTCTGAAAAAATCCCCAAAAGTTTTTCTTTATCGGAATCCATGGCAGCTCAAGGTCATGCTTCTTCTTCCCAAGCCCAACCTACTTTTGATAGGGAGAAAGAAAATGCCATTCGTCGAGTGTATAGAGATGCCCCAGTAGCAAACACTCCTTCATCTGTAACTCCCGCCAAGCTCCAATCATTCCGCCATGAGTACCAGATTCCCCTTCAGTATGAGCTTCGAGTTCCCCGACCTCACGAGAGGATGTACTGGCAACTCGAGGGGGGCTGGATAGGAGTTCCATCCCTGACCCTCCAACATGGCGTTCGATTCCCTCTTCATCCTTTCATCACCGAATTTCTAGGGTTTATAGGGGTCGGGTTCTCCCAACTTGTCCCCAACTCTTATATCCATCTAATCTGCTTCATAGCCCATTGCCGGGACCAGAATGTCGACCCAGCCCTAGATCTGTTCTTGAGCTACTTCAAGCTCATCAATTCAAGGGAAAAGGGTTTTAAGGTCTTAACCCGATACACCAATCGGAAAGTTTGGATGGCCACCCCTCAAAGCAACAAAGGATGGCATTCATCCTGGTTCTTCATCCGAGGAACGGATACCGTTCTGCTACCACCCTGGGGAGAACCGAGCAAGGAGTCCCTAGGGTTTGATCACATTGAGGACGTTCGGGAAGCCGACCTCGAGAAACTTCTTTCTTCCATGCCGGAAAACTTATGGCCGAACCATCTCCTTTCCGACCAAGATTGGCTTTACAGACATGGAAGTAAGTACCCGAATCATTCATAAAAGTTAATTTATTTTAAACTGTCCATCTTATCCTTATCCATCTTCTGTGCAGTAGTACTTTTTCGCAGTTCGGAAGGGAATGCTTCAAGTCCTCCCCCGATCACCCGAGGACAGACCCAGGAGGGGCCTACCTTCATTCAATCTCCTGCCTCTTCGGAAGAATCCGAACCGCCTGCCGAACCACTGGTCCGAAGAAAGAAGAATTCTTCCTCTTCGGCAACATCGGGAGGAAACCCTCTGGCTCAAGGAGCCACACAAACCCAACAACAAACAGAGTCTGCCCCCAGACTGAAGCCCAACCCGCATCGGGAAATCCTCCAATTACTTCAACAGCCTCAATCGACCAATCTTCGGATGCCTTAAAAAGAAAAGGCCCGGAGATATCCAAAAAACGGAGCGTCTTTGACATATCCAAGTCTGAGCTCCGAAAAATGTTGAAGACCAAAAAACAAAAAACTTCCCATTCACAACCAGATTCTTCCCAACCCCGAACTCATAAAAAGACCAAGCCCAGGCCCGATCAGCAAAAAACTACAACCCCCGAACAACCAACACAACAACCTCCCGAGCCAAACAAAGAAAGAACACCCGATCAACCTCAACCATCTCCGGGGCAGACCAGTAAATCGGCCGGCAAACGACCAATGGTAGAGCAAGCCGAACCCATGGAAGAGCCGATATCCGAAGGTGATCCCTCTGCAACCGAGCCACCTCCGGAACAACCAACTGGTGAACCCCGTCCTTCTTTTTTCCCAGACGAAGCTAACACTAGCCTTCCATACACGGCTTACAACAGCTTCAACTTCCGAGCCGATAATAACGAATTCCATGACTATACCAATCGGGAGCTTATATATGCCACCGCCCTTCATCAAGGCCGGGTAAGAATTGCCTTTTAAGTTATTCCAAAAATTTCTTAAAGATTTCTAACCACCCTTCTTGATAATTCTCTATGTAGGCCTTGGCCACCTTCAGCGGTCTCCTTGGTCAGGAATCAAGGAAGGAAGACAGTGACACAAAGGCCAAAAAGATGAAGACCAAGTATAAGGCCTTGAAGAAGAAGAACAAAGAACTGATCGCCGAGAACACCAACCTCAAAACATCCAACGAGAACCTCCAACAACAGTTTGAGAGTGTTCTTGACATCAATAACCAACGGACAGAAGAGATCACCCGAATACAAACAGAGAATTCTGAAACATTGAAGAACTTTCAGCAACAAACCGAAGAACTCACCAAGCTGAAAGAACAGAACGCTCAATTAGCCTCCGATATCCAACGCCAACAAACCGCCAACGAAATTCTAAGGGAACAAGCTCGCCTTGGGACCCCCGAACTTCGTTATCAGATCTTGGAAGAGTACAGAGCATCTCCCGAATTGCTGGAGGAAATATTAAAACAGTTCCACAAAGGTTTTGAAGCTGCTGTGGCAAAGGCAGCAAAAGCCGGTGTGGACCCTTCAGTTTTCTCCGATTCCGACTCTGACTCTCCCGAGGATAATAATTGACCCCAAACTGCAAAGTTTTTTCTTTGTATTTTTTCTTTATTTCTTCCATGTAATCCACATCAATCTTATCAATGAATATTTCGGAATTTTATTAATGTCTTGTGCAACAATATAGTATGTACTGCAATTTTCTTCAAAATTTAGCTAAGTACAAGTAACTAAAACATTCCACCCGACTATTGGAAATATTTCCTTAATCTAGTTGCATGCCAAAAATTCTTCAATTCAGACCCAGACATATCCCGAAGACGATATGTCCCATATTTTACAACTTCAATTACTTCATAGGGTCCTTCCCAATTTGGCATCAACTTACCCGTGTTCAAGGGAGTAGATGCTTCTGCTTCCCGAAGGACTAAATCCCCGACTTCAAAACGTCTTTGTTTAACTCTCCGATTATAGTGTCTTGCCGTTTTTTGTTGATATACGGCCAACTTCATAACTGCAGCATCCCGAAATTCATCCACTAAGTCAAGGTTAAGACGAAGTCCATGATCGTTGTATAATTCATTAAAATTAACTCTCCGAAAAGAAGGAGAGCCAACCTCAACCGAGATTAAAGCTTCAGTCCCGTATGAAAGTCGAAAAGGAGAATCTCCCGTAGTCGTTCGGGGAGTTGTCCTATATGCCCATAAAACACTTGGTAACTCCTCGGGCCATCTTCCTTTAGCATCATCCAATCTCCTTTTGATGCCATTCAGTAGAGTTCTATTCGTTACCTCCACTTGTCCATTGGCTTGAGGATGGGCAACCGATACCCTTCGAAGCTGAATCCCCAAGTCAGATAAGAATTTTTCGAACTCAGGTCCTACGAACTGCAGCCCGTTATCGGATACAAGGACCATCGGGATTCCAAATCTGAAGACAATATTTTTCTTGAGGAAATGAATGCAATCCTGCTCGATGATTCGCCGAAGTGGCTTCGCCTCTACCCATTTGGTCATATAATCAATTGCCACTATCATATAGGAGAATTGTCCCTTGGCCTTCGGCATCGGCCCCACCAGATCAACACCCCAAATTGCAAAAGGAATTGGGGAAAGAACTGAAGATAGCTCTTCAGGTGGCCGATGTGCAACAGAACTGTTCAACTGACATTTGGGACACTTTTGCACAAACTCCTTTGCTTCCCGAAACATCGTCGGCCAATAGTATCCTTGACGGATGAGTTTATATGCCAATGACTTGGCCCCCATATGGTCACCGCAAATTCCTTCATGCACTTCCCGAAGAGCATACGAAGCCTCCGACGGGATAAGACACTTTGCCAAGGGTCCCGAATACACCCTTCGGAACAGATCTCCATCAATCAAACAAAAGTAGGCACTTCTATATTTTATCATTTTTGCCAAAATTTTATCGCTTGGCAACTTACCTTCGGCCAGATACTCTAAATAAGGAGTCAACCAGCAATTAGATCTTTCCACACATTTGACCTCCTTTTTCAGTATACTAGGTTCAATCAATTCTTCAATGTACACTGATCCCGATAAAGACTCGTTCGGGGTAGTAGCAAGCTTTGACAGAGCATCAGCCACAGTATTGTCATTCCGATCCACGTTTTGCAATGAATAAGAAACGAAGTATTGCAAAACACTCTTCACCTCGGACAGATACCTTGTCATTCTTGTTCCCCGAGCTTCATATTCTCCCTGAATCTGCTTTACCACAAGCTGGGAATCACTCATGATCAGCAAGCTCCTGACCTCCAAACTTCGAGCCAATCTTAGGCCAGCTAATATAGCTTCGTACTCCGCCTCATTATTGGTGGCTTTGAATTTAAACCGGATTGCTTGTTGGACTCTGAAACCTTCAGGACTTGTCAAAATTACCCCGGCTCCACTCAAGTCTGCTGTGGATGATCCATCAACATTCAAAGTCCAAGAATGAGAGGGATCTGGCTGCCCCCCAGCTATTAGTGTTACATCCGATCCCGAAGAACCGATTGTCTCTTTTTCGGAGAACATGCACTCCACCATAAAATCAGTCAATGCTTGGCCTTTTATCGCCGTCCGAGGACGGTATTCAATCGCGAACTGGCTTAGCTCAACAGCCCAAGCCACCATCCTTCCTGATGCATCAGGCTTTTGGAGAATCTTCTTTAAAGGTTGGTCGGTGTAAACAATTATTACCCGACCCTGGAAGTAATGCCTTAGCTTTCTGCTAGCTATTACCAAGGAGTAGACACACTTCTCTAAGTTGGCATACCTCGTTTCTGCATCCCTCAAGGCATGACTAACATAGTAGACCGGATTCTGTCGGCCTCCTTCTTCCCGAATCAGTACAGCACCAACAGCCAATGCACTTACAGCCAAATATACATAAAGTACCTCCCGGTTAATTGGCTTCTGCAGCAACGGAGCCGAAGATAGATATTTCTTGATGTTCTGGAATGCATCCTCACAATCCGAAGTCCAGTGAAATGATTTCTCGTTCTTCGGCCCTTTAAGAGTGTCAAAGAAAGGCAAACATCTTTCGGCCGATCGGGACATGAATCGCCGAAGAGCAGCTATCCGACCTGCCAATCTCTGCACAT
This sequence comes from Hedera helix, assembly GCA_947179155.2. Classification (NCBI taxonomy): domain Eukaryota; kingdom Viridiplantae; phylum Streptophyta; class Magnoliopsida; order Apiales; family Araliaceae; genus Hedera; species Hedera helix. The sequence goes on from OX359279.1 coordinate 2,912,198, forward strand.
CCTTAAATGACTTTGGGGACTTCATATCAATAACTGCTTTAATTTTTTCTGGGTTAGCCTCTATCCCCCTCTTACTGACTAAATAACCCAAAAATTTGCCTGCACCGAGCCCGAAAGTGCACTTGGTAGAATTCAACCGCATATTATGATGCCGAACTGTTTGAAAGCACTCTTCCAAGTCATTTAGATGGTCATGCACCCTTGCACTTCGAACGATCATATCATCCACATAAACTTCCATGTTCCGACCAATCTGTTTTCGGAAGACTTTGTTCATCATTCGCTGATAAGTGGCCCCGGCATTGATCAACCCGAATGTCATCCGGTTATATGCATAAATAGCCCGATGAGTAATGAATGATGTCTTCGGGATGTCTTGCTTCTCCATCAAAATCTGGTTGTATCCCGAAAAAGCATCCAAGAAGCTGAGTATAGCATTCCCCGAAGTAGCATCGATCAGTTGGTCGATGTGAGGTAGATGATAGAAGTCTTTCGGGCATGCTTTATTTAGGTCCGTGTAATCTATGCAAACTCTCCATTTCCCATTTTGTTTGCGGACCAGCACAACATTTGCAAGCCATTCCGGGTATTCAATTTCCTCAATAATCCCGGCATCTAATAACTTTCCCACTTCTTCATCAATTATTTTCTAGCGTTCGGGAGCAAAAATACGCCTCTTCTGAAAGACAGGCTTCTTCTCGGGATCAACGGATAGCTTGTGAATGGCCACGTCTTCTGCCATCCCAGGCATATCTCGGGGTGTCCAGGCGAAGATATCGGCATAAGTTCTGAGTAGTTCAATTAACCCCCTTTTTAAAGTATCTTGCAACCCGGTCCCTATTTTAATCAGCTTCTCGGTATTCCCCGGAATAAGCTGCACATTTTCAGTCTTTTCAGCTGGAGAGGCCAATGGCTCAGTAAGTCCCTCCGTGAACGGCTCAACATCAACTGTCAAAGTTTGTCTCATTTTGCTGACCCCGATCACTGGTGCTGTAAGAGTGTGCCTATAACATTTTCTGGCAATGTCCAGATCTCCCTTGACTTCCCCGACTCCATGTGGGGTAGGGAACTTCATTTTAAAATGGGCAATTGAAGTAACTGCTTGGAGTGCTGACAAAGTCGTCCTTCCAAGAATGGCATTGTAAGCCGAATCTACTTGCACCACGAAGAACTTGACATTGACTATTACTTGTCTGGGGGACTCCCCGAACACCATGGGCAGCTCAATTGTGCCGATTACTGGCACCGCTTCATTCCCTCCAGGTTCATGCGTTGGTAAGCATGACTGTATAAAACATCAACCGAAGACCCGTTGTCAATCATAATTCTTTTCATATCGACGGGCCCTACTTGGGCAGTTATCACCAATGCCCCTTCATGAGGTTCAACTGAGTCAACTGGATAGTCCTCATCTGAAAATGAAATCACCGACCCCGGATATAATCGTTCTGTTTTAATCGGCTGCTCTGCTAAAGCCATCACCACATCCGAGGTGGATCTTCTGCGTTTTCCCGATGACTTTATGGGCATACCCCCACTTATGACATCAATGACCCGTCTCGGCTGACTCCCACTAGCCTCGTTATGATCGTTCTTTTGAGGCCGAACCCCCTGTGGGACTATTTTCCCGGCAACAAAATGCTGCAGTCGTCCATGTTGGATATTTTTCTCAATCAATTTCTTTAAATCTGGACATCCTTCAGCATCATGTCCTCTGTTCTGATGGTATTCACATAACTGATTTTGAAATCCTTCATAACCCCTTTTACTCCGTGGGGGTTCATAAAACTGAGTACCCCTGATTTCATTCAGCACCTGCACCCGATCAGTATTCAGGGGAGTAAATTATTTTTGTCCAAATCTAGGTTGGGCGGGTGGTTTATTAGCCTGATTATTGCCCCTCGGGCCCAACCTATCCATCACATCCGACTTCCCTTCCTTAGGTTTGTACTGTTCAGATCCCCTCTGATTTTTGGACAAAGTAGTCATGGCCTCTTCAATGACAATGAAATTCTCGGCTCGTTCATAAGCATCGGCCAGATCCTTCGGTGGTTTGAACATTATATTCTTCATTAGCTTCTTTGATCTGTAGATGTCCAACCCCGTTGTGAAGAAGCCCAACGCATGGGTCATATCCAGGTTTACTACGGCCCCTGCCGCCTCCCTGAATCTTTACACGTACTGGCCAAGGGTCTCATCTCCCTTTTGTTTGATTTGCATCAACGATGCAGTCAGCTTACCCCTTCTTTTGTTGCTGCCGAACCGGTCATGGAATTTATCACACAGCTCCTTCCATGAATTAATGCTCCCCGGCGGCAGAGACACAATCCACTGTTTTGCTGCCTTCTTCAGAGTGGTTATGAAAATCTTGCACATCCCTGCATCTGAATGGTTATAGTACCCCATCACAATCTCATAAGAGTTGGTATGGTCGTAGGGATCTCCAGTGCCATCGAAAGACTCCAATGGTGGCAGCTTCATCTTCAGATCAGCCTTCTCCATATTGATCACAGCTGAGAATGGAGAATTGGTATTGGTGGGCTTTGCTACTGCCTTTACTTCGGCCAGTTGTCGTTCCAATTCTACCATCATTTTCAGTAATGGATCATCACTATCATTAGCTTTCTGAATATCAGGTTCAGCCCCTGAATTCCTTCTCGGGCTACGAACTTCCCGATCATCACGAATATAACCCGCACCTCTCCTCGGGCTCCGTATCTCCCGATCATCGGGCACATACCCCGAACCTCTCCTCGGGCTCCTGATTTCTCGATCATTCTGCACATATCCCGAACCTTTCCTCGGGCTTCGTATTTCCCGATCATTGGGCCCATACTCGGGCTCCTACTTCGGGCATGACGTCTTTGGGGAGATGGTGAACGCCTCCTTCGATCTAAATAAGTGGATCCCCTATCCCTAAAGGGGGTCGGCCCTCCACCTGCTTGCTCCGACTGTGGCTTTGGTGGGCCATAGCCATTTCCGACTCCATATTGTGATGTGGGTGGGTCATTCACCCGTCCCTGAACCCCTCTACTCTGGGGTGTCTGTATTCCAGACCCTTGCACTGTGTTCTGAGGCTCTTCATCTCTTTTCAATTCTGTCAGTAGAACAGCCCATCCTTCTTGCTGATGTTGAAGAGATAACATAGTCTCCTCTGCCGCTTTAATCCTCTGTCTTTTAATAGACTCCCTTTGCTCATGGAGATCTTCTCCTCCAACCATGTGTTCCCGAACAGAATCTTGACGAATGGTCCCCCTATCATGTCCCATACCAGGAGAGTCAAAGGAAGACAAACGCTGACGAACTGAGTTAGAGTGTGATGCCATCGATCCTCCCCTTTGATGGGAAGGACCCAATCTATCCTTCACCGAGCCTCTAACCGTTGGTGTTGACGAACCTGTCCGCTCCACATGATTACTCTGATAATCCATAATCCTGCTAAACTTGCTTCTTACTTCAACTGTGATTTTTCAAACAGAACGACCCTCCTTCTATAGCGCCAATGTTAACGCCAAATTTTGTAGCACCCGTTTAAATCACAAAATAACGAATGAAATCAAACGCCAAACACAATTAATTCAGAGAAATTACTGTAAAGACACAAGAGATTTACGTGGAAACCCAAATCGGGAAAAAATCACGGGGAAAGAGAATAATTCACTAAAATGATGATGGTGTTTACAGATTTCTCTGGTAGTAGAGAGCTTGTATGCTGGAAAATTGGTTCTGTTTTTATAAGTAAGTAATCAGTCGTTCAGTAGTCTTTTTTCTTTCCTGTCGTTTCCCTTTTATATGCCCATGCAGCCATAATTGCCAGCATTAATCAACCAAATAAACGTCTCTCTTTCAAACAACCGTTATTCCCAAGCAGTCTTTTCATATTCCAAGTAGGCTGACTTTTCTTCTTCCAAACAACCCATCCGTCCAAATGAGGAGTCCAATAACTAAATCTGCCAAGCCCAACCTAGTAATTAACATGGACCAACTGAATAATCTAATATGGGCCAACCCGAACCCGGGCCCAAACTATCTCAGCCCAACAATATATATATATATATATATATATATATATATATAGAGAGAGAGAGAGAGAGAGAGATAATTTCTTTCCAATTGCTCATGAAACTATGAAAAGTCTAATTACATTTATTGGATAGCTAGCTAGATATATAAGGGTTGGAATGAAAACAACTCTCTCTGATCAGGGGCAGAGTTACTAGTCGGCTTCGTCGGCCGTAGTTTGTCCCAATTTTTTTTTTATATTAAGTATACTATATAATTAAATAGTCTTAAGTTGAAATAATCTTGTACCCAGTTCAAAGTGTCTTTAAGTTTGAATAGTCTTACTTAACCCAGATTAATTTCAATTATTGGCTCCACTCCTATCTCTAACAAAATCAATGGGAGTTGCTTTGTGTGAAATAAAAATGAAGTTCATTGCACGAAATTTAGTAGAAATAAAAATAATAAATTATATAAAAAAATACAATAAAAGTAATATCGATGCGAGTTGTGTGAAAATAAAAGTAATAAGCTAATCTATGATAGTGACTAGTATTGCTACAATTATAAAAAAGGTTTTATAAAAAAATAACTTACAAAATAAATTTCTTAAATTATAATTAATTGATATTTATCTCAACAATAATATTTCCGTGACTAAAAATAGATATTAAAAATAGATCCGAAATTATGTTTATGACACTAATTAATTTAATTATTAGGTTCACTTATACATGATTCACCATTACATTGGGGGCAGAAATGTGTCACGCTGTTGCAAAAATTCAACATTGGGTTAGCACTGAAAAATAAGACAACTTATACATATTTAATAGTACTTTGGTCACATAGCGTAGTGCCGTAGCTCGGAAGCATTGTAAGATCCCGAATTTTATGAAATGCAAAATTTAATTTTTCTTCATATATTTAATTTTTCTTCTGAAACAGTAAGTAGTTAAATTGATAAAGTTAAAAGTTAAGGATGTTATGTGCAAATTATATTTTGTCGAGGAATATTCGTTTGGTCGGGGAATATTCGTGTCGTACGACGGCGTCGAAATAACAAATTATTGGTGGACCCCACAACGGAATATTTGTCGGATATAGAAAACGACAGAAATAACCTTTTTAAATAAAAATAGTCAACGAAATTGTTAAAATACCAGTGATAAAAGAATAGTAACATACAGTAATTTATGGTATTTTACTGTAGCATGCGATACTCTACAGTAACACACGGTATTGCATAGTGTCTCATATTATTGGTCTGATAATTGACACCGTAACTGTTACGCATCATTTCATCGATAATTGTCACTGCATAATATTTTATATTATCAATTTAATAATTGTTGCTGCACTGTTTTTTAAAATTATTGAACCTAATAATTGTCACAGTAACATATGCACAGTAATTCACATTATTGAATCAATAATTGTCATGACACAGTAACGTATTTTTCTTTTATATACTTTCTGCATTATTGTTATCTCTATTACGGTGTTATTTAAACAGTTGTATTTCATTAATTAATTGACTTGATATCTAACTCAGAAAGCTAACTATACTGTATTTATAACAATTAGTCATAATAATGAATGGTGTAGATTAAAGTGTGAATTATTGTTGAATAATTGAATTGATAAAGTTATTTGTTTATAATATAAAGTTAGGTGATATGAAATGAATAGTGTAGATTAAAGTGTAAATTATTGTTGAATAATTGAATTGATAAAGTTATTTGTTTATAATATAAAGTTAGGTGATATAAATTGAATGGTATAGATTAAAGTGTGAATTATTGTTGAATAATTGAATTGATAAAGTTATTTGTTTATAATATAAAGTTAGGTGATATGAAATGAACGGTTTGGATTAAATTAGGAATTTTGGTTATGATAAGATTTTTGGCTATAAATAGAGGACTTAACTTAAGAAATTTTTCATAACATTCTTACATACATTTTCTTCCACTCTCTAAATACTTCTTTGTGTAAGTTTTCTCTAAGTGTTCTTAAGTCATTCCTAGTTTTGAAATCTTTTGCATTCTTCTTTGAATTCCCGAGTGGAATTTTCTTATGTACAGTAACTCTTTCGAAAAATCATAGTAAATTCATTAATTGTCAGAATTTAATGAATTAAAAGTCTGTCTCTTCAGTTTTTCGTCCTCTACAACTTTGAAGAAGGAAGAAAAGTCATCTGAAGTCATCTTCATGCCTTAAAATACTAAAAACCGTAATCTATTCTGATTTTCGTCACTATTTTCAGTCTTAGTTTTGAAAATTCATAACTCATTCATATTGTATGTTCCATAATAGATGAACTTCATTATTTCAACTGAACCTTCCTATTTTACATGAACCTTTCTATTGAACTGTAACCGTTATTCTAAACTGTGGATCTTGAATATCATTTTTAAATTTCACTCCACATCATGTTGACAATTTGGACATTATTTGAATATGTACAAAGTAAACTTCTGATACTTATTGTTTATCATGTTTCTTCTGTTCATCATTTATATCATTCTAATCATCCAAAATCAAGTTGTTGTGAATATCTGTGGCCGGGGGCACAGATGCGATATAATTGTTGAACAGATGATAGGTTAAAGGCAATATAATAGGTTAAATGTGATACATCTGTTCGGTGTTTTTTATGGCACGTGGTGAATGTTCTCTTTGGCCCGTAGTGCAAAGATGAACTATTGTTTGGTATGATTATGACCAAAGGCTGAATCTGGTATAATCATTACCGTTGGTGTTATATTGAATGTCTTTGGCCCGTAGTGCAAAGATAAACTGTTGATCTGCATGATTATGATCAGGAACTGTGAAATTGTATTATCTTGACTAATAATATTTCAGATGATAAAAGTTGATGATGTTTTTCCTAAAAAGAGAACCGAGTGGACATTATAGTCTGCATTATTCTTCTAATAGATTGCTCATTCCGCTGCTATTATTGATCTGAACGTTGTTCAAGAATTTAACTGCAGTTTTTGATATAAACCTTGTAGTCTATTGTATTCTATCAAGAACTCAACTGTTGAAGGCTAATGATAATTTATTCGTCATTATCTTAGTCATGATATTTCTAACTGGGCTATTTGAGCTCACCCTTTCTTTTGTTCCATTATTTTTCAACAGGAGATGAAAACGTAATGGGGTCTAGCCGGGGGATGGAGTGAGGGTCCGAGGAATAGCTATCATAGTCTTCACATGTTGTAAAATAGTGTGGCAATAATAGTGAAGACTTAGTTGTGTATTATTATACACTGTATTGTTGTACGTTGTGCTTTGTTGTAATAATTTTGTTGTAGTCTTTTGACGACTCAAGTTTGGGCTGTGTGGGCCCAGATTTGGGGGCGTCACAAGCATGTTCAGCAATTTTTGGTTTATAAATCGGTGGGTTAATTCAAATTAATTAAAACGGTTGAGTTGGTTATTTATTCTTAAATTATTTGAGTTGATTAAAATTTTGACTAATTTATATTATAAAGCGGGAGAGAGAAATGATATAAATACAAAAGTGATTTTTTTTATTTTATTCTTTAAATTTTTTCTCTTTCTCACTATCTCTTATCTCTTATTTTTTTAGCATTTTATTTTATTTTTTTAACAAAAACGTAAATGAACTTTTGGACTTAGATTTGTATCCCTGTTAAATGAAGGGTTAGATTAATAGTTTGGCAGCTGATAGAGAAAAATAAATATTTTGAGTTTAAAAAGGATAAATTTGGAATTAAAAAAAAATATACTTTTGAAATTTACACAAAAAATAACATTTCAATTTCCTTCCGCTTTATAATATAAATAGATATAGATACGTAGATTTATAAAAGGGACCTGGCATTCCGGAGGTTAATGCATATATATATATATATATATATATGAAATGCAGGCGAATATGGTGGTGAAGGTATACTGGAGGGATCCAAGGGAGAACCTATGTGCAAGCTAGATTCTCTTGTTGTTGGAAACACTCTTAAAAATAGAGCTGCAAACGAACTGAACTGTTCGCGAACTGGTTCGATTCAGTTCGAGTTCGACTAATTGCTCTTTTTGAGCCGAACTCGCACATGGTATCGAGTTCGATTACTCGATCGAACATATTTGCGAACCATGTAGTTCGATTTGACTATGTTCGTGAACGATTCGGTTTGGTTCGAGTTCGATTCGACTAGCTAGTGTTCGACACGGTTCTATTCGGTTCGGTTCGTTTGCTATTCAATTTGAATTGTATTTCTTACATGTTTAATATTTTTAAATTCTAAATACAAATAATTAGTTATTTCATATTAAATTTTAAAGTTTGTCTTATCAATAATTGTTAATTTTTTAGTAATTTTCTTTTTTTATTACTTAAACATCTTTTTATTTTTTTAATAATTGATTAGAAGTACACATGTTTATTAAATAATTAATAAACAATAATGTGTACTTCTTCACCTGCAATTTAATTAAAATAATTGTAATATTTTCATAAATTTTTTAAAAATGATTGTTAGATTATTATAATTTATATCACTGATAATTTAATAAATTATAACCCATGTCATAAATCACATAAATAATGTCATTAATCTTCATGCAATGACAATTTGACATTAATTAAAGAATGATACAATACAATTTCTTACATTTGCTTGAGTTATTGAAATTGCCAAATCAAGATAGAGAATAGAGAAATCAAGTTATCAATGTATCGAGACTTCACTAATAGAGTAATAATCATTGTTTACATCAACCTATCGTCCATCAACCATATAATTAAAAGTGCAAACTTGATATTAAAAATTTTAAATTTTTTAGTGTTACAGACTTACAGTGTATATGTGAGACGGTGAAAAAAAATAATTAAGTAACTTTGTTTTATGCAATTAAGTAATCATATTTAGTATAAAAAATAGTGTTTAAAAAGTTTAATAATCCAATAAAGCAATGTCACGGTACCGTTTGTATGAAATTAAAATGAGTTAATAATTTAAATTAAAATAAGCAAAAAGGTGGGGGAAAAAACAAAAATACAAAAAGTCTCTAAATTACTTTGAGCCTTTTATATTAGAATTGTATTTAATTTACAAAATTGTAAAATTTAATATATTACTTTAGTTTTTTAGAAAAAAATTATTTAGTTTTAAACAATATAATTATGAAAATTATAAACTTTTTATAAAATAATTCTCAAGATTTATTTTATTCAAAAGTTATTCAAAAGTTAATTACCACATCTCTTTTGAATTAAAAATTCATACTTGAGCAGTTGATTTTATTAGTTATATTTCAGAACGGAAGAAGTATCTAGTAGTAATACATTTCAATGTTAACAACTTAACAATATTAGTTTATTAGATATTGAATTAATCTAAATCAACTAAATTCACATTATTTTAAATTTTAGAATTTTATAATTTCATTATAAGAAAATCTCAAATAAGACTCTTTTTATAAAATAGATGGAGTATTTTTTTTCTTTTGTTTTACCTAAAAGTAAAAAATACAAAAATATGAAAATAATTAATTAATTGAGGAAGTAGTAATATCGCCCTTTTTTGGGTTAATTGAAAGTAGTAATATTTATTTATTTTAGACTAATTAAGTAATTAACAATAATATTGATCACTATTACTAATTTAATATATATGAATATATTATAATATGATATATTATATTTTATTTGGCTATTCCTAATTCCTAAATAAGCTCGAGTATCTGAGTCCCCTTAGCCTTATAATTAAATTTTAAATTTTTCAAAAAAAATAAAAATATTTGGCCTAATTTTTGCGAACTCGAGCATAATAGGCAAACTCGAGCATTATAAGCGAACTCGAGCATGCTCGCGAATTCGAGCATTATAGTCGAACTCGAACATATTCGGGAACTCAAGCATACTCGCGAACGAGCATGTTCGTGAACTCGAACATGTTCGCGAACTGTTCGTGAACACTAACGAACCGAACTTGCACAAGTGCGTTGGTTCGATACTGCTACTCGAACATGTTCGAGTTCGACTAATGAGGTTTGAGTTCGACAATGTTCGATTCGGTTCAGATCGTTTGTAGCCCTACTTAAAAGGTACTATTACTATTAACCCACCTGGCTACCTATTTACATACACTTATTATTAATTCATGCACCCTATTTAATTATGTCAATAATAAAATATATAAACCATATATAGGTCACCAACCCCTCTAATGCATATTATAGCTCAAATGCCTCTTAGGCTATTTAAGATTTTAAAATATATTTTAGAAAATAATTAGGATCGAATTAAATATGTTAGCGTAAGAGATTTATTAAAACTCCAATACATTACATTTGATATTACATTTCTCTTGAGCATATATAATTGTAATTATGTTTCTTAAGATTTTTTATATTTTTGTAATAACTTTTAAATTGCTTTTTTTTTCCTATAATTTTTCATGTTCTAAATATAATTTTGAAGTTATTATATTAAGATTAACATAATTAATACGAACGCCTTATGTCATGTTTAGAGCAGTAGCCAAACATAATGATATTTTGCCAATTCGTGATATTGGATCATTTTAAGTCTTCTGTGGTCCTATGGAAGAAAGAAGCCAAGGAGTAGCATATCAAATTTTTATATAAACAATCAATTTATTAGTTTGATTTTTGAATTTTTTTTAATTTTTTATTTATTACCAAAACATGCTCATCTGTTTTTGAATGTGAAAGTAAAACTACTTCGACAACCATTATAATTGATTGAAACAAGAAGAAATATGACTTCTACATTAGTATATCGATTGATCGAGTTGACTTTGATTTTACCAGTTGTGACTGCTACTGTTGAAAGAGTATTCTCTACGATGAAAATTATCAAGATTAATTTACGTAATAAAATAGGAGACGAGTATATGAATGACAATATGGTACTTTATATTGAAAATGATATTTTTTCAACAATTGAAAACGAACAAATTTTGAGACCTTTTTAAGCTATGCAAACTCGCAAGATATAATTACCTCTTCTCAGTCGTACAATCGAAAGAAGCACTCTAAGTGTCAATAAATAAATTTTTTTTACTAATGTATTTTGATCTCCTTCTAAAAACGTTCTGGTTCCGTCACTGTCTACACACACAATAACTAAACACTATATCAAATACTATATCCATTTATACTATTCAAAAATAGGGTATAACATAAATTTTAATGTCATATTTTATTTTTTAATAATATAAATAATTATAGTGTTTAATTATTATATGTGTATGCATTTCTGTAATAGAGATAAATCTAATATAACAAAATGCAAGGGATTTTGAAAAAAAAAAATCTTCCGCTCATCTCCTAATATTTGATCAGAACCGTCCAAAAATTAGGATAAATCTCACCGTTCATTATTTCCTTTTAACAGCCATTCGTTATTTCCTCTTTGCCCTAGAGCAACAGCTTCCTCTTCCATCCCTTTCAATCGTTTCTTCATCTCATCCAACTCCTACAAACACAAACCCATTCTCTCTCCTCCGCCTCCAATCTGAAGAATACTATTGCAAACACAAACCCAGAACCGATGCACACCACAACCGCCTTCCGCAGCAGACTCTCCGCGCTCAACAGCTGTGAAACATCATGGCTTCAGGGTTGTGAGGTTTATGGATGCTAAGTTATTTATATGGCTTCAGGGTTGTGAGGTTTGCTAAGTTATTTATACTTTTGAGTCTTGGACAATCATTTTTTTATTTATGTATTTAAGTTTGTTGTTAGACTGTGAAAATCAATTTCTTTGGTATTTTTTTTAGGACTAATGGGAGTATCTGATTAGTATACTTATATGTGAACTTAGGTTGGAATCAAGTAAAAGCTCGATACAGAAAATTTTCCTTTGGTCAACTACTTGGCCAATAGAGGCATAATTATGTTAATATTTTGTTTAATCATATTTGGGAATAGCTCACATTTGTCAGAGATGTGATGGAGGTGCCAAATACCATAGTTTTGTGAGGCTGACCTCTTTTTTTTGTGCAAAAGAGATGACAAGTAAGTTTATTACCTTATAGTTCATTACGAGCTAGGTTGATTTATTTTTACCCTTTTACGTGTACTGATTATTCCTTTGTGCTTTAAGTTTGGATATTCTTTAGGGTTCAATTTTGCATGCCTTTGTGTAAGCAGAGAATTTGGTTTTGGGAGTTGGTTATTCTTACATATATCAAGCATTGAGAAGAGCTGAACATAATGATAACTGATGTGATCAAGTTGTGAGGTTTGGATTTGGAGGTTTTTAATTTTCAAAATTGCAGCATGTTTTGAAACTTTGTTTGTATGGTACTGCTTTATGGTGCAGTATGGTACTACTCCGAGGAAATAAATTAGTTCAAGACATCCATATGATGTTGCTTTGGCAAAACACATTATTTAGCCCATTGTACTTGGAAAAAATTAGTTGGCGGCTTAAGAAACTAGAATAAAATAAAACTGTAGTTGGTAACAACAAGTGAGTAGGTGGTGAATGTGAGCTTGGGTTTTGATACTTGAGTTTAATTTTTTTTGTACTACACTGTTTTTGGACATTTGACTAATTAGTAGTGTGAATTAATGTGTTTATTTTTATTTTTTTTAAAATATTAAGTTTGGTCTTTGGTGACATTAGTGGTATGGCTTTTTTGACATTTAGATTATGATTTATGGGTTGTTGTTAGTAGCTTTACATATGGAGTTTGTGCTATATTAGGTTGTTTATTTTATGGTGACAGATGATAGTTTTGTGGATTCGTGTACATTGCAGTGGTGTTTGCATTCGTGTACATTGCAGTTGTTGTTTATCTCTTGAACTAAGTTCAATTTGAAATTTGATGAGCTTGATTGGTAGTGGTGGGACAAATGATTGATCAAATGGTTGACTTGACAAAGTTTGTAGGGTTTTGGGTTTTATTTTGACTTTCTTAATGGGAAATTATGGATGCCCTATTCTACATTTTTGGTTTCAAGCTAATGATTCAGATAAGTTTTTAAATCCCCTGGTAATTGGTGTTAGCAAGTTACATCACAAATTATGTCCAAGGAATCAATATTTAAATCCATCTGTGTATAAGGTAACATAAGAAAATGGATTGTTATGCCACATTTCATGTATGTTATACCAAGTGAATTCATAAACCAAATGAGAGGGATTTCATATGTCCAATTCCAAACTAAAGGATTTTTATGTACACTAATGAGCTATGGAGCAAGCTTGGCATAAGTAAACCAAATGAGAGGGATTCCCTAAGTTTTAATTGTTGAATGATATGTCTTTATATTTTTTTAAACAAGGACTGCTATGTTTTATAAAATAGGGGTTGCTATGTTGCAAAGGAAAGGGGGTTGTTTTGTTTTTCTCGATTTTTCTTAATGAGGTAAGAGTATTTGCATACTTCTTCGTGAATTAAATGACAAGTCCATAACAAATATTTGATATCTTGAAGTTTTGTTATAATTTGATATGTTTGAAGTACCATTTCTTATCACGTAGCTTAGGAGATAAATTAAATTCTTTCATTTTATTCAATTGTTATTAAATTATTTCATTTCATTCAATTGTTGATATTCGTAGTGCCATAGGCACGGGTTAATGCTAGTAGATATACATGGTGACTTCTGATTGGTTGACAAAGATTTTTGGCCATCTTAAACACGTGAAGGAGGACAATCAATTCGGGACAGGAGCGTGGACTATGGACTCCCCTAACTTTGGATTGCGTAAAGGCTGTTTTTTTGTCTTTCAACCATTAATTTGGAATATACTAGTTACAGTTTGGAAAGTTGCATAAGCCGGTATGGTTTCAAGCTTCAATTTTTTTGACATATGATATTTGTGTTGATTTGTGTGAAGATAAGATTTTTTTTTTGGCATACACAAGTAGGGGTGTGCAAACTTTGGTTTTTTTTTGACATATGATAATTGTGTTGACTTGTGTGAAGATAAGATTTTTTTTTGGTAAACACAAGTAGGGGTGTGCAAATTTTGATTTTTAAATTGATATCCGTTATTATTATTATTAAAAAAAAATTAACGTTTATTATTATTAATAGCAGATATTGATTTTTTGTTTTTAATTTTGACTATTTACTTTAATTTTAAAGGATATAAATAATATATGTCATATAAAATTCTATGACAAATACATACCATGTGTTACTCCCCATATATATATATATATGTAATAATGAAAAGGATGGCTACTTTTTGTTATTTGTAGATAATTTTCTTTGTTGGGTTTTGCCGTGGGCTACTGATAACATGTGTTAGACCTTACTATTTTAGTGGGCTGGTATAATAAATAAATGAAAGAGCTTGACAATTTGCAAAAAAAAAATTACAATACTAACTAAATTGGTATAAAATCGATATATATATATCATACCGTATCAAACCGGTACCAACTGGGGATTTACCGTACCGAATCGGTATCAACTGGTACGAGATATCGGTAAGTCGGTAATGATATTTATTTTTGAGTAAATTCGATATTCGGTATGGTTCGATACGGTATGGTATTTGTGACGCCCCCAAATCTGGGCCCACACAGCCCAAACTTGAGTCGTCAAAATACTACAACAAAATTATTACAACAAAGCACAACGTACAACAATACAGTGTATAATAATACACAACTAAGTCTTCACTATTATTGCCACACTATTTTACAAAACGTGAAGACTATGATAACTATTCCTCGGACCCTCACTCCATTCCCCGGCTAGACCCTGTTATGTTTTCATCTCCTGTTGAAAAACAATGGAACAAAAGAAAGGGTGAGCTCAAAAGCCCAGTAAAGAATATCATGACTAAGATAATGACGAATAAATTATCATTAGTCTTCAACAGTTGAGTTCTTGATAGAATACAATAGACTACAAGGTTTATATCAAAAACTGCAGTTAAATTCTTAAACAACTTTCAGATCAATAATAGCAGCGGAATGAGTAATCTATTAGAAGAATAATGCAGACTATAATGTCCACTCGGTTCTCTTTTTAGGAAAAACATCATCAACTTTTATCATCTGAAATATCATTAGTCATGATAATATAAATTCACAGTTCCTGATCATAATCATGCACATCAACAGTTCATCTTTGTACTACGGGCCAAAGATATTCAATATAGCACCAACGGTCATGATTATACCAGATTCAGCCTTTGGTCATAATCATACCAAACAACAGTTCATCTTTGCACTACGGGCCAAAGAGAACATTCACCACGTGCCATAAAAGACACCGAACAGATGTATCGCCTTTAACCTATTATATCGCCTTTAACCTATCATCTGTTCAACAAATATATCACATCTGTGCCCCCGGCCACAGATATTCACAACAGCTTGATTTTTGGATGATTAGAATGATATAAATGATGAACAGAAGAAATAGGATAACAATAAGTATCGGAAGTTTACTTTGTACAGATTCAAATAATGTCCAAATTGTCAACATGATGTGGAGTGAAATTTAAAAATGATATTCAAGATCCACAGTTCAGAATAACGGTTACAATTCAATAGAAAGGTTCACGTAAATAGGAAGGTTCAGTTGAAATAATGAAGTTCAACTATTATGGAACATATAATATTTTCAGGAATTATAGAAGCAATAGTTCCATAATAAATTTCGATTTAGGAGTATGAAAGAAAATAATATCCCTTACCGTAGCAGGTTTGATTAACAAAAGGTGAAGGAAATTAATACAAAGGGTTATTCACCAACAGGCGGCAATCCGCTCCGTAAGGTTATTCCCACAATTTAATAGAATTTGAGTACAAAGAGTTATTCACCAAACAGGCGGCAATCCGCTCCGTAAGGTTATTCCCACAATTTAATAGAATTTGAGTACAAAGAGTTATTCACCAAACAGGCGGCAATCCGCTCCGTAAGGTTATTCTCAGAGATTAATAATGAATGAATACGAAAGGTTATTCACCAACAGGCGGCAATCCGCTCCGTAAGGTTATTCCCACAATTTAATACATGGAAATAAAAGGCACGTCTTATGAGTAAGGAAGAAACAATATTATTATCGAGAATCAAATAATGATAATCCCTTACCATAGTATGTTTGAATAATGGAAGATGAAAAAAATGGTATCCCTTACCGTAACACGTGACTGGATATTGATTTAAATGAGGTTGATTAACTTGAACAGTACACGTATACTTATAGATCTTCACAAATACTCAAGATGACTTAAGCACACTTAGAGAGAACTTTCACAAGAAGTATTTAGAGAGAGAAAGAAAGAACAAGTAAGGAAGTTTATGAAAAATCCTTAAGTTAAGGCTTCTATTTATAGCCAAAAATCTTATCATTCATTTAATCTAAACCATTCATTTAAAGATCACCTTTTAATCTACACCATCCATTTCAAATATTATATTATCTTTAATCTACACCATTCATTTCATATCACCTAATAATCACCTAACTTTATATTATAAACAAATCAATTTAATTATTCAACAATAATTCACACTTTAATCTACACCATTCATTTCATATCACCTAATAATCACCTAACTTTATATTATAAACAAATCAATTCAATTATTCAACAATAATTCACACTTTAATCTACACCATTCATTTCATATCACCTAATAATCACCTAACTTTATATTATAAACAAATAACTTTATCAATTCAATTATTATGACTAATTGTTATAAATACAGTATAGTTAGCTCTTAGATATCAAGTCAATAAATTAATGAAATACAACTGTTTAAATAACATCATAATAGAGATAACAATAATGTAAAATAAAGCATACGTTACTGTGTAATGACAATTATTGATTCAATAATGTGAATTACTGTGCATATGTTACTGTGACAATTATTAGGTTCAATAATTTTAAAAACAGTGCAACAACAATTATTGACTCAATGATATAAAATACAGTGTAATGACAATTATTAAATCAATAATGCAAAATACTGTGTAACAACAATTATTGAATTGATAATATAAAATATTATGCAGTGACAATTATCGATGAAATGATGCGTAACAGTTACGGTGTCAATTATCAGACCAATAATATGAGACACTATGCAATACCGTGTGTTACTGTAGAGTACCGTGTGCTACAGAAAATACCATAAACTACCGTATGCTACTATTTTTTTATCACCGGTATTTTAACAGTTCCGTTGACTATTTTTATTTAAAAAGGTTACTTCTGTCGTTTTCTATATCCGACAAATATTCCGTTGTGGGGTCCACCAATAATTTATTATTTCGGCGCCGTCGTACGGCACGAATATTCCCCGACCAAACGAATATTCCCCGACAAAGCGAATATTGTCCGACAAAATAAAATTTGCACATAACATCCTTAACTTTCAATTTTGTTAATTTAACCACTTACTGTTTCAAAAAAAATATATATGAAAAAAAATTAAATTTTGTATTTCATAAAATTCGGGGTCTTACAACCTCCCCTCCTTATGAAATTTCGTCCCCGAAATTGACGTACCTGACATATCGAAGAGGTAAGGATACTTAGATTTAATCTCAGATTCTAGCTCCCAGGTCATTTCCTCAGTATCTTGGTTCCTCCATAAAACCTTAACTTGAGGTATAACCTTTGAGCGTAGGATCTGCTCCTTCTTATCCAGGATCTTAACAGGTACCTCCTCGTATGTTAAATCCTCTGCTATAACGTCTGGTTCTAACTCAATGACGTGGTTTGGGTCCTTCACATATTTACGTAACATAGATATGTGAAAAACGTTATGGATGCGAGACATACTTGGTGGTAGGGCTAGTCTGTAGGCTACGGTTCCTATTCGATCGAGGATTTCAAATGGGCCAATAAATCGAGGGTTGAGCTTTCCTCTCTTTTCGAATCTCGTAACCCCTTTCCATGGAGAAACACGTAAGAATACATGATCTCCGACGTTGAAACTTTCGTCTCTCCGATGAAGATCAGCATAACTCTTTTGTCGTTCTTGTGCGGTCTGTATTCGTTGTCGGATCATTTGGATCTTTTCGGTCGTCAAGCGTACCAACTCGGGTCCCAACAACTTTGCTTCTCCTACCTCATTCCAACATATTGGAGAGCGACACTTCCTTCCATACAAAGCCTCGAATGGAGCCATGCCTATGCTTGCTTGGTAACTGTTGTTGTAAGAAAATTCCACCAATGGCAAGTACTTATCCCAACTTCCTTTGAAGTCTAATACACAAAGTCTCAAAAGATCTTCGAGGGTCTGGATCGTCCTTTCCGATTGTCCGTCCGTTTGAGGATGGTATGCAGAACTAAAACGTAGTTCAGTGCCCATAGCTTTTTGTAGACTGATCCAAAAGCGTGAAGTGAATCTAGGATCTCGATCAGAAACTATGGAAACTGGCATGCCATGCAATCTCACGATCTCATTTATGTACATACCGGCAAGACGTTCAAGTGAAAAGTTTTCTCGTATAGGCAAGAAATGAGCAGATTTGGTCAATCTATCTACGATCACCCAAATTGCATCTAAGCCTTGAGAAACTTTTGGAAGACCCATCACGAAGTCCATATTGATGTGTTCCCATTTCCATTCGGGAACTTCAAGTGATTGTAATGGACCTTTAGGAACTTGATGCTCTGCCTTGACACGTTGACAAGTTAGGCACCTTGAGATAAACTCCGCAATCTCTCTTTTCATATTATTCCACCAAAATGTATGTCGAAGATCTCGATACATCTTGGTACCTCCTGGGTGGATTGCAAACGGCGTGTTGTGTGCCTCCATCATGATTTTATGCTTTAATTCAGGATCGTTAGGAACACAGAGTCGAGAGTTGACTCGAAGTATTCCTTTCTCGTCGATTCTTGCTTCGGGAATGGCACCTTCTTGTACTTTCTTTATCATGTTTATCAGTTCCGGATCGGTAGCTTGAGCAGCTTTAATTTTATCGATTAAAGTTGGTTCTACTCGCACGTGAGCAATCTTCGAGTGGGTCCCTGGTGTCTTTAGCTCTATCTCCATCTTTTGCAAGTCGTACAAAATACACTTTTGTGTTGTCAGCAGTGCACTTGTACTTGCATAAGATTTTCTGCTCAAAGCGTCAGCTACAACGTTCGCCTTTCCCGGGTGATACTGGATTGTGTGGTCATAATCCTTTAACAGCTCAAACCAACGTCGTTGTCGCATGTTGAGTTCCTTCTGGGTGAAGAAATACTTGAGACTTTTATGATCCGTATAGATATCCACTTTTTCTCCGTACAAGTAGTGTCTCCAGATCTTCAACGCGAAAACGACTGCTGCCAACTCTAGATCATGAGTAGGATAATTTTTCTCATAATCTTTGAGTTGTCGAGAGGCATAGGCTATAACCTTTCCATGTTGCATAAGGACACAGCCTAGACCTTTGCCAGAAGCATCGCTGTAGATAACAAATTCTCCTGATCCTGATGGTATGGTCAGAACAGGAGCTGAAACCAGTCTCTTCTTGAGTTCTTGGAAACTTTTCTCGCATTCCTCGCTCCATATGAATTTTGTGCTTTTCCGAGTAAGCTGCGTTAATGGAGTGGCGATTCGAGAAAATCCTTCTACGAATCTCCGATAATAACCAGCTAGACCCAGAAAACTTCGGACTTCGGTTACTGTTTTGGGTTGTTCCCAATTTAGTACCGTTTCAATCTTTGCAGGATCGACTGATATTCCTTGACTAGAAATCACATGCCCAAGAAACGCGACCTCCTCAAGCCAGAACTCACATTTCTTCAACTTGGCATATAATTTGTTTTCACGGAGCTTTTGTAGTATCAATCTCAGGTGTTGTTCATGATCCTCGCGACTCTTGGAGTATATGAGGATGTCATCAATAAAGACAACCACAAAATGATCCAAATGTTCCTTGAATATCCGGTTCATCATGTCCATGAAAGCTGCAGGAGCATTAGTTAGTCCAAAAGGCATGACTAAGAACTCATAATGCCCATAACGAGTTCTGAAAGCAGTCTTTGGAATGTCCTCAGCTTTAACCTTTAACTGATGATATCCAGAACGGAGATCAATCTTTGAGAAATGTTGAGCGCCTTGCAATTGATCAAACATGTCATCAATCCGAGGTAACGGGTACCTGTTCTTGATGGTGACATGGTTCAATTCTCGGTAGTCAATGCACAATCTCATACTCCCGTCTTTCTTCTTCATAAATAGAACAGGAGCACCCCAAGGTGATGCACTCGGACGAATGAAACCGGTATCCAACAATTCCTGTAGTTGGACTTTTAACTCTTGAAGTTCAATGGGAGCCATTCGGTAGGGAGCTTTGGAAATGGGCTTGGTACCGGGTTCAAGATCAATATAAAAATCAATTTCACGGTTTGGGGGTAAGCCAGGAAGTTCTTCAGGAAAAACGTCAGGAAACTCATTAACAATGGGAATATCATTCAAGTTTGACGTATTTTTGTTCAAATCAGTGACATGAGCTAAAAAGGCTTGACATCCGTTTTTCAATAAACGAATGACTTTATGGCTAGAAATAACAGTTATAGATTTCAATGGTTTAGTTGCTTGAATTTGCATGACAGGTTGATTAGGAATATGAAAACTAATAATCTTATGAAAACAATCAATTTTAGCATGATGGGTAGTCAACCAATCAATTCCTAAAATCACATCAAATTCACGCATCTCCAAAGAAATAAGGTCAACAGATAATGTGAGGTTGTTGATTTGAACTAGGCAAGATTTATAGACAGTAGATGTAATGGTCATTTCTCCTAATGGGGTTTCAACTGATAAGTCAAAGTCCAAGTTTTCAGGAGTTAAGTTTAAACGCTGAGCACATGCAGGTGAGATAAAAGAATGGGTAGAGCCAGTATCTAACAAAGCGTAGACTTCACGAGAATTTATGAATAGCTTACCGGTTATCACCTCGTTCGAGTTTCGCGCCATTTGGGATGTCACAACAAAAGCTCTCCCTTGAACTACAGATTTTCCCTTATCCGCGCTAGCTTTTGGTATCATCATTGCAGCTGGACTTGATTTTGTGGCAGGACAAAATCGCGCAAGATGACCCTCTTTCCCACAACTGTAGCACTTTTTGGACTGCAGTGTACAGTTTGGGCTGATATGACCTTCCTGACCACACCTATAGCATCTCACTGGTGGTCGATCTTCTCCCCTTGAAACTGGGGTCGGTGCTGGTGTTGGTACTGGTGCCCTTCCATAATTATTATGGAATCTCTTTCTTTTGAAATTGTTCCCACTAGATTCTCCTCTTCTGTTATTTGGTATGGAATTACCACCGAAGTGTTGGTTACCTCCTCGATGGTTCTCGTTCCTGTGCTTGTTGTCACTCCTTTCTCTATGCTGATCATTAACTCTTGGCTGCAATGTTTCATCTGTTTGCTCCACCCTTTGAGCCCTGTCTACAACATCTGAATACAAACTAAATTTATGAGAGCTAAGTTGTTGACGAATTTTGAATCTCAAACCTCTTAGGAACATCCGACTCATTCGTGCTTCGTCATCCACAAGATGGGTGGCAAAGCGAGATAACTCGGCAAACTTGGCTTCATATTGGGAGACTGTCATGTTTCCCTGCTCCAGCTTAATGAATTCCACCTCTTTCATATGGCGGATGCTTTCTGGGAAATACTTCTCGTTAAACAGTTCTTCGAATTCTGTCCAAGACATTTCGAGTGCTGAAGGTTGGATACGTTTTACCGCTTCCCACCAATGGTCCGCCTCACCTCGTAACATAAAAGTGGCAAATGGCACCTTCTGATCATCAGCGCATTGTAAGACATCAAGTATTTTTGTCGTCTGCTTTAGCCATGCCTCCGCTTTGAGTGGGTCAGGCTTCCCGTGGAATTCAGGTGGTCCTAATTCTTTAAATTGCTTAACAGTGACCATCCTCAAATTGCCAGCGTTTCTACCGTTATTATTGACTGGATTTCCTCTTCCTTGATTCTGTATGAACTGCATGAAATTCCTAAAGAATCCATCGTTCATCATGTTATCAGGAACATTATTTCCTGAGTTGGCAGGAGGATTGTTTGGGGCCTCTTGATTCTCGGCTACATTTGCTTCAGGCATTCCATAGTTAACCTCTTGATTTCCAGATGTCATACTAAACTGTGGTCACAAAATAAATGTTAGTTCAAATAAACTGACTCATCTCTTCATGTTCCTACATTCAAATCGATTCATTAGATAAAAAAATAAATCTAATTTAGGTAGGACACACTAGTGATTGATTCTATTCGTCTCTCCCCTCCTAGTACTAACCCCAGATCTCCATTAAAGACCATATCCCTAAGCTCTGATGCCAACTGTGACGCCCCCAAATCTGGGCCCACACAGCCCAAACTTGAGTCGTCAAAATACTACAACAAAATTATTACAACAAAGCACAACGTACAACAATACAGTGTATAATAATACACAACTAAGTCTTCACTATTATTGCCACACTATTTTACAAAACGTGAAGACTATGATAACTATTCCTCGGACCCTCACTCCATTCCCCGGCTAGACCCTGTTATGTTTTCATCTCCTGTTGAAAAACAATGGAACAAAAGAAAGGGTGAGCTCAAAAGCCCAGTAAAGAATATCATGACTAAGATAATGACGAATAAATTATCATTAGTCTTCAACAGTTGAGTTCTTGATAGAATACAATAGACTACAAGGTTTATATCAAAAACTGCAGTTAAATTCTTAAACAACTTTCAGATCAATAATAGCAGCGGAATGAGTAATCTATTAGAAGAATAATGCAGACTATAATGTCCACTCGGTTCTCTTTTTAGGAAAAACATCATCAACTTTTATCATCTGAAATATCATTAGTCATGATAATATAAATTCACAGTTCCTGATCATAATCATGCACATCAACAGTTCATCTTTGTACTACGGGCCAAAGATATTCAATATAGCACCAACGGTCATGATTATACCAGATTCAGCCTTTGGTCATAATCATACCAAACAACAGTTCATCTTTGCACTACGGGCCAAAGAGAACATTCACCACGTGCCATAAAAGACACCGAACAGATGTATCGCCTTTAACCTATTATATCGCCTTTAACCTATCATCTGTTCAACAAATATATCACATCTGTGCCCCCGGCCACAGATATTCACAACAGCTTGATTTTTGGATGATTAGAATGATATAAATGATGAACAGAAGAAATAGGATAACAATAAGTATCGGAAGTTTACTTTGTACAGATTCAAATAATGTCCAAATTGTCAACATGACGTAGAGTGAAATTTAAAAATGATATTCAAGATCCACAGTTCAGAATAACGGTTACAATTCAATAGAAAGGTTCACGTAAATAGGAAGGTTCAGTTGAAATAATGAAGTTCAACTATTATGGAACATATAATATTTTCAGGAATTATAGAAGCAATAGTTCCATAATAAATTTCGATTTAGGAGTATGAAAGAAAATAATATCCCTTACCGTAGCAGGTTTGATTAACAAAAGGTGAAGGAAATTAATACAAAGGGTTATTCACCAACAGGCGGCAATCCGCTCCGTAAGGTTATTCCCACAATTTAATAGAATTTGAGTACAAAGAGTTATTCACCAAACAGGCGGCAATCCGCTCCGTAAGGTTATTCCCACAATTTAATAGAATTTGAGTACAAAGAGTTATTCACCAAACAGGCGGCAATCCGCTCCGTAAGGTTATTCTCAGAGATTAATAATGAATGAATACGAAAGGTTATTCACCAACAGGCGGCAATCCGCTCCGTAAGGTTATTCCCACAATTTAATACATGGAAATAAAAGGCACGTCTTATGAGTAAGGAAGAAACAATATTATTATCGAGAATCAAATAATGATAATCCCTTACCATAGTATGTTTGAATAATGGAAGATGAAAAAAATGGTATCCCTTACCGTAACACGTGACTGGATATTGATTTAAATGAGGTTGATTAACTTGAACAGTACACGTATACTTATAGATCTTCACAAATACTCAAGATGACTTAAGCACACTTAGAGAGAACTTTCACAAGAAGTATTTAGAGAGAGAAAGAAAGAACAAGTAAGGAAGTTTATGAAAAATCCTTAAGTTAAGGCTTCTATTTATAGCCAAAAATCTTATCATTCATTTAATCTAAACCATTCATTTAAAGATCACCTTTTAATCTACACCATCCATTTCAAATATTATATTATCTTTCATCTACACCATTCATTTCATATCACCTAATAATCACCTAACTTTATATTATAAACAAATCAATTTAATTATTCAACAATAATTCACACTTTAATCTACACCATTCATTTCATATCACCTAATAATCACCTAACTTTATATTATAAACAAATCAATTCAATTATTCAACAATAATTCACACTTTAATCTACACCATTCATTTCATATCACCTAATAATCACCTAACTTTATATTATAAACAAATAACTTTATCAATTCAATTATTATGACTAATTGTTATAAATACAGTATAGTTAGCTCTTAGATATCAAGTCAATAAATTAATGAAATACAACTGTTTAAATAACATCATAATAGAGATAACAATAATGTAAAATAAAGCATACGTTACTGTGTAATGACAATTATTGATTCAATAATGTGAATTACTGTGCATATGTTACTGTGACAATTATTAGGTTCAATAATTTTAAAAACAGTGCAACAACAATTATTGACTCAATGATATAAAATACAGTGTAATGACAATTATTAAATCAATAATGCAAAATACTGTGTAACAACAATTATTGAATTGATAATATAAAATATTATGCAGTGACAATTATCGATGAAATGATGCGTAACAGTTACGGTGTCAATTATCAGACCAATAATATGAGACACTATGCAATACCGTGTGTTACTGTAGAGTACCGTGTGCTACAGAAAATACCATAAACTACCGTATGCTACTATTTTTTTATCACCGGTATTTTAACAGTTCCGTTGACTATTTTTATTTAAAAAGGTTACTTCTGTCGTTTTCTATATCCGACAAATATTCCGTTGTGGGGTCCACCAATAATTTATTATTTCGGCGCCGTCGTACGGCACGAATATTCCCCGACCAAACGAATATTCCCCGACAAAGCGAATATTGTCCGACAAAATAAAATTTGCACATAACATCCTTAACTTTCAATTTTGTTAATTTAACCACTTACTGTTTCAAAAAAAATATATATGAAAAAAAATTAAATTTTGTATTTCATAAAATTCGGGGTCTTACAGTATTTTAGCGATTCACACTTCTAAATACAAGATATGTTTTATTTTTGGGAATTGATATTTTTACATTAAAAAATAATATTTTTATATAGACTCTCTCACATAAATAATTCATGGGTCCTATATTTATAAGAGAAATTCATATAAAATTATTATTTTTATATGTAAAAATATCAGTTTCCTTTATTTTAACCACATAAATAATGGAAGACTAGATAATTTAGACTTTAGCTGACAATATTAACTTCTTCTTTTTATTAATTTAAGATATAATTTAAATATACGCCAAATATTTGTCACCGTTGATGTTTAAAATCCCACTCTCTTGGCACGCATCGACACGTAAAGAGATAAAAGATAACCATTGAACCAAGACTATTTGATTATTCTAACTTTTGTTTCACATCTAAATAGGCTACACTTGACTTCGCTTTCTCCATGCACTAGAGAATTGATTTATTCGGATTGGGTTCATTATCATTTCTAACTCTGCTGAAATCTTATTTTTTCTTATAGAGATTAATTTTTCTCATTTAAAAGAATAGAATTTCATTATATTGATTGTCGACTATAGATATTTCTAGATTTAACCATGTTCAAGTTTTACTGATTGCAAAATGTTGTAACTATTTATTTTTTTCCTAGAATATATATATATATATATATATATATATATATATATATATATATATATATATCATAACAATTAGTATGTTTAATAAATAATAATAATAATAATAATAATAACAGTTGTTATTATATTTTTTGGTACCATTAAAATTCTTGGACTATTTTGTTATGGTTTCTCACGAACGTTTGTTTGTACTTTTTTTTCTTCTTTATATATGAAGGAGTAAATTTAATAATATTTGAAGTTGATATCCTTGGAGTCCTCATATTGCACAAAAAAGGAAATACAAACATAAGTGACTTTGCCTTTTGCTTATATATATATATATATATATATATATATATATATATATATATATATATATATATATATATATATATATATATATATTAAACTTTGACATACCTTTAACTCGTATATTACTCATTTACCATTAAAATAAAGTAAAAATACACATATTTCATAAATCATATATAAGTGAAATTTGGAGAAATAAATTTACTTTTACATCAAGTATCTTAATTTGCATTTATATGATTTTTAAGGGGGTCAAATGTTAAACGTACTTTAAATGTAGCAAATTATGATTTTGCGAATTTTGAAACTTACGAGATACAACATTGCTAATTTCAAATCTTATGAGATACAAAATTGTGAATTTTGAAACATTGGGATCAATAATAAAAAGTGTGAAATTTGAGGGACAATTTTGTAAACAAATATTGTTCTTATTTTTCATTTTTTAAAATAAAAAATAAAAAAAATGGAATGAATGTTAATTCTCTTTAACTTTGTTAATTTATCATTCTACAATAGTAATTGTAATATGTGAAAAGGGAGATATTGCAGTATGATGCGATAGAAAATATCAAGATTAGGATTTTTATATATTTTATCGTTTATGAAATTTTAGTTTATTTGATATATATATATATATTTTTAAAGAGATACAATAAATATAAATCAAAAATTACTAAATTTTTCTAAATTAAAATTAAAATTTTATGTAAGATAATATATCTTAATAAATTTTATGTAGTATAATTTTATTATTACAATTCTATTAAGATATTAAAATATATATAAAAAAATCTCTTAACATATCACGACATTTAATTTATTAAAACTTGAAATTTTATCATTACACGATAATCATATTAATAATATATGTGATTTTTTAAAATATAATAATTATAAAATTAGTTGAGAAATTATAGTTATTTTATTATTAACTAATTGTCATAACTAAATTAAAACTTATTAAAAGTTGAGTTTCATAATTATATTTGCAATAGAATTTCAAGCAAACTTGTTAATATAAATACTAATATATAATTCCATTAAAAACTTTAATAAAATTAAAATAATTATTTTTTCATAATCATTAATAAATAAATATACACTATATTTAAATGTTTAGTTGAATAAAGGATCAAATTAACCTACAATATATAATTTAACAACTTATTATTTAAATAAATATTTTATAAATTAATAATTATAATTATATTATTAAAATATTAATTAAATATTTATCTTACATGTAATTAATTATTTTAATAATAATATAATAAATCATTATTCATGTACCCGTGTTTTGCTCGACGGTGAACTTGTATAACTTATTAATTAAGAGAGGGTACTTAACTTGTACAGTTTATTCCGTAGGTTTAACATCGTCATTTTCAGGAGTTTTGAGATAAATCTAATAATAAAGTATGAAATATTAAAATACATGAGAGCATGCAATTTTTATACTATTTAGTAACGTGTATCAACTATTTTACGCTAGTAAAAAAATAAAATTCATAAAAAAATATTTATTTTATATGATTATAATAACGATGATCTACAACTTCGAATTAAATAAAATATTTAATATGATCGTATATTTTTTTTCACTTTGGAAATTATTTTCTCAATTTTTTTTAATTAAAATATTAAACTTTTAATTTTTTTCTGATTACGTCTAATTGATAGTGCTACGTCAAAAATTGATGACATAAGAGTAACACGTGGCTAAAAAAATACTTTTTGTAATATTGAGTCTTATTTTAATTTTAATTCCATTAATTTTTTATAGCAAAAAATTGTCATACAAATACTTGAACTTTAAGTCAAAAAAGAAATTAAAAAAACTAAAAATCTCTAAAAAG
Organism: Hedera helix; assembly: GCA_947179155.2. Lineage (NCBI taxonomy): Eukaryota > Viridiplantae > Streptophyta > Magnoliopsida > Apiales > Araliaceae > Hedera > Hedera helix. The sequence continues at coordinate 2,940,216 of OX359279.1, forward strand.
ACCTTCAAAGACCAAACACACAAAGTTGAGGTTGAAAACATACAAAGTTTGGTCTTTGAAGGTCTTTTTAGAGACTACTAGTTTTTTTTAAATTTATTTTTAGACTTAAGCATCAAGTGTTTGTACGACAATTTTGTCCTTTTTGGTATAAAAATTTAATGGAATAAATGTTAAAATTAGACTTAATATTACACAAACATTTTTTAGCCACGTATTGCTGTCATGTCATCAATTTATGACATGACACTATCAATTAGACGTAATTGATCAAAAAAATTTAAAAGTTTAATACTTTAATTGAAAAAAATTGAGAAGAAAATCCTAAAAGTGATTTTTTTAAAAAAAGTTCAAGGTATTTATCCATATTTAAGCCTATTGTTGGTATATAAATTATTTGGGCTTAGGTGTGGATCAGTCCACTTTATTTTATTGGATTGGGGATTGGCTGAGTCAAGTCATTTGGTATGCAGATTAAGGGGATTCATAATTCTTTTCTAAATTGGATTATGTTTTTTTATTGGGTGCTTTACAGAAATATACAACAATTATAAAGTAATTACATTATTAGTACATCCACAAAATAATTACAAAAAGAGTGCAATAAATTCAAACCATTCAATTTCACATTAATAAGGAAACCTAAAATCAAGAACAAATACCCGCCATAATTAATAATTCAAATTCAAATCTTTGATGTCTAACAACATAAACAAATCCATAATTCAAAATTCAAATCAAAAGGAACGAAAAACAAAAAAAAGAAATCTTTTGTTCACGTTCATGGTGGCGTCAGCCGTCATAACCATCGCCAAAACTCGCCTCTCCGCCATTCTAAATATAGATTCAAACGCAAGAAAGAGGATAAGGATGAAACATAGAAGGATGAAAACGGTGGTAACAAGAAGTAAAAAGTCGTCGAAAAGTCTGTGAAGAGCAAATACCGAAGTTACTACACAATCATAAAATAGTTACCTTTGTATGAAAGTTTAGTTACTAACTGGAATATAAAAAAAATGGTTACTGTATTGAATTTTTTTATGACTATTTGGTTACACACAAAAACTAAAATGGTTACATTTGTATGAAAGTTTGGTTACCAACTGGAATATTAAAAAAATGTTTACTGTATTGAAATTTTTTTATCACTATTTGGTTACGTATAAAAACTAAAATGGTTACCTTCATATGAAAGTTTGGTTACCAACTGAAATATAAAAAAAATGGTTATTATATTAAAAAAATATAATTTATGACTATTTGGTTACACACAAAAACTGAATTTGTTACCCTTGTATGAAGGTTTAGTTACAACCTGAAATATAAAAAAAATGGTTACTGTATTGGAATTTTTTTTATGACTATTTGGTTACACACAAAAAACTAAAATGGTTACCTTTGTATGAAAGTTTGATTACTAACTGGAATATAAAAAAAAATTGTTACTGTATTAAAAAAAAATTTATGACTATTTGGTTACACACAAAAACTGAATTTGTTAACTTTGTATGAATGTTTGGTTATCAACTGGAATATAAAAAAAATGGTTATTATTTTAATTTTTTTCTTATGACTATTTAGTTACACACAAAAATTAAAATGGTTACCTTTGTATGCAGATTTGGCTACCACCTGCACCATATTCTAAATAATTTTATCTTTAAAACCCAAAAGCTCAAAAAGGTTATGAGAGAGAAGATGGTGGTGTTTGAGGATGCAGGGGAGGGGGAGAGGAGGCAGGCGGGTAAGGGAGGAAGGAGGGGGAGGGAGGAGAGAGAAAACTGGATGAGGGAGGGGGAGGGGGAGGGGGAGGCGGGGCCGGTGGTTTGGAAGAGGGTGGAGGAAGGAGGATGTATGGGAGGAGGGGGAGAGGAGGCAGGCGGGGGAGGGAGGAGGGAGCAGGGGGAAGGAGGAGAGATGTAAGATTCCGAATTTTATGAAATATAAAATTTAATTTTTCTTCGTATATATTTTTCCTGAAACAGTAAGTGGTTAAATTAACAAAATTGAAAGTTAAAGATGTTATGTGCAAATTTTATTTTGTCGGACAATATTCGCTTTGTCGGGGAATATTCGTTTGGTCGGGGAATATTCGTGCCGTACGACGGCGCCGAAATAACAAAATTATTGGTGGACCCCACAACGGAATATTTGTCGGCTATAGAAAACGACAGAAGTAACCTTTTTAAATAAAAATAGTCAACGGTGTTAACTGTTAAAATACCGGTAATAAAAGAATAGTAGCATACGATAATTTATGGTATTTTACTGTAGCACGCGGTATTCTACAGTAGCACAAGGTATTGTGCAGCGTTTATATTATTGAATTGATAAATTGGTTATTACACAGTATTTGCATTATTGATCTGATAATTGACACCGTAACTGTTGCACATCATTTCATCAATAATTGTCACTGCATAATATTTTATGTTATCAATTCAATAATTGTTGTTACACAGTATTTTGCATTATTGATTCAATAATTGTTATTACACTGTAATTTATATTATTAAATTAATAATGATTTGTAACGTATTTCTTATATTGATATTTTATATATTAGTCTAATAAGGTGAGAAGAAAATTATGGCAGGTGGGGGTAATATATCTGATTTATTATAAAATATTATTATAATATATTATAATATGATGCATAAGTTTTTGTTGTTATATGAATCATTCATTCAGCAAAAATGAATTTCAAGGATGGTGTGCCATCATTTTATAATTCTAGCACGTTTTGTTACTTTTAAAATGAATGACCCCAAATTTACCAAATTTCCTACGAAGGTGTATATTATTTCCAAGTTGGTGGACTTACTTAATTAGATTCCTCAGTTTCAAAATGGGTATGCCACACTCACCACACACACGTTTTTTTTTTCCTTTCTTTTTCAAACAAGGTGTGCTTCTTCAGCACACTTCGTCAAAATTTGTGAACTATATTTTTCTATAAATAGGTTGCTTAGTAGAGCCACTAAACTCACACATTTCTCTTCTCTTATTGCTATATTGTGAGTATATTTTGAGTGTGGAAATATTACTCTGAAATTTTGGTAAAGCCAAAAGGAGTACAGAAATTTTTCAAGTAAGTCTTTTATTAAAATTTCATAAATTTATATATTTCACGGTATTCACAAATCTTCCTTTAGAAGACTCTTTCTTTAAAAGATTTATGTTGAAAAACTTCATTTGAAAGACTTTATTTTGAAAAATTATATTTTTATACTGTGAATAGTAACCCCGTGAGTGAATAGTAACTCCGGGATGAATAGTAACCCGTGAGTGAATAGTAACTTCGGGAATAGTAATTTAATTTTAAGTTTTTATTATTTTGTTATTATATTATACTATTTGATCAAACCACTTTTAACCAATTTATAATATACGAGTTTGTATACACAATGAATATTTATATGTGGTAATTACTAATTTTATTATATATATATATATAGGTTGATCAACCTCATTTAAATCAATATCCAGTCACGTGTTAAGGTAAGGAATTTCATTTTCTTTCATACTCTTAAACTTACTACGGTAAGGAATACCATTCATTTCAAACTCTTAAATTTACTGTGGTAAGGAATATTATTCTTTTCACTCTTAAATTTATTACGGTAAGGAATACCATTCATTTCAAACTCTTAAATTTACTGTGGTAAGGAATATTATTCTTTTCACTCTTAAATTTATTACGGTAAGGGATACCATCTTTTTCATCTTCCATTATTCAAACCTGCTACGGTAAGAGATATTATTTTCTTTCATACTCCTAAATCGAAACTTATTATGGAATTATTGCTTCTATAATTCCTGAAAATATTATATGTTCCATAATAGTTGAACTTCATTATTTCAACTGAACCTTCCTATTTTCTGAACCTTTCTATTGAACTGTAACCGTTATTCTGAACTGTGGATCTTGAATATCATTTTTAAATTTCACTCCACATCATGTTGACAATTTGGACATTATTTGAATCTGCACAAAGTAAACTTCTGATACTTATTGTTTATCATGTTTCTTCTGTTCATCATTGGTATCACTGTTATTTATATTAATCATCAAGAATCAAGCTGTTGTGAATATCTGTGGCCGGGGGCACAGATGTGATATAATTGTTGAACAGATAATAGGTTAAAGGCGATATACTAGGTTAAAGGCGATACATCTGTTCGGTGTCTTTTATGGCACGTGGTGAAAGTTCTCTTTGGCCCGTAATGCAAAGATGAACTGTTGGTTGGTATGATTATGACCAAAGGCTGAATCTGGAATAATCATGACCGTTGGTGTTATATTGAATATCTTTGGCCCATAGTGCAAGGACGAACTGTTGATTTGCATGATTATGATCAGGAACTGTGAATTTTTATTATCATGACTAATGATATTTCAGATGATGATGTTTTTACTAAAAAGAGAAGCGAGTGGACATTATAGTCTGCATTATTCTTCTTATAGATTGCTCATTCCGTTGCTATTACTGATCTGAACATTGTTCAAGAATTTAACTGCAGTTTCTGATATAAATCTTGTAGTCTATTGTATTCTATCAAGAACTCAATTGTTGAAGGCTAATGATAATTTATTCGTCATTATCTTAGTCATGATATTTCTTACTGGGCTATTTGAGCTCACCCTTTCTTTTGTTCCATTGTTTTTCAACAGGAGATGAAAACGTAACAGGGTCTAGCCGGGGGATGGAGTGAGAGTCCGAGGAATAGCTGTCGTAGTCTTCACGTGTTGTAAAATAGTGTGACAATAATAGTGAAGACTTAGTTGTGTATTATTATACACTGTTTTGTTATACGTTGTGTTTGTTTGTAATAATTTTGTTGTAGTCTTTTGACGACTCAAGTTTGGGCTGTGTAGGCCTAGATTTGGGGGCGTCACAGTTGGCATCAGAACTTAGGGATATGGTCTTTAATGGAGATATGGGGTTAGAACTAGGAGGGGAGAGACGAATATAATCAGTCATTAGCGTGTCCCACCTAAATGAGATTTTGTTATCTAACGAATCGATTTAAAGTGATAAGTCAGTTTGTTTAAACTAACAATTATTTTGTGACAACAGTTTAGTATGGCATCTGGAAATCAAGAGGTTAACTATGGAATGCCCGAAGCGAATGTAGCCGAGAATCAAGAGGCCCCAAACAATCCTCCTGCCAACTCAGGAAATAATGTTCCTGATAACATGATGAACGATGGATTCTTTAGGAATTTCATGCAGTTCATACAGAATCAAGCAAGAGGAAATCCAGTCAATAATATCGGTAGAAACGCTGGTAATTTCAGGATGATCACTGTCAAGCAATTTAAAGAATTGGGACCACCTGAATTCCACGGGAAGCCTGACCCACTCAAAGCGGAGGCATGGCTGAAGCAGACGACAAAAATACTTGATGTCTTACAATGCGCTGATGATCAGAAGGTGCCATTTGCCACTTTTATGTTACGAGGTGAGGCGGATCATTGGTGGGAAGCGGTAAAACGTATCCAACCTTCAGCACTCGAAATGTCTTGGACAGAATTCGAAGAACTGTTTAACGAGAAGTACTTCCCAGAAAGCATCCGTCATATGAAAGAGGTGGAATTCATTAAGCTGGAGCAGGGAAACATGACAGTCTCCCAATATGAAGCTAAGTTTGCCGAGTTATCTCGTTTTGCCACCCATCTAGTGGATGACGAAGCACGAATGAGTCGGATGTTTCTAAGAGGTTTGAGATTCAAAATTCGTCAACAACTTAGCCCTCATAAATTTAGTTTGTATTCAGATGTTGTGGATAGGGCTCAAAGGGTGGAGCAAACAGATGAAACATTGCAGCCAAGAGTTAATGATCAGCATAGAGAAAGGAATGACAACAACCACAGGAATGAGAACCATCGAGGAGGTAACCAACACTTCGGTGGTAATTCCACATCAAATAACAGAAGAGGAGAATCCAGTGGGAACAATTTCAAAAGAAAGAGATTCCATAATAATTATGGAAGGACACCAGCACCAGTACCAGCACCAGCACCAGCACCGACCCCAGTTTCAAGGGGAGAAGATCGACCACCAGTGAGATGTTATAGGTGTGGCCAGGAAGGTCACATCAGCCCAAACTGTACACAGCAGTCCAAAAAGTGCTACAGTTGTGGGAAAGAGGGTCATCTTGCGCGGTTTTGTCCTACCACAAAATCAAGTCCAGCTGCAATGATGATACCAAAAGCTAACGCGGATAAGGGAAAATCTGTAGTTCAAGGGAGAGCTTTTGTTGTGACATCCCAAATGGCACGAAACTCGAACGAAAATAATATCCATTTATGGTGATGAAAATAATGATACCCCTTACCGTAGTAAGTTTAAATAATAGAAGATGAAAGAATATGATATTCCTTACCACAGTAAATTTAAGAGTTTGAAATGAATGGTATTCCTTACAAGTAAGAAAAAAAATGACATTCCTTACCGTAGTAAGTTTAAGAGTGTGAAAAGAATGATACCCCTTACCGTGGTAAGTTTAAATAATAGAATATGAAAGAAGATGATATTCCTTACAAGTAAAAAAAAAAAATGAGATTCCTTACCACAGTAAATTTAAGAGTTTGAAATGAATGGTATTCCTTACCGTAATAATTTAAGAGTGTGAAAAGAATGATATTCCTTACCTTAACACGTGACTGGATATTGATTTAAATGAGGTTGATCAACCTATATTTTTATAATAAAATTAGTAATTACCACATATAAATTTCAAGGTGTATGATAATTCATATATTATGAACTATCAAAATTATATATATTTAACATAATTTTTGTAGTATAATATAACAACTTTAAAATAGTTTTTAAAATAATATTTCAAAATAAATCTTCCAAAGAAAGTTTTTAAAAATGAATCTTCTTAAATAAGAGTCTTCTAAAGGAAGATTTATGAATACCGTGAAAAATAAGAATTTATGAAATTACTACTCTTTAATAAAAGACTTACTTGAAAATTTTCTGCACTCCTTTTGGCTTTCAAACACTCATAAAATTCTTATAGAAAAATTTTATGTTTTAGGTGTGATTTTTCTATTCAGCTGAGCAAGCTATTTATAGGAGAAAATAAGTTACTATGCGTGGTAGGTGGGCTGAAAAAAAATTCAGCAGAGGCTGCTGCACAGCCTCCACCAACCATCCCAGCAAAAACTCAATTTTAACATTTCATGTGGGCCCTACAGCGGGTCCCACATGTTTCTTACTATTCACGTTACTATTTCAAATAGTAAAATTAATTAATTATTATTTTTTTTAATTTAATTTAATTTTATTTATTTATTTATTTATTCTTCCTGTGGGTCCAACATATATATTAAAATAATGCTATAACAATAATTCAACAATAATGTAAGAAACACGTTACAAATCAATATTAATTTAATAATATAAATTACAGGGTATTTGCTACTGTGACAATTATTAGGTTCAATAATTTTAACTACAGTGCACCAACAATTATTGAGTCAATGATATGAAATACAGTGTAATGACAATTATTCAATCAATAATGCAAAATACTGTGAAACAACAATTATTGATGAATACTGTGCAATGACCACGTTATCAGATCAATAATATGAGATACTGTGCAATATCGTGTGCTACAGAAAAATACCATAAATTACCGTATGCTACTATTCTTTTATCACTGGTATTTTAACAGTTAATACCGTTGACTATTTTTATTTAAAAATGTTACTTCTGTCGTTTTCTATATCTGACAAATATTCCGTTGTGGGGTCCACCAATAATTAGTTATTTCGGCGCCGTCGTACGGCCCGAATATTCCCCGACAAAACGAATATTCCCCGACAAAACGAATATTATTCGACAAAATAAAAATTTGCACATAACGTCCTTAACTTTCAATTTCGTCAATTTAACCACTTACTGTTTCATGAAAAAATATATATGAAGAAAAATTAAATTTTATATTTCATAAAATTCGGGGTCTTACAACAGAGCCGGACAGGTCGGGGACGAGTGAATGATCCGCCTAACTCAAAGTTAGAAGAGCGAGTCGGACACTACTATGATAGGGGACCAACTCCTCCTTGAGACAAGGAGTCAACTTATTCAAATCGACGTAGGCATTCTAGATCTTCACACAAGGGTGATTGTAATCAGGAGGATGTCGATGAGCGATATACTTGAGACATGTCAGGCGGGGTGACGACACCAACAATAATCCGAACTATACAATGAGAGCTCTTTCCCGGGGTAGAGGTGAGGACCGGGGAGGACTAGGCCATGATAACAGAAGGTTAGCACGGTCTGTGGACTAGAGAGATAAACACAACAATCGGGGAGGAGGTAACCTGAGACAAACTCAATGCGTTAACAACGAAAATCGGGAGGTGCGGCGAGACGACTCTGATTCAATCATGAAAAGGATGGCTGATTTGGAATGATAGTTAGCCAAAGTTAAGGCGGGAACTAAACCAGTAAATACCAAGTCTCCATTCTAGGCTGCAATCAATATGGAGAAAGTCGACCCGAATATGAAGTTACCACCTTTGGAGTCCTACGATGGTACTGGGGATCCATACGATCATACTAATTCATACGAGATTGTCATAGGGTATTACAACCATTCTAATGCAGGGATGTGTAAAATCTTCATAACTACACTAAAGAAGGAGGTAAAGCAATGGATCGTGTCTTTACCATCAGGGAGTATCGATTCATGGAAAGAACTGTGTGATAAGTTTCATGATCGGTTTGGAAGCATCAAGAAGAGGGGGAAGTTGATGGCTTCGCTGATGCAAATTAAACAAATGAGTGATGAAACCTTAAACCAATATGTGCAAAGATTCAGGGAGGCGGCTAGAGCAGTAGTTAACTTGGATATGACACTGGCGTTAGGGTTCTTTACTACAGGATTGGATGTCGGTCGATCAAAAAAGTTGATGAAAGACATTATGTTCAAATCGCCTAAGGATTTAGCTGATGCGTACGAGCGCGCGAAAAACTTTATTGTGATTGAAGAGGTGATGGCAACGTTGACGAAAAATCATAAGGGGTCGGAACAATACAAAACCAAAGAGGGAAAGTCAGATGTGTTGGATAAACTGGGCCCAAAAGGGAGTAATCAGCGAATAGGCCACCAGTCCAGTCGAGGTTTGAGCCAAAGCCATTTACTCCTTTGAACGCTGATCGGGTGCAAATATTGGGGGAGATAAGGGGAAAACTGGTTTTTGAGCCCCCCCCGAGCAAAAACTAAAGAGTATCAAAGATACACGAATTTGTTTTGTGACTACCATCATACGCCCGGGCACAACACGAAAATGTGCTATGAGTTAAAGGAGCTAATCAAGAAAAATGTCCAGAATGGAAGGTTGTTGCACTTTGTAGTGGGACGCAAAGGTCCACATAGAGGACGAGCACAAACGGATAACCAAACTGAGACAAACAAAAATCGGCCGAGGAGGGTTATTGATGTCATCACTGGAGGAATACCTAAAAAACAGTCAGGGAAACGTCGACATTCAACTTCGAAGATTGTGATGGCATTGGCAGGGCAATCGACTAGACAAGAACGACTCTTTTCGGGGACGGTGATCTCATTCTCTGATGAAGATTATCCTCTCGATGCGGTGGACCACATAAAGGAGTTCTGGTGATAATAGCCTAGGTAGGGCTCATCGACATGAAGAGAATTATAATCAACAATGGGTTGTTTGTTGATGTATTGTACAACCATGCTTACCAACGCATGAATCTAGAAAGGATCAGGCTGGAGGTCGGACAAGAGTCACCTTTGTATGGATTCGGGAATGAGACAGTACCCGTAATCGGAAGAGTTGAGTTGTCGGTGGTGTTCGATGAAGTCCCTTAAGAAAAAAAAATCGATGTGAAAATTTTTGTAGTTGAAGTGGACTCAGCGTATAATGTCATTCTCGAATGGACAACATTATCTACTTTACAAGCTGTTACTTCAATTCCTCATTTCAAAATAAAGCTCCCTACTTCACATGGAGTCGGCGAAGTGAAGGGGGATCTTGATATTACTAGAAGATGTTATCAGCATACACTAACAACACCTGTAGTTGGGGTTAGTAAAATGAAGCAAACTTTAACTGTGGATATCGGGCCTTTTACCGAAGGAGTTACAGAACCTTTGGCGTTGTAACGCCCCCAAAATCCCTGCGCTTTAAATGCGACAGACCTTGTGCATTAATTTCATACATCTATCGACTTAACCAATGATCTCATAATCATATTGGTTGAATTAGTCTTATTTTAGATTATACATTAAAAATTTCTCTTAACTTTGTCCCTGGATCTTAACTTGATCTCAGTCTCATAAGTATACAAGTATCAACTTGTATTTCATCCGTATAAATGGATAAAATCATATATAACGGTCTAATTTTAACCTTAGGATTTAAATATTCTATAACTTTACATGTTCCAACATCCACGACATTAAATCATTAGGACGACTCTTGGGAACAGAGAATCTCGCGGTGAATGTTTGTATCTTCACCCATGATAAATGTTTACATCTTTATCCGTGACAAATGGTTGTATCTTTGTTCGATGCAAAATTCTCTTTCCGTACAGAACATTACCCAACTAGTTAAAACCCTCATTCGAAACATATTTGTTTATAGTGATATCTCTTCATATCAATAATCCTACTTATATGGTATTCAGAATAGTAATAACGAGTTATACCTGGGTCCGAGGAACCTTAACGATGGATTTGACCAGTCAACATCGCTTAGTCTTGTCTCGGATGTACAACACTCACAAGTTATTTACCGATCATCATCCAGATAAAAAGATCATTATCAATACTATGTTAAGTCTCAACAATTCTAGGTTATATCAAAATAAAGACATAACAACATTCTGATGATAATAATTTATATCATTCATTCAATATTTGGTTACATGTTTATTTGTTCGTATTACAACAGTCATTATGACTTATACAAATACAAGTAATAAACATGAAAACCTAATCCACGTTTCGTCTTTACGTTCATGATTTTCTTAACGTTCATCTTTAATCTGCAAATAAGGTTTTATTCGCAATAATGAGCACGACGGCTCAGCAAGTCTAACATACAGCACATACGCAGTTTATGCTTTCATATAAACTTTAACATGCATTGACTTAACATAATTCTCCATTTAATATCACATATAACTCACGATCCAACAATTTATATCACATTGACACACAAAGTGTATAAATCATTATCGTAAATCATAAACATAACGCATAACAGTTAGAAGACTTGTAAACATCAGTTAAAGACTTCACATATCATCTATTGCATAATAACATGACATTACACATCTCATTTATCATTTTAACAATACTAAATAAGTAGCACATAGAAAGAGTTAGAAGACTTGCAACTATCAGTTAAGGACTTCACATAACATCTATTACATAACAAATAACACATAAGGGTTTAGAACTTGTCTTGGAACTGTTTTAGAGTTTTCCGGGAAATCGTTAAATGCCTACAAAAAGGGTTACACGACCCCGAATGTTAGTTTATCCAATTTTACTTTTGAATAAGTTTTAGAATAACTTAACTAGACTATTTTCATTGTTGGAATCATTTCGTTAAGTGCTTGAACCCGAATGGTCCTTAAAAATTTCAGCTTTGACCTCTTTTATTGCAACGTCATAACTTTATCATACGGAAACATTTTGAAGTGATTCTTGAGTTTAAATTACTTAGAATTTTGTGATCTACGACTTTCCTTTAGCTTGCTAAGGCAGATTTGGATTTTAAAATTTCAAATTTTAGCAAAACCATTCTGTGACTATATTAGACTTATCTTTCTTTGATCCGATTGGTAAAACATTATACCTCAAGCATTAATTTGAAAAGATAACCTGTTCTAACACTCCATAACACTTCATAAGATAAAAAAAAAATTAAAAAAAATCATAAACCTACTTATGTACGATTTATGATTTTTTTCTCAAGAACACAAAGAACGAATCGAAGAACAAAGTTTCATCGTTCTTCGTTTTGACTACTAAAACTTGATTCCACAAGCATTATTTAGCAAGACCATCATGTTTCATCATCCCATAACACTAAATTACAAAATCATAAACCTACTTATGTATGAAATTATAACTTTTGCTCAAGAACATACGAAGAAATGAAGAGCGAAAAATCGAACATGGTAACGACTTATGTTATTGAGCTTTTGAATTTCATACTTGAAATAATTTGAGTATTATAACTGCTTACATATGTGATTATAAGACCTTATAATTGACAAAATTTGGTCATTATAACGACTTGTTTACTTGATTATAACAATTTATAATAATACTCCAGAACATACGAAAAACACGGAGAACGGATAAACCGTACATGGCTACGACGTACGTTCTTGAGCTTTAAACTATGAAATGAAATTCGATATCACAACGACTTGCTCAAGTCATAAGGAACATGGAAAACGAAAAATCATACATGACTACGACTTATGTTCTTGAGCCTCATCAATAAAATAAAATTTTAAGCATAATAACGATTAAGAATCGTACCTTTTATTATTGCAAGCTTTAACTATTTCTTTGCAATCTCTTGATTATAGGAATTTTGCTTTGAAAATTATTAAAGAAATGAATGAGGTTAGTTCTCTATTTATAGGAAAACCAAGGGTCGGGGTAATTTGGTCATTAGTTTAAAAGCCAAGGGGATTTTAGTCTTTTTGCACATTATTTAATTAATAAAACTAAAATAATATCTAGATATTTTCCAAGACAAAACCACCCACTAGCTTGTAGAAGCTTCCCGAGCTGTTTTGTCATTATTTCTTCCGATTTCAGTATATCGGATAAATCGCGTGCGATTAATTTAAAATATTTCGCATTAGTAATATAAGTTTTAATTACTTATACGTATTTTATTAATAAAATACATCATACAGTATTAATATGATGTCTCGTCTGACCCTCGAAATTTTCCTTGAATTAATCTCGGATAATCTTCCGTGTATTTTTCTCAAAAATGCTTACCGGACAACGCGATTGATAAATTTCTTTCATTCTAGACACAAATTATGATTGAATAATATAATTTGGTATTAATCTCATAAATTTGATTATTCAAATTTTATGTTAACCTATCTCATAATGCGTTAGTTGAAAACAACACGGATAATTTAGCAATTAATAATATAACAGTTTTAATTCCAAATAAATAGTATAATACATTAGTATTTACACGTATTTCTTCCGTATAATACATCGTCTAATATTCGTATTCTACTGGTATGATACCTCGTATTATTATCGTATAATCTTTCGTATAATTCTCGTATTATACATTACAATATACTTTTATTATTCTCGTATTCGCTACGTATTCATCCCGTATACGTGAATAGTAATCTCCACAAATTATTTTGGGTAAAAATTTTATTGGTCAAAATGCATCTACTGTCAATAAAAATGCTATTCAGGAATGTGAATTTTTAAAATTCAAAAAAAAAATTCTAAATGAATAGTATTTTACACGCTTTTCGAGTAAAATTTTTATTAGCTAAATAACATCTATAATTCATATACATATTTCGTGAAATACGATATGTCAAAATATCGAAAAGAACAATAAAAAAGATGACAAATATTTTCTCGTAAATCGTGACGTTTTCATCTTTTTCTTCAAAAAATTTTATTGGTTCTCTGGCATCTAAACCTCATAATATCACTATGCTATGAAATGTAAGAAGTCCTACAGATGAAAGAAACATTCAAACGAATGAAAAACATTACCTCGTGAATAGTATTTTTACACGTTTTTCGAGAAAACTTTTTTTGACTGTTACGTATTTTCAAATCGTGGGAATGTTAAATCTTGAAACGGAATATCAATTTGACCTACACATTTCTCTTGAGAACCTAAGTTATTTTTTAGGGTTTAGATCCTAGGGTCTAGGGTTTAGGGTTTAGGTTTTAATTTTTTTTCCAATTTAAGTTTTTGTCCTAAATTGACTTCTGATTTTTAATAAGTGTTAAGGTTAACTACTCAAACCAAAACACAAAATCCTACACATAGATAATTCACATATCACATTTAAAAGCTCAATTCAAGCTTTACTAATCACATAACACATAGTTTAGGTTAAAGATTTTAACCTCTTAGTTGTATACGATCGTAGTTTCACGTCGTATTTATCCTTTAGATAGCTCAAGGTATGCTTGAGCAATCCTTCTTTAGGTTTTGAAATGACAACCCTACTTTGATCTTGTTAGATCACTTTTGAAATATTTGGGATATTACAAGCGTTCCCTGCTGAAGAAACTGAAGATGTGAAGCTTATTCTGGGCAATAAGGAGAAACTGGTTAAAATAGGTGCCAGACTACAAGGTAATTAAAGAAAGGTTTGATAGAACCACTCAGAACATACGCAGATATCTTCGCCTAGACACCTCGTGATATGTCAGGGATGGCAGAAGACGTGGCCATCCATATGTTATCAGTTGATCCTAAAAAGAATCTTGTGTTTCAGAATAGACGAATTTTTTCCCCCAAACGCCAAAAGATTATTGACGAAGAAGTGGGTAAATTGTTGGATGTGGGGATAATTGAGGAAATCGAATATCCAGAGTGGTTTACCAATGTGGTATTAGTCCGAAAGCAGAACGGGAAGTGGAGGGTCTGTATTGATTACGCAGATCTTAATAAATCATGCCTCAAAGGACTTCTACCATTTTCCTCACATTGACCAGCTGATTGATGCTACTTCAAAAAATGCCATACTAAGCTTCCTTGACGCATTCTCAGGATACAATCAAATTTTGATGGTGAATGAAGATATCCCGAAAATGTCTTTCATTATCCATCAGGCCATTTATGTATATAACAGAATGACGTTTGGGCTTATTAATGCGGGAGCGACCTACCAAAGGATGATGAACAAGGTGTTTTGAAAGTTAATCGGCCGGAATATGAAAGTATATGTAGATGATATGATTGTTCGGAGTACAAGATTGCATGACCACTTGGAGGACTTGGAGGAGTGCTTTCGGACAGTTTGTCATTACCATATGAGGTTAAACCCTACAAAATGTACTTTCGAGCTCGGTTCAGGTAAATTTTTGGGATACTTGGTCAGCAAAAGGGGAATAGAGGCTAATTCAAAAAAGATTAAGGCAATTATTGATATGAAGTCTTTGCAAAATTTTAAGGATGTATAAAGATTGACCGGTCGGATAACTGCTCTTTGACGATTCATGTCCCAATCAGCAGAACGGTGTTTGCCATTCTTCGACACACTTAAGGGGTCGAAGAACGAGAAATCTTTTCACTGGACTTCGGATTGTGAGGACGCGTTTCACGGCATTAAACGATACTTGTCCTTGGCTCCGTTGTTGTAGAAATCCTTACCCAGGGAGTTACTTTATTTATACTTGGTAGTAAGTTCGTTAGCAGTGAGGGCAGTTTTGATTCGGGAAAAGGGGGGCCGATAGAATTCGGTCTATTATGTCAATCATGCTTTGAGGGATGCTGAGACAAGATACCCCAACTTAGAGAAATATGTTTACTCTTTAGTAATCGCAAGCAGAAAACTTAGACATTACTTCCAAAGTTAGGTGATAGTTGTTTATACTAACCAGCTATTGAAGAAAATCTTACATAAACCTGATTCATCGGGGAGGATGGTGGCATGGGCTGTCGAGTTAAGCTAATTCTCATTGGAATATTGCCCCCAAACGACGATTAAGGGCAGGAACTAGTAGATTTTGTAGTGGAATGCATGTTTTTTGATGGAGAACCAATTAGTTGTTAGGGATCAGAGGTGACATTAGTAGCTGGGGGGCAGTCGATCTCATCTTATTCATGGACTTTATGTGTCGATGGGCCGTCTGCAACGGATTTTAGTGGGGCTGGAATCATTCTAACCAGCCCTTAAGGCTTCAAAGTCCAGTAAGTTATCCGGTTCAAGTTTCATGCAACCAACAATGAGGCAGAGTATGAAGCTATCCTAGCAGGCCTAAGACTGGTTAGAAGCTTAGAGGTGAATAATCTGTTAATTCTTAGTGATTCACAGTTAGTGGTGAAGTAAATTTAAGGGGAGTATGAAGCCCGGGGAGTTAAAATGACAAAGTACTTGTCCAATGTGAAGAATATTCTGCAGTGTTTTGATTCTTATTTGTTACAGAACATTGATCGGGATGACAATACTGTGGTTGATGCATTATCAAGACTTGCTACTACTCCAAACGAGTCTTTATCGGGGTCTATATATGTTGAAGAGTTACTTGAGCCTAGTATTCTGAGGAGGGAGATCAAATGTTTAGAGAGGTCTAATTGTTGGTTCACGCCTTATTTAGATTACCTGGCTGATGGGAAGTTACCGACCGATAAAGTTTTGGCAAAAAAGATAAAATTTAGGAGTGCTTATTTTTGCTTGATCGATGGAGATTTGTTTCGACGAACATATTCAGGACCCTTGTCGAAGTGTCTTGTCCCGTCTGAAGCATTGTATACTCTTTAGGAGGTCTATAAGTGTATTTGTGGGGACCATATGGGGGCGAAGTTTTTAGCGTATAAATTAATTCGACAAGGTTATTATTGGTCGGCGATGTTTTAGGAAGCTAAAGAGTTTGTGTAGAAGTGCCCGAAGTGTCAGTTGAATATTTTTGTAGCACATCGGCCACCTGAGGAATTATCTTCAGTGTTGTCTCCTGTTCCTTTTATAGTTTGGGGGGTCAATCTGGTAGGCCCTATACCAAAGGCTAAAGGCCAATTTGCTTACATGATTGTTGCAATTGATTACATGATAAAATGGGTAAAAGCGAAGCCACTCCGACAGATCACTGAACAAGATTGTATTCACTTCCTTAAAGAAAATGTTATTTTTTGATTTGGGATTCCGATGGTGTTAGTATCAGAAAATTGGTTTCAGTTTGTGGGTTCAGAATTTGAAAAATTCCTTTCAGCCTTGGGGATACAGCATCGGAAGGCGTAAGTAGCCCATCCTCAAGCCAATGGATAGGTGAAAGTGACGAATATGACATTACTAAATAGAATTAAAAGGAGGCTTGATGATGCTAAAGGTAGATGGCCCAAGGAACTTCCTAGTGTTTTGTGGGCTTATTGGATGACTCCTAGGTTAGCGACAAGAGATTCTCCTTTTCGACTAGCATATGGGGCCGAAGCTTTGATTCTAGGAGAGATTGGGTCTCCATCTTTTTTGGGTGGTAAACTTTAATAAGCTATATAATGATCAGGGGCTTCGACTTAATCTTGATTTATTAGATGAGGTTCGGGATGCTGTAGTGATGAAGTTGGCATTGTATCAGCAAAAAACTGCAAGGCATTATAATAGAAAAGTTAAGCAAAGACGTTTTGAGGTAGGTGATTTGGTTCTTCTAGAGGCTAAGGCATCTACTCCTTTAAATATTAGCAAGTGGATTTCGAATTAGGAAGGGGCGTACGAGGTCATCGAAGTTGTAAGGCATGGAATATACCGACTTCGAGATATGTTTGGTTCGAATTTAAATAATTTTTGGCATGCAACTAAATTAAAGAAGTATTTTCAGTAGTTTGGGAATGTTGTTTTAATTTATTTATACTTAGTAGGATTCTTCATTAAAAATTTGTTTGGCATACAATTATATGTTTGAATGCGACATTAATAAAATACAAAATTTTCATTAAAGATAGAATAATTTACATTTAGAAAAAAAAAACACGATTCAACTTTTGTTGTCGGGAGCATCGTCATCGGTATCAGAGAAGATAGAAGGGTCCACACCAGCTTTTGTTGCCTTTGTTACAGCCGATTGGAATCCTAAGCTAAACCTATCTATTATCTCTTTCGACAGTTTTGGAGAGGATTGGTACTCTTTAAGAATTTGATGACGAAGCTTGGGGGTTCCTAGTTTGACTTGCTCTCTCAGGGTTTCGTTGGCGGTTTGTTGACTTTGGATTTCGGATGTTAGGTATTCATTTTGTTTCTTTAGCTCCATGATCTCCTTGGATAGTTGTTGAGCTTGTTTTGCAGTTTCGGAGTTCTTTAGTTGAAGTCGGGTACGCTCTTCGATTTTCTGTTGTTTTACTTCAAGGATGATCTCGAATTGTTGCTGAAGGTTGTCGTTGAAAGTTTGGAGGCAATTGTTGTCCTTGGCCAGTTTTTCTTTTCCTTTTTTATAGCCTTATATTTAGCCTTCAACTTCTTCATTTTAGCATCGCTATTATTTAGCTTCATTTCCCGACCAAGGAGACAACTGAATGTCGCTAGAACTTGATAGGTTAAATTGTCAAACAAGAAAACATAAGAATAAGGGCAAAGGAAATTTAAAATAAATTCTTACTCGGCCTTGGTGAATTGTGGTGGCTAGGACAAGTTCCCGATCGGAATGGTCTCGGAAAGAGTCGTCATTAACTGGGAAATTAAAGTTGTTGTAGGCAGAAAAAGGAATTGGGAGATTGGCATCGTTCGGGAAGAAGGTGGGGGGGCGCTTGGGATATCCCAGGAATATCTGATGGTTGTCGGGGAAGGTGTTCGATGGGGAATGGGTTGGTTTTAGGAATAACTTATTTGGGATGGTCGAGGGTAGCTTGTTTAGAGTCTGGTTGGTGGGGTTGGTTGGATGTTGATTGTTTTTCAGGGGTTAGTTGTATGGGAGTTGGTTATTTTGGTTGATCAGGAGTTGGTTGTTTTAGTTGATCTGGGATTGCTTGTTCGGGCGTTTTTGAAATAGGTTTGTCTGATTGGGGTCTTGGAGGATGTAATGTTTTCGATTTTTTGGTCTTCATATGTTTCTTGAGTTTCAAGTCCAATATTTCGAAGACGCTCCTTTTTTTTGCTGTCTCTGGGCCTTTCCCTTTTGAGGTGCCTAGTGGAGGATTAGCCGATGATGAGGATATGGGGCCTTTTCCTTTTGCTATTTTTGGTGGAGGATTAGCTGGAGATAATGAGGGTTGGTTTAAGGGAATGAGGTTTGTGGTCTGGGGGGCAAACCTAGTGAATGGTGGGGTTTGCTCGGGTGCTTGGGTGGAAGTCTGGTTTTGAGGAGTTGGTTGGGAAGAGTGAAGTGAAGTCTCTTTTGAGGTTGTCGAGGAAGAAGAAGATTTCATTCTTCCAATGAGGTTGGTGAGGGAATAAAAATTGGGCCTTCTTGCGGTTGTCTCTGAGTGCTCGAAGGTCGGCCAGTTGGGTTCTCTTCCGAATTTCTAAAGAGTACTACTATATAAGAGGTAGATAAAGTTAAAATAAATGATTAAGTCAGAATATTTTAGAACAGATCGAGTACTTACTTCCGTGGAGAAACAACTAGTCAGGGTCACTGGGGAGGTTGATCGACCAAGGTATAGTCGGCATAATAAACATGAGTTTTTCAAAATCTACCTCCCGAACGTCCACAATATGGTCGAAGCCTAGAGAGATTTTGCTTGGTTCTCCCTAGGGTTGCACGAGTCAGGTATTGGTTACTCGAAGAAAGAACTAGGATAAATGCCATCATTTATTGCTTGAAGGGGTGGTTATCCATACTTTTCGATTGGCGTATCAAGTTAGGACTTTGTTGTGATGTCGCAAGCACCCAAAAATAAAATCTTACTTTAGAAAAATAAATATGTAGTAGTGCAAGTAAGAGTCGATCCCACAGAGAATGATTAATTTAATCTTATGTTTTCGTAAACTAAAATTAGGGGGTTTTTAATTAAAGAAACAATTTAAATAAAATTAACTAAAATAAATATGCAAGAAATAAATAAGAAGAAAAAACATTGGTTTAAGTCAAAATTCACCATCAAGAATTTACAATTGATCACTGATGCAAAAATAAATCGATTAATATTTTGAACATTCACCGTAGAAAGAACTACTCGCAGGTGGAATAATTTTTCTCCTCTCTCCTTAATTTTAGATAAGTAGACACACGCGTTCTAAATTACCCTTACTATTGAACAACTGTAAGACCCCAAATTTTATGAAATATAAAATTTAATTTTTCTTCGTATATATTTTTCCTGAAACAGTAAGTGGTTAAATCGATAAAGTTAAAAGTTAAGGATGTTATGTGCAAATTTTATTTTGTCGGACAATATTCGCTTTGTCGGGGAATATTCGTGCCGTACGACGGCGCCGAAATAACAAATTATTTGTGGACCCCACAACGGAATATTTGTCGGATATAGAAAACGACAGAAGTAACCTTTCTAAATAAAAATAGTCAACGGTGTTAACTGTTAAAATACCGGTGATAAAAGAATAGTAGCATACGGTAATTTAAGGTATTTCAGTGTAGCACACGGTATTCTACAGTAGCACACGGTATTGCACAGTGTCTCATATTATTGGTCTGATAATTGACACCGTAACTGTTGCGCATCATTTCATCAATAATTATCACTGCATAATATTTTATGTTATCAATTCAATAATTGTTGCTACACAGTATTTTGCATTATTGTTACTACACGACATGTTGCATTATTAAACCAATAATTGCCACAGTAACAAATGCATAGTAATTCATATTATTGATCTGATAATCGACACAGTAGTCGTTGCATTATTTTGAATTATTGTTATCACTGTGGTAGAATTATTTTAGTTGTCATATTACTAATTGGTATTTTTGTTTTATTAAGAAAAAAAAATAATATTATTATTTCTCAAAAATTACTATTCACTCCCGAAAAAGTTACTATTCATTCCCGGAAAAGTTACTGTTCATCTCGGGAAAGACACTGTTCATCTGCCGACAGAAGTTACTGTTCATTACTGTTCACTTTTTGAAAATCTTAAAGTTACTGTGCAAGTATTGAAAATTTTTATAAAAAAAAAACGTTTGCGCAGCCGGGGGGAGGCGCAGCCCCCCAATTTTTCCTTCCCCGGCGTGCTACGCATAGTAACTTCATTTGCTATAAATAGGCTCTTCGCTGAATAAGAAAATCATATCTAAAATACATAAATTTTTCTATAAGTTTATTGTGAGAGAATTTTGAGCATAGTGAGGTTATTTTGAGAGTTTGAAAGCCAAAAGGAGTGCAGGAATTTTTCAAGTAAGTCTTTTATTAAAGAGTAGTAATTTCTTAAATTCCTATTTTTCACGGTATTCACAAATCTTCCCTTAGAAGACTCTTCTTTGAGAAGATTCATTTTTAAAAGCTTTCTTTGGAAGATTTATTTTGGAATATTATTTTAAAAACTATTTTAAAGTAGTTATATTATACTACAAAAATTATGTTAAATATATATAATTTTGATAGTTCATATTATACAAATTATCATACACTTTGAAATTTATATGTGGTAATTACTAATTTTATTAAAAATATATAGGTTGATCAATCTCATTTAAATCAATATCCAGTCACGTGTTAAGGTAAGAAATACCATTCATTTCAAACTCTTAAATTTACTGTGGTAAGGAATGTCATTTTTATTGGAATATCATCTTCTTTCATATTCTATTATTTAAACTTACCACGGTAAGGGATTATCATTCTTTGATTCTCGAAAATAATATCGTTTCTTTCTTGTGCCATTTATTTCCATGTATTAAATTGTGGGAATAACCTTACGGCGCGGATTACCGCCTGTTGGTGAATAACCTTTTGTATTCATTCCTTATTAATCTCTGAGAATAACCTTATGGCGCGGATTACCGCCTGTTTGGTGAATAACTCTTCGTATTCAAATTGATGGGAATAACCTTACGGCGCGGATTACCGCCTGTTAGTGAATAACCCTTTTTATTTGTCTCGTGTGAAAATAATTTGTCTACACGAATTATCACATGACACTTTTATTCCATATTTGTAAGTGATATCATTTTCTTTTATACTCATGAGGGATACCATCTTTTTCATCTTCCATTATTCAAACTTACTATGGTAAGGGATATTAATTTCTTTCACCTTTTGTTAATCAAACCTGCTACGATAAGGGATATTATTTTCTTTCATACTCTTAAATCGAAACTTATTATGAAACTATTGCTTCTATAATTCCTGAAAATATTATATGTTCCATAATAGTTGAACTTCATTACTTCAACTGAACCTTCCTATTTTCTGAACCTTTCTATTGAACTGTAACCGTTATTATGAACTGTGGATCTTGAATATCATTTTTAAATTTCACTCCACATCATGTTGACAATTTAGACATTATTTGAATATGCACAAAGTAAACTTCCGATACTTATTGTTTATCTTGTTTATTCTGTTCATCATTCGTATCACTGTTATTAATCTTCAAGAATCAATTTGTTGTGAATATCTGTGGCCAGGGGCACATATGTGATATAATTGTTGAACATATGATAGGTTAAAGACGATATACTAGGTTAAAGACGATATACTAGGTTAAAGGCGATACATCTGTTCGGTGTCTTTTATGACATGTGGTGAATGTTCTCTTTGGCCCGTAGTGCAAAGATGAACTGTTGGTTGGTATGATTATGACCAAAGGCTGAATCTGGTATAATCATGATCGTTTGTGTTATATTGAATGTCTTTGGCCTGTAGTGCAAAGATGAACTGTTGATCTGCATGATTATGACCAGGAACTACGAAGTTGTACTATCTTGACTAATGGTATTTCAGATGATAAAAGTTGATGATATTTTTACTAAAAAGAGAAGCGAGTGGACATTATGGTCTGCATTATTCTTCTAATAGATTGCTCATTCCGCTGCTATTATTGATCTGAACATTGTTCAAGAATTTAACTGCAGTTTTTGATATAAACCTTGTAGTCTATTGTATTATATCAAGAGCTCAACTGTTGAAGATTAATGATAATTTATTCGTCATTATCTTAGTCATGATATTTCTTACTGGGCTATTTGAGCTCACCCTTTCTTTTGTTCCATTGTTTTTCAACAGGAGATGAAAACGTAACAGGGTCTAGCCGGGGGATGGAGTGAGAGTCCGAGGAATAGCTATCATAGTCTTCACGTGTTGTAAAATAGTGTGGCAATAATAGTGAAGACTTAGTTGTGTATTATTATACACTGTATTGTTGTACGTTGTGCTTTGTTGTAATAATTTTGTTGTAGTCTTTTGACGACTCAAGTTTGGACTTTGTGGGCTCAGATTTGGGGGCGTCACAACAACCCCCGGCACGTGCTAAAGATTTGATTTAATAGCAGCTTTAAGAATTAGAAAGATCGTTGAACTAAACAACACAAGCCACGTGTTTGCATTTAATTTAGATGAATATTCTTCCTAAACTAAAATAATCTTTTAATCTGCAAAACAATTATTAAACTTAGTTGCGTCACCAACAACAGTAGATTAATATGAATAATAAACTAGTAGTACTCCTAGCAATTAAACAAATCAATCATAAAATTAAGCACATAAAAATATTCAATACTCAAAACATAAATTGAACAAAGTGTATAAATCTTGATGACTTCAATCACTTAAACCAAGAAAAATAAATTATCTACTCATAATTGTAAAGAGCATCAAAGAATAGAAGAGAAATTTTTTATTCTAATGAGAGTTGTCTGTTACATTGTGTGTCAAGCCCTCTATTTATAGGCTCCAAAATCCTCCTAACCCTAGTTGGAAGTACACTTTCCAAACCCTAATAGGACTTAAAATATAAATATAAATAAAAATAAAAGAAAAAATAATTATTATCCTAACCCTAGTAGGAAGTAAAATCCAATTTTGAATCAAAAAGTAGCAATAAATCGCGAATAATTCCGTTTCCGCGCATTAATGCTCCAGCCAAACGCAGCCTTCGCTCCCTTGACCTGGTGAACGCGCGTCAGCCGCGCATTGCGCGGCACCCTGATGTTAAACGACGTCGTTTCGTTTGCTTTCTTGCTGTTGTTCTCCGCGCATTGCGCGGCCTGTTCTTCCGCGTCTGGTGCCAAAACGTCGTCGTTCCAACTCCGCATTCCACTTATACGCGCATAGCGCGGTTGCATCCTGCTGAAATTACGGTTTTGCCATTAGATCTTTGCAGAATTTACAAATTTGCCCCCAAACTTTAATTTTCCTAAAAAAATAAATATAAATTAATTAAAAATAATATAAAAATACTAAAAATAATAAAAACACATAATAATAAATAAAACACCTAAAACACTAAAAATAAATAAAAAGAAATATAAAAATACTATAAAATTACCTAAATTAACATATATTAACTAAAATCCTATAAAACCTATTAAAACTAAAATGAGCTAAAGAATTAAATATTTAAGCACACAATAAATATAAAAACTAAGTATTAGATAATAAAAATAGCATATAATTTAACCCTATCAGACTTTGAACCCTTTTCTTTTGAGTTGATCAGCTTGAAGTAGTTCAGAAATAGATCCAGGACAGGATCTACATTCTGGTCTCGGCAATGGGTGATGAAATATATCAAATGAATATAGGAATTAAGAACTAATTGAGAAAACCCAATTCCCATAAACATTAGGAATTCAATTATGAAGTGATGGAGGGGGAATCAGACGTCGTGTTTCAAGGTCCAAGTGGGTACCCTTATCCAGCCCCCTTCAAGCTGTCAGTACATCTTTTCCTGAGGTTCAGGGACTCGAAGCTCGTACTGCAGGGGAATCTGATATTCATGGTGGATGAAGTTAAGTTGGGCGGGGGTAATTGAAGAAGGGGTGTTTGCTGTCGAAACGTCTTTATATTTCATTCGGATTGCATTTTCTTTCTATCTGGGGCTTTCGAAGAATATGCTTGACCTTGGGCAGCCATGTCTTATGAAGGTTTGAAAGGATTTCGGGGGGGGGGGGGGGTTGTAGAAAATTGAGGAGATAAAGGGACTGATGATTTGGGGAAGTAGAAGTAGGATGCGGGGAAGGTAATTTGGAGGGTTTTATTAAAGGGATGAGGCGCACGAAGTTCAAAAGACTACGAATTTTAGGGGGATGTGATGGAGTAATGATAGTCGTGTGTCGGACGTGGAAGCTAGGCATTGTTTAGATATATTCAATGTACGAGGGAATTTAGTTATTTGAATTACTCTCCTATTTAAGGATCTTAAAGGTAGGAGAGTGGGGAGCAATATTGGGATATAAATTATTTGGGCCCAGGTGTGGATCAGTCCACTTTATTTTATTGGATTGGGGCATGGCCCAATCAAGTCATTTGGTACGTAGATTAGGGGGATTCAGAATTCTTTTCTAAATTAGATTGTGTTTTCTTATTTAGGGGATATAAGGAATCCTAATTTGGAAGGGAATCTATCAATCATTAATTGATAGTCATAAAGAATTTGGAAAGAGGTTCCTATTCCTAGTTACTTTCGGATGATTACACACTTGTATATATGCGATGTTGCATGGGGGAAAAATACATTCTCTGGTACTTACAGAACCATTATTTTTCAGCAGATAGGCTCTTCATTATTCTTAAGATATCTATAAACACAATCATTCTACTAGTGAATTCTTTTCTCTCTGTGTGATTTTTTTTCTAATTAGGTTTTCACGTAAATTCTCGTGTTCTCGCATTATTTTCTTTTGACTTATTTGTGTTTGACGTCCATTTTATTTATTATTTTGTGAATTAAACGGGTGGTACAAAATTTGACGTTAACATTTATATTTTATTAAAAAGTTTAAATAAAATCATTACATAAAATTATAGTATATAACTTAGATACCTGTATTGGTATCTTTCTCATACAGCGAAAGTTTGGGTCAAACTTCCTATCAACTATCTTCTAGAATTTTTTACAGATAATTAGCTGAAAGGTTGCCCAAACCTTTTACTTTGTATGTAATCAATTTTTTCATACTTGTATAAATTACAACCCAACCAATTCTAACTAACATTATTAAATTATTGTTTGTCCATTCAATTAAAAAACAACCAATCCAATTAAATCAAAATCAATCCAACTAAATCAAATCCAATCCAAATAACAGAATTTCATTCAATCCATCACAAATTAAACAAAGTTATAGAAGTTACAATTATAAATTGTTCACATAGAATTTTGTGTAATGTCTCGAGCCTTGCAAACCCTAAACTCGTGTGCTATCCCATAATGAAAAAGTAGCCTTCATCGCTTTAATCCAGCATTTTTGTAATGTTCATTGGTTGAAAGAAACAATCAACGTATTACGTAATGTAGACTCCATATTCATAATAAATTTTTTTTCCAGACGATTTTTCAAAATATTCAACTTAAATGCTTTCTTTGGCCACTTACGGTCTAGCCTAACAACACTAAGCATGTTCGAAACAATCTCAATCTACTAAACATTATTAAAATGCATATGATAAAAACTTTGAGAAATTTATGATATAGAAAAAAACATTTCATAATATCTACAAAATTTTTGTATAACTATGTGAGTTTCATTTGGAGGATGTCATCGAGTAAGGGATCACGTTGCTTTTCAACTTTCAAACTTGCTCAAATTGCTTTAAATTACTAAATTCTTCAAGAGTTAGCTATTAGACTCTCTAAATCGCTTAAGTATTGCAGTTAGCGTGCTAGGGTTTATGGAAATTACAAATAATTTCGCATGAAGTATTTTTATGAGGGAAGGAAATTATCCGCAGAGAGTTATAGTTAGCTTCAAAAGTTTCTATTAACATTCTGCAGAAAGTTGTTGCGGATAGGATGATTTTTTTTCTCTTTATTTTGAGTGGCAAAGTTATAAATTCACATCAAATAAGTTTTAGTAAGAATTTATTGCAGATACAAATTCTTATAAATATTTATTCTCATCTTTTAATTTGAATCATTAACAATTAAAATTAATAGTAAAAGATCAAACTGATTGAGAAATGACCCATAAAGACAATGATAACTGTGAATTACTCTCTCTCTTTAATAAAGGCAAGGACGAAAATAAGAAGGTATGTCTTATACTTGAGAGATTATTCTATACAATTGAATAGTACGTTCTCCTCTTACATATTTATGAAATTTATTTTTGATGTGACCGACATATATGTGAGAAAAAATATATATATTATTTCACTTACTCTAAAAATATCAAAAATATGAAATAATTTTTTCTCGTACTTCGACCTTAAGCTTACTGAATTTATAAATTCAAGTCATATCAAGGACAGGATCGGGTGAATCTGGAAAAATTGTTGAGCCCACGTATAACTCATTTTTGTTTTCTTTTTACATGTTAAAGCAAAATGGCGGGAAAGCTGTTGAGTCCTGCCCTACGATCTATGTGGAACACACAGTCTTTATTACCAGTCCAATCAGTAAATACTTGCACTCAAAAGTCTCAAATCTAATCCTGGCCATTAGATGCATCCAGAATTCACAATGATAAACACTTCGACCCAAGAATATTGACCAAGTCAACCAAAACCATAACTCGCTATGTTGATGCGGCGCACCGTAGCATTACCTTATTCACCAACCAGTAGCCCTAGCGTTGTCTAGTCAATCAGTTCTCGTGTTTGTTCTTCAGGAGGTCGAGAGAATGGAGATCGGAGGGAGCAGTGAAAGTCCACTTGAAACTAAGAAGGGAAAATCAAAAACCCCTCGAAAACCCAACGAAAGCGTTCTTAAGCAGAGTCAGTATTAATTTCTCTCTCCTCTTTTTTTTTCTGTGTCTTTTTGTATATGTAGATTATTTATATGTATGTATGTATGTTTTGTTTGATTGATTGGGTTTTGAAATATTGCGTAATCGTTTGCTGTGTGCAGAATCTCCAGCTGAATTTTTTGCGGAGAATAAAAACATTGCTGGGTTTGACAATGTGAGTTTTATAGTGTATTCTTAAGGGAGTTTTGTTTGATTGATTTTGAAATGATGTGCTAATTTTTGTTTTAAATGTTTGTATTGAGAATCATATTTGGTGGTAAATTTGTGGGACTACTAGATTATAATGATATTTGTGCTTTTTTGGCTAATTGAAATGTAATGTTGGAAATGTTCTTTTTTATCAAAATGAGAATTTAGGGATTTTATTTTGAAGTCGAATTTGGGGAGTACAATTACATTAATAATTAATAATCAATCAAGCTGAGGAAACACAGTTCATAATAAAGGAAGAAATAAACTTATACAAAGTGATAGTTGAACTCGAGACCTAAAAGTCATAGGGCCTCAGTCTTAACTTCATTGGCGAATTTAGGGAATTTATTGAAAGGAAAATGATCCATAGCCTATGAACTGTTAGCCTATGAACTGTTATCTGGCTAATCCATCTATAACTGTTTAAGGCGAGATCGGACCTGCTCTATGATTAGCTTATTTAAAAGTTCTCACAATAATATGGGGGACGGTGCAAAAAATTGCGTGGATGATGACTTCTATGTTAATGACATGTATGCCCTTATTTTAAGTGCAATTGAAGCACTGTCATACATATAGTTGTGCAGACAATTGCAATTACAAAAGTGGCATGTTACGCACAAAAAATTTGAGGACTATGGTTTTCAAAGAAATTCGAACTTAAATGTAGTAGGTTTATTCATCACACGACAATAATGAGGGGAAAAAAAATCTAAGTTATTCATTGCCTGCACAACAAGCAACAATGAGGACAAAGTTTTTCGTATTTTTTTATATTAAAACTTGGACGGTTTAGTCACTGTTTGCACATCAATACTGAGGACAAGGTTTTACAAAAAGCTCCAAGTTATTCCTTGTCAACGATATTGAGGACGATTGTTCAAACTGGCTTAAAAGCAGGACAACTTCGTTTACTCAATATACGGTTTTTGTCCACACAACTATTTGCGCTGCTTTCCAAACAATACTGCAGACGGTTAAAATGGTTGACCAATTTAAGGTGCCCGATCTGGCCTTGGATTCCCCTTATTGAAATTAGGATGAATGAGATTTTCATAAGTTGGCAGTTAAACTGAAATTTGAATGTATTTCTAGTGGAATAAGTGTTATTTAAGATGAACCTTCTTTCCCCCCTGATTCCAGCCAGGAAAGAGCCTTTACACTACTGTTAGAGAACTTGTTGAGAATGCACTTGATTCTGCCGAGTCTATTTCCGAGCTTCCTGTAGTAGAAATCACAATGTAAGCACTTCATGTTTATGTATTTTCTAGTTGTATTATTTTTATATGATTTATGCAAGAAGGCCTTTTAAACTTACAATATTTGTGTACTTTAACTGATAGTTACGCTTTTCTGCTTTTCATTCGTTGAATACTTTAGTGAAGAGATTGGGAGAAGCAAGTTCAATTCCATGATTGGCCTTGTTGATCGTGCACGGATTGACGAGGAACTTTATGATGATTTTGAGACGGTCAAGGCTCGTGAGGTGTGTATGCGTCTGATTGTGCTTCTGAGTGTGGTATTTGTCTACATAGGTTGATAAATGTTCATGATTAAGCAATGCAGTTCAGTATCTAAGTGTTATTTATCAGTTCAACTTGCCCTTGCAATTGCAAAATATTCACGAGACTAGAAAGAAAGTCGCTCTTCCCGGGTTAACTCAGTAATCAATTCATATAACCGGTTGGCCATTCGGTGCGGTCAATGATTAAACTAGATTATGCCTTTAGAGTCAGAAAAATTGCATCCCAATTTCCCCTGCAGGCCTGCGAGGTGGGGAAATGGTCATTGGAGAGCGGAATTTTTATATTGAGTATTATTTGCCTTCAATTCATATAAATGACAACATACTGAACATAGCACGGTTCAACAAACAGATAATCAATCAATGAGAGTTTGGGTCATTGGGTTTATTGGAGGTTACTGGGTTGAGTACAGAACCAGGCCAGAACATACCTGGAACAA
Organism: Hedera helix; assembly: GCA_947179155.2. Taxonomy (NCBI): domain Eukaryota; kingdom Viridiplantae; phylum Streptophyta; class Magnoliopsida; order Apiales; family Araliaceae; genus Hedera; species Hedera helix. The sequence goes on from OX359279.1 coordinate 2,969,925, forward strand.
GGAGCATGTGGCAACTTGGCTGCTCAACCATTTAGTTTGTCTTACCTTTGAAAACAATGACTTCATATGAAGAATCTAAGATACTTCTCTTAGCTGATAAAATTCTGCAACTCATGTCATTTTAATATTGCCTTTTCTTTTTTTCTGTCTTGTAGAAAAGGCTTGCCAAGGAAGCTCGTACTCAGGAAATTCAGGCAAAGCAAGCTTCCCTTGGAAAGAAACTAAAAGAGCCAATGGCTGCAAAGGCCATTAAGGGTCGAGGTGAGGCCTCGTTTTACAGGGTCACTTGTAAGGTGTGATTTTTTCCATCTTGGCTTCCTACTAGAGCTTCTTTTTAATGATCATTGAAACATTTTTGTTGTTTGATTAATATATTTCTTATTTATCACGACCTTATAGTTTGACTCCCGTGATTGTAATGTTTTATGTAGGATAATGGAAAAGGAATGCCACATGATGATATCCCAAATATGTTTGGACGAGGTCTGAAACTAAATGACATATCCTGTTTCTTTAGATAGATAAATCACCTCTAACCAAATGCATGACAATCTCTCTGCTTGAGAAATTGCTTGGAGTTAGATGCATTTACTTAATGATAATGTTGCGGTATTAGATTGTGGTAAACTTTTCTCTTACTGCAGTTTTGTCTGGGACAAAATATGGCTTGAAGCAGACTCGTGGAAAATTTGGACTTGGTGCAAAAATGGTATGCAACATGATTCAGCCAATATATACATTGGAATCAATAATCATTATTATTACAGTTCATCTTTATGATATAATTTGCAAACGGAAGTTTCACCTCATAATTACTTAGTTCCAATTTTTATTTATTTCTTTTGCTTAGTACTTTTTCTGGAACGAATAGTATTCATAACATGCTTGGGGCTATTTATGATATTGTGAGGAGAAAGCCTCAGCTTACTCCAGCTCTCGGTATGGAAACCGCTAAAAAAAAGCTGTTCCCATACTGAAGAGAGGTGAAGCAGAGGGAAAGGAAGCCCTTGTACCTCGGTATGCGTTCAAGAAGATGTTCAGTAGAATTCTCAGTAGTCCTTCACTAATAGATCCTATACGGTATGCTTTAATGGGAAGTATATTCGTAACAATTAATGCCTCTAAAGCTACTTATGATATTGTGGTTAGAAAGCCTCTCCCACTTATATTTTTTTTTTTGTAAAATATGCTTCATAAAATCCTCATCTCAAAAGCTGATTGGTTTGCCTACAATATTTTGTATGTAATGCAGGCCTTGATTTGGTCCAAAATGAGTACAGGACTTCCCATTGAGATCTCATCTTCAATGAAGGGCCAAAAATATTTTTCATTCTGCAGGCTGGATATCGACATTCATCGGTATGTGTGAAATGAAAATATATGTACATAATTTAGCTGTATTAAAAAAGTTGACTGCTTAAGTTAGTTATTATGTTCGACTTTAATTGCCTATTTGCCTTGAAAGTTCAATGTTGGTGGCATAATTCATGGATGGCACTTCTTTCAATTTTAGGAACATTCCTCACATTCATTTACATGAGAAACGGAACCTCAAGGAGCATTGGCATGGAGCTGAAATCCAAGTTGTTATTGAGGGAAACTGGACAACTTACCGTGTACGTAGAAAGTTTCCTAATTTTGTTGACTGTTTTCTCTCTACACAAGACAATTGTAATGATACATTTGTGCAATGCATTATGATCATCTTTTGACAAAGACAATAACTATATTACTAATATTGCAATGCATTATGATCATCTTTTGACAAAGACAATAACTATATTACTAATATTGCACATTATTTGGAACTACTAATTCTTTGTTGGTAGTTACAGTCAAAGATATTGCATTATATGCGTCAAATGGCCGTCATCACTCCCTATGCCCAATTTCTTTTTAGCTTTGTGTCGGAAGCAACAGAGTATTCTTTCTCTCTCTCTCTCTCTCTCTCTCTTTGTGTGTGTGTGTGTATATATATATATCTTTTCTATCTCTCCCTCTCTGTGTCTCTCTCTCCTGTGTCTCAATCACTCCCACCTTTTCATGCCCATATGTCTTCCTGTGTATCAGCTGATTGTTTCATCCTATTGTTTTGTTAGTAAAAATGTCAGCATTAGGTTTGCAAGAAGAACAGATATAATGCCTCCAGTTCCTCTTGAGACAAAATACCATCCGTCAGCTGTTGATTTACTACTCATCAAGCGCCTTATTGCAGAAACTTCAAAGCAGAAACTTCTGCAGTTCCTTCAGCATGAATTTGTGAATATTGGGAAAGCTTTTGCTGAGCGTTTGATTGGTATAAGTTTGCCTCTGGTTTTATTTTGTTTTGAAGTCCTCTCTTATTCTTAAAACCAATTCTATGATATATGCTAGATAGCTGATAATTTGTACAACTACGTCTTATCTGCCATAAACTGCCACTATATTTTGGATAGCGTGCACCTTATGTTATTTTAATTATAAGTTTTAAAGGCTTTCTTCTAAATATTATGGAACAGTTGCTTCTAATCAATAATACAATTAGTGCATGCTAGAAAGTAAAATGCGCGTTTTATGAAGTCGAGGGATTTTTGAAAGTGGATCTTGTGAGTTTGTGTTGTTGGAGAATAGATTGTTTGATTGCTTTATAAATTATTCATTTTCTTTAGTGATGCTTAAACTTTTTGGTGTGAGACTTTGAAGTACCTACATTTAGAGTTTCAAGCTTTTGTAATTTTGGAATGCTGACTCTCTACCTTCTGATAACAACTTCAGAGTTTTCAGGTTCCTATTAGAATATTTTTGGGTTTCAATTGTAGATAACATATTTGGAAAACCTATTTTTTTTTTAAAAAAAACACAAACAAGCTGAATGATAGTTTTTCATGATATCAGATTATGTGGAGGAGTGGTAACAAAAAAAGATTGAACAAAAGAATTCATCAAGTGACACGCACTAATTACTTAACAAAAGTAAGAGGTACACGCTAATAATATAACCTTGAAACTCATATTTGTTACACATATAAGATACTGTGGCATGACACTTTCCCATAAGTAGGGGGTATGACTGAATCTGTGATGGTACAGTCTAAAATTTAAGGGTACCAGGAAGAAAATAAAAAATGGACATGAATCATAGTGGAAAAGGGCAGCTAAAACAGCCATGGAACACAAGGAAAATTCTCCCTTCGCCCCACTTTAATTGAATACTTAGCTTTTACATGCATTTTAATAAATTGTGCATATTGTAAAAATTTTATTGAAGTTCTCAAATAACCTTCCCTACTGGATTCTGCCTCAATTATTAAGATTATAAAAGACAATAAAATTGATATATGACAAAAACTGGATTTTCAGTTTTCTGTTTTGAAGTCTAGTTTCAATGGATACCCTTCTATGAGCTTGAGCTACATATGGGATTGGATTTGCTATGAATTTGTATTTAGATGTTGCTGATTTCTGATTAGTAATTTGGTACTAGATACCGCTAAAATGTTTGATTGTAAATCATGAAGTAGTATCATTGTATCAGAAGTTGCTTCCTTTCAATTTGTTTTTAAATGATGCTTTCGATTTTTAGGTGAGATGGGTTCAGATTTCAGCCCAAAAATGGCCGTTAAATCTCTAACCTCGCAGCAAATCGTTCGCATCCATCAGTTGTTTCGTCAAGCCAAGTTTGATGACCCCAGTGGTGATGTAAGAAGCTCATTGTTTAATCATTGTTTTGCTCTTCTTATTGTTCACCAATTACCAGCATACCCCTTAATATGACATCTTTGCAGTGCCTTAGTCCTGCCGGAGAATACAATCTTCGGCTTGGAATTGTCAAGGAGCTGCACCCTGAGATGGTTGCAACTTATTCAGGAAGGTCGATCTCATATTAGTTACCTGAATTTACCGTTTTCTTATTTTCTAATCTACCTGAGTCGACAAGGTGCACATCTGGTCTATTGACTTATAGGATACAATGGACATATTATTCATTTCTTACCTAATATATTCTTGTGCAGTGCTCAAGTTTTTGAAGGCCACCCATTCATTGTAGAAGCTGGAGTCAGTGTGGGTGGAAAAGATGTTAAGCAAGTGAGTTGTGCTGAAGTATTACTTTTAGTCACATGTAGTCTCGAAAAGCATGCCATCTTTATGATATATGTTATACCCTCTTTTTTTTTTTTAAAAAACTTTTGGTAGTTAGTTGAATAATGAATACTTAGGAAGCAGGACATCAATTCTTGACTTTATTTTCCTGTCAACCTTCTATTGAGTTGACTTGTTAAAATAATCCCTTGCTTGGTCACATTCAGGGTTTAAATGTTTTCCGATTTGCAAACCGCATTCCACTTCTATTCGAACAAGGCGCTGATGTTGTCACCAGGACTGCCATGAAGCGAATCAAGTAAGACATTTATACTAGAAACAAGTAAAAGGTCGTAATTAAACTATGAATTGAAAAAAAAGAAAAGTAAAAGTAAAAGGTTACAATTACAACAAATATGACATCATAAAAATAAACAATCTTGTCTATTATAGGGAAGGATGGGGTGGAATGGGTTATGTCATTGCACTTCTGAGAGAAAAAGTAGCAGTATTTGACATTATTCTAATTAAATATATATCGTGCATCAGTTGGAACAGTTACAAGATCAATCAGATGCAAGATAAGATTGGTGTTTTTGTGAGCATAGTAAGCACAAAAATCCCTTTCAAAGGGACCGGAAAGGAATATATTGGAGATGATATAAGTGAGATAGCTTCTGCTGTCAAGGTGGGTGTCCATCAATATAATATATATATATATATATATATATATATATATATATATATATATATATGAAAACTTTTGTAGCTGACATCATTTGGTCTCCAGACTGCTATTCAACAATGTTGCATCCAGCTAAAATCCAAAATTGCAAAAAAAATTCAGGCTCGTCAGCAGCAGGAGAGAAAAAGAAATTTGAGCAAGTAAATTCGACCACTCAGTTATCTTCTATATATTGGTAGAAAATTGCCTTTTACCACTGGCTTTATAATTTGACTATTATGCTCTATTAACAACTTAAAATCATCTCTCTTTTGATTTGTAGGTACATTCCTGATGCTACTGGTGCTATATATGATGTCTTGAAAGAAATGACCACCTTGCGTGCGTCAAAAAAGAAACGCTACGATGATGAGGATGCGGAATTATTGAAGAAAGTTTCAGCTCGTTTGATAACAAAAGAAATACTGATGGAGAAACTTGCTCAACATGTTGAACAGGTGAGCTTTTGTCACGTCTTGGATATAGGATAATTGGTAGAACTTATCTATATTATCAAGGGAGAGGGGAGAAAATAACCGCTTTCTTAAGGCTGTCTCCCAAATCTCCTTTCCCTTTTGTCCATTCATATTTGTTTGTATTACAATTTCGTCCTTCTTATTTTTTATTTTTTATTTTTTATTTTTTTTACCCTATCCCCAAAATTTGAAAAAACTCCTATTATATCTTCATTGTTACTGCACACGCAACATGTGTGTGTGCCACCGAGCCTAGTCCTAATAGTTAGTTCAAAGTTTAGAATTCTTTTGAGAGAGTCTGCATGGTATGCATTTAAAAAAGTGATGCTGTAAAGGGGTTTAATGAAAAACGTCCCACCAGCTTGAAGTAAAGGGGTTTCAGAAAGTTCACTACAAGGTGTTTTCTTTCTAATAAGTTTAATCCTCATAAGCAGTAACAAGTTTGCTCTGTTGAAATTGTTTGCTTTTTTTTTTCCTATCCAAATAGAACTGTATGTCGTGTGTGCCGTTACTTGATTTCTTGGTATAGTGAAAAATCTTTTTAGAATGTTTTAGAACAGTTTTTGAAGCAAATGTGTCTTTGAAATATAAAATCACAATCTTTGTAGATATCTGGCTACTTCACTGAACTTCATGTTGTTACAAATGTCGTTTCGTATATAAATGAAATAGGTTGTGCAACATGGGTATAAACCCTTCTGACTATATTGTTAGAAATTTGAGATGTGCCATGCTTGGAAAGTACCTTATATCTTCACTGCAAGATTTTATAACTTATGCAAAATAATGGTGAATGAAACTGGCAAAACTGAGGTAGTAATTTGACTTATATTTTAATTTTCATGTTTTGATGTACATTTACAGGTGGACTATGAGATGGCATTGGAATATGCAACACAGAGAGGAGTGACCGAGGAACCCAGAGAAAATTTATATATTCAGTCACTCGGAGCTGAAAATAAGTTCATCGATTTCCAGAGTCCCATTTTTGTCTTCAGATTATTTCAGTAGGCGTCTATCAGATACCTTATTAACCATAGAATGAACATTTTTTCGTTCTTTTTATTATTATTATTTCGGACAGAAAAAAAAAAGGAGTGAACTTTGTTGATTGTTTCTACTTATTTTCCGGTGTACCATAAAACGCTAAATTGTTACAGCTTTTAATTCTGTACGGGTTCATTCTAATGAGAAGAGAATGTTTGATTAGATTAATATGCTGGCTAAATGTTGTCTTTTTGGTGGTGAAAGTATATGATGTAAACCTAAATTATCTTCGGATAAACTTTAATGTTGCGTTTGGATTGAAGAAATGAAATGAAAGAAGAAATGAAATGATTTTAAGGTATTTCAAGTATATGTTTAATTGTTGGTGGGAGTGAGTGGTGTAATATGATAGTAAAATTATCATACATATTCATTTCATTGGAATGAATTTTATTCCACCACCTCTCATATGGAATAAAAATCAAAGGAATGTAATGGATTTTTATTCTACTAGAATGGTTTATCTTTCAAAATGATTATTTAATACACTGTTTTTTATTTTATTTTTTCTTTTATTCTATTCTTTCGATTCAAAACTAGCACAAGTATCTCAAATTTATAGAATAAATGATGAGAATAGACATGAGAACCAGGTTAGAACCATTCAATCAGAATGATACAAATTACATGTACGATGGAGTTGAAGGAATATTTATTCTATTCAAAAGTAAAATTTAAGTTAAAATATTTAATAATCTAAGCAGGAAATTTTTTTAGAGATAGGTTGTTGCATCTCGTATCTAAATTAGCATATATAAAATCACCCGTCATTGTAGATGAAATTAACTATTTACATAGAGAGAATTTAAACTCCTAAGAGGAGAAAATTGACTCCATAAAATAAAAAATAACAAGAGATTTAACCCACATTAGAAAAAACCAAATCCCCACAATCTTAGATAAGAAAGTGAAGAAGTATTCCCATACCTATTCCTATAAGGTGTCTTGGGAGTTGCATACGAAGAAGCAATGGGTTGGAACTTGTTGGAACTTGCACAATTCACAAGCTTTACTTGTCTTTCATATTTCTCTCCCTTCTTTCTTTTTTTTTTTTTTTTTTTTTTTTTATAGTTTGACTAAATTTAAACACACACTCTATCTTGGCAGTGTCAAGTATTGAACCCAGGACTTCTTGCTTAATAAGGAGCCTAAAGCACTGAGCCAAATGTTCTCGATATTTCTCCTCATTCTCTTTTCTTTACTCTCCTAACAAAACTAACAAATAAGAGATTTTTAATCTTTTTTCTAAATTTCTTTCTTGTCTTTTCTTTTCTCTCCTTTTAAAACACACAAACACAGTATAAGAAGATCCTTCTAATCCATTCCCGTTTAGCATTTCATTTAGCTCTAATCTCTTTATCAAGAATTTTCCATTCTTGATAGAAACTATAATGTGTGCTCCTTGAATGTTCATATGCATACGAGCTCCATACAACTAATACTAGACATCAACTTATTCCAAGAAGCACTAGTAGTCATAATATTGTTTATCATCCACAAATCGACTCGATAATTACCTAATTGATCAACACGTCCATCCAGCAAGCCAAGGTATGATTTATTAAGCAATAATTCCACAAGCCAATCTTCTAGTTTTTGTATCGCCGTAGTAAAGCAAAATTGTACCATTTACCCACATTAATTCAACATTAATTTAGCACACACCTGTATTAACTGACCTAACAAGCATGTTGGTTTATGTTATTACCCAAAAATTAACCTATTAGGTTGAGACTCCATCATATTAATTAACCAATCTACACTCTTGAATTTATTTAATATAAAATTTATGTGAAATATTCTAATAATCTACACCTTTTACTTGAATACTCATCATATGTATTACACACTAGAGTAGTCACACTTTGAGTCCCTTCAAAAGCTCTGCTCGACATGTGTGAGTACAACCTTACTCCTTATGAACCATTCATCCCGAGCAGTTTCCCAGAGCCATCCTGAACACACTTCATTTGACTCAAAACGCGTGAGTGATCTCCTTGTATTCCACCTAACTCAACTCTATTTTCTTCACCACACGAAAAGAGTAACACACAGCCTACAAATGCTCCACTATAGAATTTCAACCTCATATTTAGGTCCATCGAATCTAGGCTCTGATACCGCTTGAAGCGAAATTATACAATTCATCCTACATTAATTCAACACCAATGTAACGCACACCTATGTAGACTAACTCAACAAACATGTGGGGTCACCTCCTTACCCAAAAAATTAACTTATTAAGTTGAGATTTCATCACACTTATTAAGCCATCTACACTTTTAAATTTATTCAAACACATAGAACACGACATCTCGCGTTTTTAACACCACTGTAAACCTCTCCGTCCTAAAATCAAAACTAATGATTGTACTAATTGCAGTATTAACTTGATAGTATGTGATATAACAAAGTAATCCATGCACAACAATAACGGGTTCTCCAGGATTCGGAGGAATGTAGCTCTCTTATATAGGTGTCTATGAATTGGATTTTAGGGAATACATATCAACTTTAGTTCATGTTTATTTGCAAGGAATACATTCAAGATATAACTATTAATCTTAAATATCTTGTTTGTTTTTAAATTTGGACTTAGGACTATTAGTCAAGATATTACAAAATGCTTTAAGATAGGAGATTATTTAATCACATGCTCAACTATGTATTATAATCCCCATTATTTGGGACTAAAAATTTATAGACAAAATTAACCTAAACTTTTTTTTTAAAATGACCATAATACCCTTTTTTAAAATCCATTTATCAGCTTGTATATATGATCTCCCCTCTTTTTTTGTCGTCTTCTCACGGTTACTCATCTCGCCTGGCCACTATTGGATTTTTGCTATAAAAATCCTATTTATCTATTAATTTATTTATGTTGAATATTTATTTATTAATAAAAGCACATCATTTATCATTCATTAAATGGTCGTTTTAGTTTGTTTATATAAATCTCCATATTTTATATATTATGATTTATGTGTATAAATAAATATTATACACAGAAGATATAAATTAAATATAATATATAAATAAAAAAATAATGGTTTATAACTTATGATAATTTGGAGATATTATCATGTATATTATAGTACTTTAACAAAAATGATTTATCTTGATCATGAAAGTTTGACTTCTAATTAAGGTACTAGTGCATTTACGGTGTGTATTAAATAGATCATGTGATTATATTTTATTTATAAAATATTTTTACATAAATACTAATTTGGGAAATTTCTTAATTTTGAAATAATAATGGACTTAATATTATTATATATATTAATTTGATGTTCTAATGAGTGAGATTACATTGTGTTAATTAATGCCTCAGAATGTCAATTAATATTAGACCTGGCAAACGGGCCGGGCTGTCGGCGGGCCGGGCCAAAACGGCCCAGATTTTGGCGGGCTGAAAAAGTCGAGCCCGTGGCCCGCGGGCTTTTTAAGTTTTTTTTTTTTTTTTTTAATTTTTAAATTAAACATTTAAAAAAAAAAATTAAAAATATATATATATTTACAACTATAATACATAATTTGAAATAAATACCAACTCTAATTATTTACAATTATAACACATAAGTTATACATAATCATTTAATAGTATTAGTAAATAAAATAATCAATAATTTTATAGTCATATATATTAAAATATAATTAATTTTGTTATTAATTAATAAATATATATAATATTAATATTAAAGATAACTAATATCTAATAGGAAAATGTCTTTAATGATTATGTTATTGTTACTTAGGTAAAAAATTATAGACATTTTACTAAAAATGACTCAATATAGTACCAAATTTTTACCAAACATGATATGAAGTCCATTAAGTCAAGCTGTCAAGGCCTTAACTCTCAACAAGGACGCCACCTTTTTTGTTTTCATTGTTTACTGAATAGTAATAGATACAGAATCAATGAATCATTATGCAGTGTAGAAATATGGTTATATTTTGTTGTTGTTTTCCTCCTGTAGTGAAAAATCTGAACAAACACAAAATCAAATGTACATGCTAGAAACAGTATTGCATCCAAATTGTATGTAGTCCATATATCCCTATAAATTATAATTAGATAAGAGACAAAGAAAGATTAAAGATTTAAAGGTAATACATAAATATTATATTCATAATATTTTTTGTATTATTTCTTTTGTTAAAAATGTTAAAAAAAAAAAAAAAAAAATGTCACGGGCCGGGCCAAATAAGCCCAACTTTTCACGGGCTATTTTCTGGAAGCCCAAAGCCCGCCCAAAAACGGGCGGGCCGGCCCGGCCCGCTGGCCCGGGCCACTTTTGCCAGGTCTAATTAATATATTAAATTAATACCAGGAATATTGTTATTGTCAAAATATCTATTAGATTTTTCATAAGGTAATTTATCATTGTTCATAAAATCTTGACTGTCTTTCAATATTTATTATTAAAAGAATTGATCTAATAATTGTTGAATCAATTTATGATTAAATAAAGATAAATTATAGATTTATGAAATTAGTTTAAATATATTGGGATTATATTAATTCTGAAATATTTACGTACATATATAGATAAAATATTTAAAGTTTATTAATAAAGGGTTTATTTAGTTAATTTTTGGACCGAAGTACAATTATAATTATTTAGTAAAATTAATTATAATTAATATTTATTTTGATTATTATTATTAGATAATAATATCTAAATAAGCATTGGAGTTAGAAGAGAAATCCCTTATGATCCCCTTCTTAGCCTAATATAGATCAAATTTATAAGAGAATACCAAATTTATGGTCAATGTTATTATATATATCATTTATTTGGTACTTTTTCTATTGGAAGAAAATGCCAAATTTCGTATTTTTCTCTTTCAGCCTTGAAAAATCTAGAGCCAACATTCCAGACATAGGATGAAAGATTATGAAGATACTAGAGATTGTACGAAAATTCAAAACGTGCTAATCTAATCGAACACTAGGTAACAAATTTGTACTCTATATACATGGTATATATATATTTGTTTTTATTAATTTTTTAAAAACCTATTTTCGGAGAATTTTTCGACGACAACCACCACTCTCGAAGGATGATTTCGTCCTCCATCTCTCTTTCTTCTTGAAAGTTTGATAATAATTTATAAGGGGGGTTGAATAAATTATTACTGTTTAAAAATTTTCTTAGGCCTTTTTGAAAATTTTAATTAATTAATTTACAGTGTCAGAAATTAATATACAAGACAATAAAAATTTAATCACACAATGCATACAGATTTATCTGGTTCACAATATACAACCCAGGTATGTTGTGTGACGCCCCCAAATCACCATACTTACTATAAATGACTTGGTGCTCACTATAAATGCTAAATCAATAGATTTATAGATGATTTTCTTTATTCTCAAACAAAGTTCTTATCTTAATTCCCAAAGATCTTTCATTATTTTATATCAAGTCCTTATAATCGATACAAGAGACTTAATAATCAAACATAATATTTTATTCTTAATATTTAGATATTCTATAACTTTACATGTTCCAATATTCACGGCATTAAATCATTAGGACGGTTCTTGGGAACAGACAATCTCGCGGTGAATGTTTGCATCTTCACCCGTGATAAATGTTTGCATCTTTATCCGAGACAAATGGTTGCATTTTTGTTCGGTGCAAAATTCTCTTTCCGTACAGAACATTACCCAAATAGTTAAAAACCCTCATTCGAAACATATTTGGTTATAGTGATATCTCTTCATATTAATAATCCTACTTATCCGACATTCAAAATAGTACTAACGAGTTATACCTAGGTCTAAGGAACCTTAACGATGGATTTGACCAGTCAACATCGCTTAGTTCTGTCTCAGATGTACAACACTCACAAGTTATTTACCGATCCTCATCCAGATAAATAGATCATTATTAATACTATGTTAAGTTTTAACAATTCTAGGTTTAATCAAAGTAAAGACGTAACAAGATAATGTGATAAAACTTGATAATATTTATATAATATTCGGTTACATGTATTGAACTTGTTCTTATTACAAAATGTCATTATGACTACAGTTAAGAACAGTTAAGGAAAGCAGTAAACTAGTCTACGCATTTCTTCTTTTGTTTCTTCTTTGAGCCGGAGCTCTCGGGTTTGTCTGCAAATTAGGTTTATATGCAAGGGTGAGCTAAAATACTCAGTAAGTCTTAAACACATAGCATATAAGTGAACTCACACCGATAAGGATTGTAATGATTCATGGCACAACAATTGATATTTACAAATGTTTTAACATAGCAAGACTGAGTGGTGGTTAGACCTTGAACTGTTCTTTGTCTTTCGACTTAGAACCTTTTACAGTGGATATAGAAAGGGAATCAACCTAACGACATCCTATGTTATGCATAACATACCATACACTGGACAGATCAAGAACAGTAATACATATTTGTTCATCTCAGTTTACTTCACATGTCAGGATCGCCCCAAGACGACTTGGTTTGATATAATAAAGCATGATTCGAATTTATCACGAATAAACATTTCACTTTGCAAGTTATGCCGAAACAAGAAGCAATAACTTTCGTATCAAAGATTTATAACACGTTACATACACAAAATGTATAAATCACATAGAAAGTAAATAAACAAAGGTTAAGGATATAAAACTTGCATTTAGCACAAATTAGGGTTTCCCGGTAATCGTTTAAAGCGCCTATACAAAGGGTTTCGCGTACCGAATGTTAGTTCATCGAATTTTTTCATTTTATACGTGTTTTTATCACTAAACTAGACTATTTTCATTGGTGGAATTTTTAGAAAAATTGGCTAGCTCAAAATCATAAAATTTGGTGCCTTTTAGGGTTTCCACCCGAAAGCCCTACTTAAATTTTCAACTTTGGCGTCTTTTACAGTAATTGTCATAACTTTTTCATACGAAAATATTTTGAAGTGATTCTTGAGTCTAAATTTCTTAAAATTTTATGATCTACAACTTTCATTTGTATTATTAAGGCAGATTCAGATTTTAAGATTTCAAAAAATGGCAAAAACACACAGTAAACATGTTTTGGCCAATATTTTTAGGATTAACCATGTGAAACATGGTACTGCTTGCTTTAACTCTTTAAGAAATCATGTTGTAAGACTCAATATCACTTTATAACATAAAAATAATAAATCAAAAACCTTCTCATAGAAAGATTCATGACTTTTGCTCAAGAACACACGAAGAACACAAAGAACGAATAAACCGTACATGGTAATGACTATGTTCTTGAGCTTTTGATTTTCGTACTTAAAATAATTTGAGCATTATAACTGCTTACATAAGTGATTATGACACTTTATAATTGACAAAATTTGGTCATTATAACGGCTTGCACAATTGATTAAAACAATTTATACAAATGCTCAAGAACATACGAAAACGCGGAGAACGGATAAACCGTACATGACCACTACGTATGTTTATTAAGCTTTAAACTACGAATTGAAATTCGACATTATAACTACTACAAAATGTAGAAAGGCTCAAGAACACGTGAAGAACACGGAGAACGACAATCGTACATGGCTACGACTCGTGTTCTTGAGCTTTTGAAAATTAAAGACGAAAGAAAAATCGAACATAAAAACTATAAGAGATTGTACCTTTGGTGTTTGCAAGCTTTAATTATTTCTTTGCAATATCCAAGGTAGTAACTCACTAGAACTCTCTCTCAATATATGTATAGCTTTGATACTTGATTTTTGAGCTTGAAAATGAATGATAGAATGGGTGAACATTGCTCGCTATTTATAGGCCAACCAAAGCTAGGGCAAAAGGCTCATTGTTACAAAACTTCCTTGATAAGCTAAGATGAAGTGCACCACTCTTAGACACCTTGAAATGCCCGGCACTTTGGAGCATTTAATTTCATTTAATGTTTATAATAATTATATTTAATGACCTCATCATCTCTTAAATCAATGGCCAAGATCAAGCCTACCAAAGGAATAGTATTAGGCCATGTTTGGTTGGTGAAATAACCATTTAAATGAGGGGTAGTCAAGGTCTTTTACTAAGCTTGATCAAGGTCAGTTTAGTCCTTTTGATAATCTAGCTTAGTTAGGATTATGTTAATTAGCAATAAACCTAGGAATTTGATTATTCGATTAGGTTATTAATTGACGAATTAGTTTAACATATAGATTAGGTTAATCTATAGTTTAATTAATCTTAATCCTAGTTAGGTTAAGTTTAATTACATGTTAATTAGGTTAAATGGTAATCTAGTTACCTTAACCTAGTTCAATTCCTACCGGATTAGTGTTAATCACTTTATTAGGTTAATTAGTTAGATAATTTAATTATTCTGTAACTAGGTTTAAGTTTAGATTAGGGTTCTTAATCCAGTTATCTCTAACCTAGTTCATTTCTAAGTATTCTAGTTGAATTGGTCTTTACAGATTTAAAATTCAGATATTACGGAGTTTTGTTCCGAATAAACACTATTCTGTAAAACGAAAAGTCAAAAAGACGTTGCACGTTTTTTGATGAATAGTATTTTTGATTTCTATTTCTTAGAAAATGGTTAGACGATCAAAAAGGCGAAAAAAATATTTTTCATCTTTTTCCTATTTCGTCTAATACCCGACGCGCTTTTCGAGAAAATTTTCTTATCGGCTATATCGTGTTTTCAAAGTACGGGAAAGATGAATCTTAAAACAGAATGTCATTTTGACGTACACGTTTCGCTCGGGGGCTTATGTTAGATTTCCTAAGGTTTAGACCCTAGGGTTTAGGATTTAGGTTTTATCTTCTTTTTTTTCAGATTTTTGAAGAAAAACTTTTATGCTCCTTTTTTGTGGTAAGGCTGGATACTTGAACCGAAACACATAAATAAACAATAACGAAGATTCCATAACACATATAATATGTAATTCAATATTTATTTATTCATATAAAGTCGGATTACAACTCTCTCGGAAGTTCGGAATATTACATGGTTCTATATCATGTCTCAAGCTCCTCTCCATGACTTAAGATCCTATTGCTATCAGAAATAAACACTCATTCAATAGGTGAATATACATACAACTACTTATCTTGGATAGCAGCTTCCCGTTCATTCTTCAAACGTAGTTATACCTATTTTCCGAGTCTAGATCTGTTTTACAATCTGGTCTTGAAACAAGAAGTCGACTCCTCACCTCATAATTACACTAGAGGCCCAACTACACATTGATCTCTCTAAGACTGGTCTTTGTTAAAGAATCATTATCTTCTTCTCATAGATTTAAAGACAATTAACTCGCTTAACCTTTTGTTTTACAATCTGGTCTTGAAACAAGAAGTATGTCCCTTACCTCACAAGTATACTAGAGACATAACTACCCGTTAACCTCTCTAAGACTCTGATCTTGGTCAAAGGATCACTCTTTTTTCCATATATATATAAAACCAATAAACTTAACTTTTTCAATAAAATTTATTTTGAAAGATGCTTCTTAAATAAGCATTTATAAATTTTCAGTGCAAATTTATAAAATTTTACTTTTTCTTTATAAATAACAAAAGTTTTTCTTAAATTAAGTAGATATAAATTTAAGTCCAGGTATAAAAGTTTAAATAACTTTTATTGTGAGTGATATGCTTCTGTGTAAGTAGATATAATCAATGATATTTGTGAAATAAAAATTTAAATAACTTCTATATTATACAACAAGTATTTATGAATGAAAGAATTTCAGTTCAAATACTTGTGATGTCAGATATCAAGTAAAACAAATAAAATAAATAAATAATACTTGATGTAACAAATAAATTTGTTTCACTCAAATCTATATATAATTATATATTTGATCTATGATGTGAGCACATTAAATAGTACCACTTAGGACTTTGAGCCCTTATTTGACTAACTCCATCACTTAAGAGGAATATCTCCGCAATAGTATCGGTATCTAAGTACTAACCAATTTTTTAGTTTCACAACTAATATTTATATAAATATTTTTGATAGACCACTTAAGACTTTGTGTCCTCGTTCGGCTAATTCCCTCACTTAAGAGGAATATCTCCGCTATAGTCTCAGTGTTTAAGTACTGATCTACTTTACGATATTTATATAAACACACTGTATTAATAAATGACCATTTAAGACTTTGAGCCCTCGTTCGGCTAATTTTCTCACTTAAGAGGAATATCTCCGCTTTTTAGTCTCGATTTTTAAGTACCGACTTTTTATATGATATAAATAGTTGAAATATAGATATATATATAAATGTGCATAGCAATTTTATATTTGTATATCTGTAAATATAAACAAGTATGAGATAATTCAAATAATATAAATCAATAACTTATCTCAAATACTTTAACTAATTTTTTATTCTACAAAAGATCAGAACTTTGAGTAGTAGAAAATAGAGGAAGCTTCTTTAGAGAGAGAGAATGTACGTAAGTAGAGTAAGCTTTTCTTTGTTTAGGAATTGATAACTTTGAAATGAATTGAAAGTCTCATATTTATAAAGTTTTGAAGCTTGGGTTAAAAAAGTAATTTAGTAACTCATTTTAAAAATCAATGACTAGGATGTGTTGATTTAAAAAACAAGGGCTACGATGGATTTAAATTTGTTTCACACGGATTTCCCACGTTAAAGAAGCACAAAAATAAGCACGTGCAATTCTCGGTTGAAATTAACTCCCCTTTTTTCAGTACATTAACTTCCAAGCACATGGGCCTACGGTAAGATGCTTTCATTTTTCCAACTTCCCTTTTCTTTAATTAAAGAACCATGCTAGCAAAGCAAACATTAGTTGGCAATAAAAATCTGAAACAAGTTGCAAGCAACTTTTCACGCGGGGTAAGAAAAATTTCAAAGTCCCTCATTAAATTCAAGTGGACAAAAAAGCTTAACATATTTCAATTTTACTTTTATTAAAAGAGGTTCATGTTGGCTAATTTCTATACAAGAATTAAGTACATCAAGCATGCAATTTTTTCAGATGAGGCATTTAAAAACTTTTGGAGTTTTGTTTTTCCAAGTGTCTCATGGTTTAAAAATAATTTTTAATATATACTATTTTGGAAAATCATTTAAAAATAATAGGAGATTCATTGCCTTAAGAAATGTTAATTTATGAACAAATATTTTTAACACTTGATATTAAATTATCAAGGATAAGAAAATATTAATTCAACAAGTTTTGAAAATATTTTTGGTCAAATTAAATAAGCTAATTAAAATAAATATTAAACTATGGAGAGAATTCTAATTTTAATTAACCTATTTACTAATTTGTTATCCTCAACATAAATAGACTAAAATTTGGAAACCCATCACTTCCGATATGCAGTGTTTAGCTAGGTTTGTGTAATTTTGCTTTGTATTCGTCTCATTTAAGTTGTGTACGTCGGAGAGTTTTAATTAGTTATGGAACTAATAATCTAATTACTCTAATTTAGATTGAATATGGGCTTGCCTTAATTTCCATCTTCTTAATTTTACTTATTTCTATCTTATTATGACCATTTTAGTATTATGGTGATGACATCTGTTTGGGTTGTTGGCCTTAATTAATGTTTTTCGATTTTTACTTAATTCAAAATCTCTTGTTTCTTCCCAAATATTGTGGATCTCTCTCTCAAGTTCCCAAGTAACTGTGTGGAGGAGGAGATTGGAGATTTCTTTGTTCTACAAGAATTGTTGCCCCATTTGTGTACAATCTTGTCAATGTACTTGCATGTAATGGATGCATCTACTAATTAATCTACATAAAGCTGGAGCAACTTCTCACAAATTAGAAGAGAGAGAAAATTGATTCGAAAGGGAGATGGATTTATTATTTGAATCATGCCATAAATGTCGGAGACATGAGCAACTCCGAATGAATAGGGATACATATGATGTGTTATGTCATTCACTTCGTACACATGGCAACAATTGTTTTGCAAGGATTGAGCTACAGGAGAACATATTGAGGCTCCTGCTAATGTAGTGGAGGAGTTGAATAAAGAGGAAGCTGAAGGTGTTCAATTTCCATGCTCTATGGGTGATTTTAACGCAATTTATAGAAGGAACAAGATTGTGAAAAAATACATGATAGCCTTAATGGTTTGATCAATACCATCGCCCAACACCTTGGACTTATGACCCAAAGGATTGGCTATAACCAGGACTTGGCCAAATCACGCAGAGATGTGTATGGTATCATTGACAATATTGGCACTTTCCTAAGCTAGCTAATCGAGATGAAGAAGTAATATGTGACAATTAAGTTGGTCGAAAAAATTTGAGTCATTTTGACAATCCATTTAATTTAGTTATAAATTTTATCTCAAAACAATGTCTAGATTTAGTAACTATCAAAAATATTTGTTTTACTTATTATTTAATGATTGACCATATTAATTTTATACTTTTGAATTTAAATGAAGATGGATAGTTCAAGACTTTAGATTTTGGTGGCCAGGTAAAATTGTTGATCCTAATCTTTCTTATAATTTTAGTTTTGGTGGTTTCTTACGAAATTATAATATTTCACATATCTTGCATTCTATGTTATTAATTTGCTACATTATATGCTGATTTATGACATTTTGAAAAATTCTCAAGTGTTTTACCCAGGAAGAGCAGGTGAAGTAATGTGAACTCACTTAACTCATTCCAATAGTATTTAGAAGTTTAGAAAAGCTCGTTCAACAATTTTTGATGTATAAACAAATTTAAATTATAGTTTAAAATATATTACTATTGGTAAGGGTATAATAATCTAAATACATTTTTTTTATCTAATATTTTAAATAATTCTGGACAAAACAAACAAAACATAAGATTATTTTAATTTATCCCATGAATAATCTCATGTTAAACAAACATGTGAGTAGAACTATTTAATCTTAAGATTAATAGTTTTGAGATTTTAATGCATGAAAATATAGTTATGAAGTTATAATCTTTACAAACAAATATGTCCTTAGGGTTTAAAGCTAATGATATGTAACAACTTGTAATCATCATCATTTAGTAAACCACAACAAAACCAAAAATTTTCTGCTTGATTCTAAAATGTTCAAAAATCCAAGGATTACTTCGTAACAATTAATGATCTTGAATACATGGATTCCACAAAACTATAACGTCAGATTTTGGTAGCCCGACAACAAACCATCACAAGAATCTAAAAGTCTGATGCAGGGGCAGATGTATTAAGAGGGCAGCATAGGCAGGCCTATGCTGTTTTTTTTTATAGGTATAAGGGCAGGGGAAAAATATAATTTAATAAATTTAAGGGATAAATTTATAAAAAGATTAAACTTAGAGTGGCTATATATAATTTTGGTGTAAACATAAAGGGCATAATCTATGTGACCGTCAATTTTGAATCCCAAAGGGTACTGTTGAATCTCTATGAATCTCCGTGACTCTTTAAGAGGGGACTGGCTATTTTAGCTGGGCTGTTTGCTTGTGGGTGTTGTGGTTGGATTTGGGACTATTGGGTGCATCTATTAGGACCAAATTAATGCCTTTTTTGACTAAGTTTTTTGGGTTTATTGAAGGTATAAGGATGAGACCGTTAAGAACTTAGAACTTCATTTTCACTCAGCGCGACCTTTTTGAAAGGTGAGTCTTCTACATACTACTCATTCATTTCTCTCTCCTATATATGTAGACACAGAGAGAGAGAGAGAGAGTATACAATTATATATGCATATATACAATTGTCTTCACATTTATACTTTGCGCTTGAGGTGTTTGTAGAAATGTCTCACTGAATATGTATTGCTGACGCTTAATTTTACATATCAGTTTTCCATTTTGAACTCAAAATTCCTAATATTTGTCCTTCATATGTTTCTTTTGATTATTTTTGTGCAAAAAGAGCTCTTGGTTTTGTAACCTTTATCAGATTTCTTATATTGTATTCCGCCTTTTTTTAGGTTGTGGGGATTTATATAGGTGGAGAGCTACTCATGTGATTTTTTGATTTATTTTTCTAATTAATTAATGTCTATCTACTATGCATATTTTATTTGGAGTCCAGTTTTGAAATGCATTTTTATAAGAAAATTTGAGTAACCAATGGTAAAGATCACAACTTTCTTAGATACAGTGAGATTTGTCACATTAATTTTGTAGGTAGACTCTTATTTTTTTTGGTTTACTTATGTATTGGTTTATATTTAATCAAGCATACTAAAATTTAGTTGAAATTGAATTGAATATTTTGATCAGTTAGAGCCCAATTGAGAATTTCTAAACTGCCCACCAGTGAGTTGTCAAGTTCTCTAATTGAACAATATTATCCATCATTTGATGCATATAAGTTTAACGGTAAATTGAATTGAGTTGTGTTTATGGGTTAATTTTGATGTGTTTTGCCTTGATTTTGTTTGAATATAGAAAACAGATTTTGTTCGAGATTTTGAAGAGACATTTAACGGATATTAATATTGGACAGTTTAAATTGTATGTCTTTGGAGAATCGTTCAAATTGAACTATGACAAGTAAATTTCTAAATCATCTCTCGAGTGTTAACTCATGTTTTTATTTTGATTTGTTTTAGTTTGGATTATTAATATTTTATTTTATTTTGTGTTTTAGAATTTATTTATGTTGTAATTTGCTTAAATTAGTTGTTTGTTTGGGGTTGTTAATTGTATGTTGATTGATTTAGGCATTCATGATATGTTTGCAAAATGCAAACGTTCCAAAGCTGAATCATCGACATCACAATCCATTTAAGTCGATGAGACTGCTCAAAATATCTCAAATGAAATTCCTATCCAAGAACCGTCTCAAAATATCAATTCTCAATCCGAAGTTGAATCCGATATAGTAGAGATACTTGTTATTGATCCGAGATTAAGACCATCTATAATGGAATATAATGTTAATGAGAGAGAGAGAGAGAGTATTCACCGAGAATATTTGATTAAGGGCCCTCATCAACCAATGTTTTTCAAATTCTCTTAGACTGTTATTTACGGAGAGAAACTTAGATTTAACCCCGAAAGTCACAAAAAGTATGCCACAATACAAAAAAAAGGTCTATCAGCGACCGCGTATTAGCAACGAAAGTCGATCGCTGATACGTATCAGCGACCGCTTCCGATCGCTAATATCTGTCGCCTATAGTTTGGTCGCTGACATACATATCAGCGACGGACAATAGCGATCGACGTTTTAGCGACCGACAATGGCGACCAATGCGGTCTCTAAGTTGAGTCATCACATATGCCAACATTCGCCACGTGTAGCGATCGCTAATAGCGACGGAAAATAACAGCGACCGATATCAGTGACCACTATTAGCGACCGATTGAAAGATTATCAACGATTGGATTTAAGGTAAACAACGACTGAGTATTAGCGACCGATAGGAATTCCTTCACTGATTATTGTAAAAACAGCGACCGATATTAGCGACTGAATTCGGTCGCTGATTATTGTAAAAAATGAAGAAAAAAAATTGCTGTTTTTTTCGATTCTCATAAATTTCTTTACCTGTCAAATACATCCCAACACAGCACAACAAATATATAAACAATCTCATTGAGATCTCCAACCAAATATCAAATTCTAACTAAATGAAGTAACATACATTTCAAATAAACATAAAACCAACATCTAATCCAATCTTGGTACATAAATATATACAATAGGATAAAAATTCGATCGTGCATGGGTTACACAATAAAATGAAAAAAATAAAACAGCTAAGAATGATATGTAGCTCACCAAGCTTCATCGATCTAGCTAACTGTCACGTTCCTGTAAAAAAAAAAAGAAACATGTTCAAGATAGTATTATTGACTGATTAATTTTGGTGCATTAAGCAATAATATTACCTCGTCTTGCTCAGTCTCCTCCTCCTAGTCCGGCTCACTTGCTGCTGTCGCCACCGCATTCGCTAATGAATTATGACTCAACGCTTTCAAATGATCTTGCAGCTGACGCAGAAGGGCAGGAACTCTGCATATGGCTCTAACACAGTCCGCAGCGTTATGTGGCGTCGGATTGTATGATGCTTGGGTAAACTGGCTACCAGAGCTGCAAGAGGCAGTAATACTCGGCCGTCTTCACTGCCCTTGGCCCTTAACAAGATTTTTCTTCACAACCGACGCCCTTTCCCACAACTCTTAATCAATCGGCGGGCGACCACTGCCAGGGGGATACCGCTCATCCATTAGTTGGTTGTAAGTGTCCTGTAATTAAATAATACATTGAATAGTTAAATGTAACGTCAAAATTAATGTATAAACATGTAACGTTAAAAAAAACTTAATTACCCGTATCTGTATAGCATCAGGTCTGTTCAGCTGCTCTTGAAGACATGTACAATCTTTGCAGCTGGTGTGTAATTGGAAAATACCTTAAAATCTTAAAAGGTATATTTGTCTTTTTTGTAGTCACACCCTCTTTATTAAGCTTAAACCAATCATGACTGCATAACGTGTACTTTGTCTTATAATCATTTTTCTTATAAAACAGCATGCAATCGTTCGGACATGCATCGATCTTCTGGTATCCAAGACCCAACTTCTTCACTATTTTCTTACAAAAGTAATAGTTATCGGGCAATTTTTCACCGTCAGGTAACATACTCTTAATGGCCTTTAAGAGCAACTCAAAACATGCATGGCTCATGTTGTGATCAGCCTTGATGTTAAGTAACGCCGCCACTGCAGACAATGTAGTTTGTTTTGAGCAACCAGGTCACAACGATTCGCTACCCTCCTTTAATAACTTAAAGAATGTTTTGCCATCATAATTCATAAGTTGATCTATGTCTTATTCCCAATCAAAATCCGGCCCAACAATATCATGAACCATGTTATTCATACGATGGGTACTACTGTCTGCTGGATTATGTATTCGTGCATTGACACTCTCTCTTTTCTGTCCATGTGCCCACCAACATTCTTTGTAATTTTTCATGAACCCATTAACAAGTAAATGATAGGCGACTATATCTCTGTCCGCATAATTTATAGTCTTACACTTCAAATAAGGACATATTATCTTGTTCTGAGCGTTCACACATTCTTTCTGGCTATATGCGTAATCCAAAAATACTTGACAACCAGTTCTAAATTCAGCTGTAGCACCTATCTGCCCGCGTGACTTTCGTCGTCTCATCCAACTACAGTTTGAATAGAAATTCATAATAGTATGGTACCTATTTTGACAAGATTTATTGTATTCATTAAATTTACTTATTCCAAATGTATAAGTATAATGCATGTTTCCTACCTAAATACGTCTCCACCCTTATTACACCGGTCAGACTTTTATCCCATTCTTATATGTGACATCCAACTAATGTCAACGACTTAAACAAATGCATCTGTTTGTTCTAAAGAAATTTCGACAGCATCTATCATCGGTCTCCAAGTATACGAAATAAATTATGATTTACACAGTTTAAGTATGCGCCCGGAGAACAATAAAAGATTAAAAAACCAAAATTTCTTTAGAACAAACAGATAAATTTGCTTAAGTCATTGACATCGGCCTAAGTGGGAGCGGAACATACAAGAACAGTCCCAAAACGGGGACTATTCAAGATTCACTTCTAATGAGTGAATCTTGAACGAGTTTCTAAGCTGCGTAATTTATTTTTTATATTAAATTTATATATATTATATTATATTATTATATTATTTTGAATGATATTATATTATATTTCTTTATTTTATATTAATTTTAATGATATTATATAATATTATTTTTATTATATTATTTTTTATTATTTTGTTTTATTTTTCTTTAGTATATTTTTTTGTATTAGTTTATATTATATTATATTTATTTATTTCATAATATTATTTTGTATAATTTTGAATGATATTATATAATATTATTTTTATTATATTATTTTTTATTATTTTGTTTTATTTTTCTTTATTATATTTTTTTTGTATTATGTTATATTATATTATATTTATTTCATAATATTATTTTGTATAATTTTGAATGCTATTATATTATATTATATTATATTTCTTTATTTTATATTAATTTGAATTATATTTCTTTATTGTACAGAAGTAACAAAACCTATTACAGTGCATATAAAATTTATGTGGTCCTTAGCCGTCTTAATCATTAACCTAACCAAAAGTAACAAACAAACACAAAAATATTCTTCGTTCATATTTAGTAGCTAGCATGTTCACATAGACATATTATAACAATAATTAAAAACATGTGAGGATATATTATATTTAAAATTTGATTTTTACCTTTTCCGACAGGGGTGGCGTCCAGCAGGGGGCGGGGAAAGAGGCGGCAGGGGGTGGGCGCGGGGACGGCAGTAGCAGCGGCAGGGGGCGGGGGCAGGGGCGGCGGGGTGAGGGAGGGCCGGTTGTCTCTTCTATCTTCTTCCTTCTTCTCTTCTTCTCCTCTTCTCTCTCTCTTCTTCCTTCTTCTTCCCTTTCCCATGTGGCAGCTGCTAAATTTAGGTCTGAATATAATAGCGACCGCTTTCGGTCACTAATTTTTTTTAATGCGTTGTCACTCTTAGCAACGGAAAGTGCGGTCGTTAATGTATCAGCGACTGCATCAGCGACCGATTATCGGTCGTTAATTATGGCGCCAAAATTCCCGCATTTTTTTGTGGCAAAATGGGTATTTGCTACGAAAATAGTGACCGAATTTCGGTCGCTATTACTGTTAGAGACTAATTACACTGTCGGTCGCTAAAATAAAGCATTAGCGACGGATTTGGCGGTCACAGAAAGTCTTCGTCGCTGATATGCGTTTTTCTTGTAGTGCCAGTTGGTTGGAATATAATGAGAGGGAAGATACAGTATTTTGCTTATATTATTATCTATTTAAAACTGATATTGGTGGTCAATGAGATGTAAATACATTTGTTGATAAGGGATTTAATAAATGGAGGAAGACGAAATACTTATCTGCACATTTGACAAGGAACGGTTGATTCAATTTGTAAAGTTTTACCCGTTGGAATTTCAAGATAAAAATCTTTGGGAAATTGATGATGAACTTGAGACTTACATTACAGATGTGAAAAGCGATCATGAATTTTCTAATGTAAAAGGAATTTGTGAATTTGCTCAAAAGTTAATTACAAAGAATAAAACTGATTTGTATCCTCGGGTTTATTTATTGTTAAAATTAGTTTTGATTTTGCTGATCGCTACTGCCGCGATGGAGAGTATATTTTAAGCAATGAACATTGTCAAAATCACTCTTCGAAATCAAATGGGTGATAAATAGTTGAGTGATTGTTTAGTTATTTATATCGAAAATGATGTATTTGAAACTATTGATAATAAAACTATCTTGAAATATTTTTAAGTTATGGGGTTTAGAAGGATATCATTGTAATTTGTAAACAGTATTATAATTTAGTTAATATTATGATTAATTTAAATTTTATTTATGTAACTTTAAGAAAAAAAATTAGTTAAATTTTTTTCTTGTTGAAATAAAATTTTGGTTCCACCCTTGACCTATGCCACCAAAAGCTTCTAATGGAAGTAGAATCATATTGTTTCTGGATTGTTCTAGAACTTCTAGACTAGGTCTGCGGAGAGAATGGGACAATTGTAAAAAGAATTAGAATTATGATGTTGCAGATATTTAAATAAATCTTACAGGAATTTCATTCATGAGAATATCAAATGCTAATTGATGTGCCATATTAGTAGAGAGACAAGTAAGGAGTGATGCAATACATAATAAGGCAATTGAAATTTTTATCCAAATTAGTTAGTTGGGTTATTTTAAGGGTAATTTGAGTATCAATTTATAATTCTTAATTATAAATTATATAATTATAATAATACATGTTTAAATTCAATAAATATAATTATAATTTATTATAAATATAAATATAAATATAAACATGCATACATGAATATATAAGAAAGAGAGCTGGTGACTCGCACGGTTCCAAGTTTGTGTAAAACAAAGGTTTAAATACACTTTAAACTTAAAAAAAATTCATTTTTACAACTTTTAGGGTTTGTTTGATAGCAAGCTTAATTGGCTTAACTGAAAAAAGCTTAACTGAAAAAATTAAGTAATTTTTACATTAAGCATGTTTGACAATTAAAATTTATAAGGCTTAAAAAATTAATCTTTCAGCACAACAAGTCTACCGTTTTCTGTCCAAAGAACTTGGCTTAATGTGGTAAGCCTAAAATTACGAATAAATAAATAAAATAAATTCAATGGCATGTACGAAAGCACTGATGTTGAAAATATGGGCACAACTTTTAACACAAATAATTAAATTGTTAATTAGAATCTAAATTATTAAAATTATTGGTTAAGTTCACTGAGATAAATTTAAAATAATATGAAACTTGTGTTTAACAAATATATATATATATATATATATATATATTCTTTAAGGTGCATGAGAGGTGATGATTAAATTCTAACTCAATCAGGGTTTGAAATGAAATATCGAAATACAGTCCCAACATACACCAAAATCCGATATGACATTAATGGCTGAGTTGTTTAAGAGAGTCATCATCAATTAGGCCATTTGTTGGTTCAGGAATCAGGGTTTTGAAGAAGTCAATCCTCCTTTGGAATTGTTGCAGATTAATAGAAGAAATTAAGAAGATTAAAATAAATGGAAGTGTCATAAAATCATATGAATTTTCTTTCCATTTTAGCTCAACAATGGATTTATTTGTTTGAAACACTACACGTGGAATAAATATAAGGAACTCAAATGGCCTCATTTTGCATTTCATTTCATTCCATGCATGCATGGTTGTAGTACGTGTAGTATATTACGTTACGTCGTTACGTTAAGGCTGAGGTTGAAATCCTTGTACTTCTCTTTCAACTCATTTATGCGAACTATGTTAATAGAGAACATTCTTCATTTTTTATATATACACACAGTGAGGCTTGAAAACAAATCACTAAAAGACGAATCAATAATGAATTAATTAATTTTAAATAATAAAAAAAATATTTAGACAATAAAATTTATTAAAAAACATATACATGTAGAGAAGATTATCTACAAAAAATTTCATAAAAAAAATTCAATCCAAAATTGAGTTAGATGATCACCAAAACTTTCAACGGTCAATATTGCATATATATATATATATATATATATATATATATATATATATTGACTTTTCATTCCACCCACTTTCCAATTGAATTTTTTCATAGAATTTTTTGCAGATGATCTTCTCCACATGTATATATTTTCTACCAAATTTCACTGTTTAAATATTTTTTTTACTATTTTAAATTAATTGGTTCGTTCTTGGTTCGTCTTTTAGTGGTTCGTTTTAGAGTCTGATTGTGTGTGTGTGTGTGTGTGTGTGTGTCATCTATAGTAATTAGTTACTGAAAATACTGTCGTAGCAATCACATGTATAAGTCAAATTAGCTTAGAAAGCGTTTGTTGTTAGAAGCTCTAACATGCTATTAATATTGATTAATAACTTATTCATTTTTAAATGAATATGGAACAAAAATTCTTTAATATTTATAAATTTTACAAATGAGATTCCTTTTTATCAATCGAGTGTATACTATTGATTTTTAAAAAGTTAATTTAAAATATTTTTAAATGTAAACTTGATATTATTAAGTTAAAATAATAAATTTTATAATTAATAGTACTATTAAAATAATTTATAATATTCATCATTGTATTGACTAAATTTAGATAAATGTATATTAATTTAATATATATCCACATTTACAGCCATTTCATCAAGTAAAACATGGCAAACCAAGAAGATTTAGTTGTTTATTTTTTGTAGGGTATAAAAATAATTATAAAATAAATATAGTACATGAAACTAAATTTAAGGAGGCGCAACAGAGTGATGAAGACACTAAGTTATTCTCTCTCTACAGCTTAGGATAAATTATTGTAATAATTTAGGACATTCAAAAATAAATAAAAAATTGTAGAGTAGAGCAACTAAAATGGTTGTTTAGCACACTTTTTCTCGATTAATAATTGGTGAATAAGATTTTCCATATTCAAACAAGGCTCTTAAAGGCCCACAACATCACATGTGAAATACCTAAGTGAGCCTGTCTATGTATCTGGGCCACTGTCCACAATTAAATCCTAAGTGAGCCTATTTATTTCTCTGGGCCACAATCCATTGAATCGTGGGTAAATTACATATCATAGTACTTTTTAGAAAATAATAACTAAAAAAATACCTTTTAAAAATATTTTAAAAAACAGTACTTTTTCAAAATATATTTTTAAAAGTAGTACTGTTTCAATTTAATTAAAATGGAAAGATCTCTGAGTACCGGGAAAAGCGCCTTATTGCGTTTTTCGTGTCATTTTGAATGCCGGGTATCGCGTCATTCGATGAAACCATTATCTGCCCAAGGTTCAATTCTGAAACCGTAAACCTCTCTCTGGCTAAACCGAAAACCTATCTCTCTAAACCGAAAACCTCTGTTGATCTCTACAGAATTTATCTTGAAAATTAATTTTTCCGGTGAAATTTTTCCGAGTATCATTGGGTATTCGTATCATTTGGCTTTTATTTGCTATTTTTCGTTGTTTTCTCAGTGTTGTAACCGTGCTTTGGGGGTTCGAAAGTGGTTTATTGAAGTTGTTGATAGTTGCTTTAGGCGAGAATTTCTTTTCTTCATATATACGATGGGGTCGAAGAGGAAGAAATCTGTGAAGACGGTTGATTATAAAGATGAGGGTAAGGGTAAAAGAATCACTAGAAGTATGGATGTTGATTCAAAGATAAATGAAAATGAATCTGGTAGTGAGAATAAGTATCCGAAACAGGGGAATGAAGGTGTTGTTGGTCCCCATGTTAATTTTTCTGAATCGGAATCTGATTTTGAAGTTTCAACGAAGAAAGTTCGGAAGGATGTTGGAGATGATGTTGAAAATGTTGTCAGCAAGAATATTATCCGGAGACAAAAACATCTTAAGGTATCGATTTCTAATTGTATTTACGATTTTTAATTCATTTTTTGTATATTTAATGATTTATGTTGTGTGAAATGATTGTTGTTATGTTTTGATATATTATTAATGATTATTTGTTTAAAACCATGTTGTTATTTTAGTAAAAATAGTTGGTAATGTTATAAGTTAGAGTGTTACTACATGGTTACTTATATACTAAAGTTTGGTAAATGTGATGAAATGATTTTGTTAACAATTATGTTTTGGTGAATTGGTTACTTATATTATGAGTTTTTGTAACTATGTTGTACTGGTTTGGTTACTGTATTTAGTTTGGGTAATTGGTTAGTGTCACTGCTATATTATGTGTTTGTTTCTAGCTTTATTTTGAAAGTGCATCTACAAACATGAGTTATATTGCCTGGAACGAAAAGAGGGAATTAGATCCTAGAGATTGTGATCATATTCAGACTAAAAAGGAAATTTTTGAGTCACAGATTGTTCATACTGCGTAGTAGATTTCTCAGCTACAGAATATGCCTAGACACTATTACAGATTGTGATAATATTCAGGCTAAAGAAGGAAAAGAGGGAATCAGATTGTATAGATGGGTTGGTTGTTAATGTAGTGTGCCATTATTTTTTGTTGTGTTATGTTTCCATCCAAGTCTAGTATTGGCAACTGTTATACTATTATTTGGTTACTAGTTTATTTTTTAATAATTTGGAGGTGCATTAAATTTATTTTGGCAACCATGATGATTGGGTTTGGGAACCGTTTTTGTTATGTTTGGTTACTTATGAATATATATCTGTTAGAATTGTGTTTTAAGTGATGTAGTAAGAATTTTTTGATGATATAGTATGGTTTAGTTAATGATATAATATATTGTTATTTTTTGAGTTTGATAGTGTTTAATTTGATTTCTGTTTTTTTTTTAAATTTTCAGGTTTGGGATTTGTATTATGAGGAAATCAATCGTAAGTTCACTGGGAAAGCCGTTTACTGGTGTGACATGGAAGTGCCAGTTGTAATTAGAAATAAATTGAATGGAGTCCAGCTAGAAAAGTTTAAGATGACCTGTTTTGGGAAGTTTTTAATTCTTGGTGAGCCGCAGATGTTTTCTCAATTAATACATCAGGCGTTGGTCAGAGAAGTTTATCAGAGGGATAAAGAAGATATGTGGTTCTTATTTGGTGAGAAAAGGGTTAGATTTGGTTTGCCGGAATTTTGTTTAATTTCTGGGTTGAGCTGGGAAGGGAATGATGATAATTCTGTATTTAAGGGCAAGGAAAATGTTTTAGTTAGAAATTTTTTTGGAGAGGAGGTGGTCACCCGTAACAGTATAGGTAGGGTATATAGGGGGGCTGTTTTTGATGATGATGATGAGGCTGTTAGAATGTCTGTCATCTTCATGGTGTTCAACTTCTTACTATCTGCTTTTTTGGATAACCATGTTGATTCTGGATTGCTGAATTTTATATCATATGGTGACATTGGTAGCTACCCGTGGGGTAAAGTTGCATTTGATCAAACGAGGATGTCGTTATCAGTTGCTTTGAAGGGTCACTTAAATAAGGGTATGAATGGGGGTATTGTATATAATGTTTATAAGGAAAATTATTGTAAATACTTTAAGTTGAATGGGTTGCCTTATGTTTTTCAAGTATTTCTATTTGAAAGCATTCCTACTTTGAAGTCCCGTGGTTTCTGTATTGACAACCGCATTTCAGAAGTGAGATTGGGTAGGTGGATGGAATTAGGGAAAGCTCCTACAAAAGAGAAGATGACTGATTTATTTGGATATGGACAGGTACGTAAGTTAATATGAAAAATAATTTTGGCCACCTTTTATGTATACATTTCGTTTGTCACACTAATTTATAGTTTATGCTGAACTGTTTTTAATTATTTTTTATGCAACATTAAATGAATGATATACTGACTTTTTTTAATATGTTTCAGTTGACCATTGAAACGATTGTTCCCACGGATGTTGAGAAGAGTCAATTGAATTTGGGTGTTTTCCATTATATCAATGGGAATGGTGGTGGCTCAGTTGCTGGTGACACGGGAAAGGATTCAAATAAGAAGGGTGTATATATTGGTCTTTCACTTTCCGATTTTAGAAAAATAGTTGATGAACGTGTAAGCCCTTTGGAAGAGAAGGTTGTTGGAGTTAATAAAGCTGTCGAGAAGTTGGGCAATGATCTGAAACGTGAACTTCAATCGTTTCATGCTGATTTATGTAGGGATGTAAGGAAGATTATGACAGACTTTTTACGTGGACATCATACTAGTAGTGAAGGTGGGAATGAAGGTCGTGTTGATGCTGATGATATGTATAAGGAGTGCGGTGATGTTGGCAAGGGTTCAGATGATGGGAATATGGAATACGATGTTGGTGGTATGCATGGGATTAACATTCATGATGGAGACGATGACAAGGTTTAACATATGTGACATTTTTTGTTGGTGTTTTTTGATTTATGTTGCAGTGATTATTTATTGATTTATGCTTTTACAGGTTGGGAAGAACAAGGAAACACCAATTGGTGAACTCCATAGTGATCCTGTTGGGAAACAACTTGTTGTTTTCACTCCTGTTGAGGTTTGTTTTTTTTAATATTTGTTATGGTTTTATAATATATTGGTTGATTCATTATAGTATAGCTCTTATTGCTTAATTATTTTTGTTTTTGTATTTTAAATTCTAATTCTAGTTGTTACCTAATGTTATGTCTCATGATCAAGGTCGATAAATTTGAGTCAGGGAGCACGTCTGTTTTGGATGAAATGGTTTTAACTACACAGGACATTGTTCAAGTTGTTGAAATAGAAAAAAATGTGTTAAAACCATCTGGTAGACCGGTACGTTCTTCAGTGATGGGAGCCGCTTTGAGGTCTCCATATACAACAAAGTTCGGGTCTGCTGGTTCATCGCATTGCAATGTGGTTCCTTCTAACGTACGGAGAAGTTGGTCAGCATTTCCCAATGTTTGCATGGGTATGCCAGCTAAATGGGAAGAGGCATTGTTTGATAAATGGTTTAAATTTGGACTTAATAACAGGAAAAGGTATGTTTTTTTAAGTTTACATTAGTTGGTTTTTTTAATTTTTAAAAATATGTTGATTTGTACTTATATGTTTTTTATGTTGAAGGATTGATAAATTTCCTGGAGAGAATGACAAAATTGTACCTGCATTTGTCTTTGGGTCTGTTTCGATATCATCCAAGATGTGGTTTTATAACCTAAAGACTCCTGGACATTGGCTAGACCATGACGTGAGTTCCTTCTTTACTACTTAGTAGTTATTTTTGTTTTCTGGTTATATTTTTACAACCTTGTTAGTGTTTTAATCTATTTTGGTAACTGTTTTGTAACAGTTTTGCTACATAAAAGTTATGTTTTGATTAATTTGTTAATTATATTCTATAGTTTAGCAGCTGTTACATGCTTGGTTGGGTACGACTTATATTTTTGGAAGTTTGGTTTCTGATATAGTCTATTTTGGTAACTGGTACATAACTGGTTGGTTACCAGTTATATTTTCATAAATTGGTAACCTATATACTTGGTTACTGTTACATAAAATTTGTAACCTCTATATTTTCATAAATTGGTAATTGTTTTGTAGTAGCCATTATACAATTGGTTGGTAACTGTGATATGCTTGTTTGGATACTACTTATACTATACTATACTAATGTTTGGTTACAGTTTTACTTTATGGTTAATACTGTACTAATGTTTGGTAACTGTTATGTAAGTTTTTTGTTGGCAGTTACAGTCTGCTAAGTTGGTTACTCCTATAACTAAGTTTGGTAACTGTTATGTACTGTTTTAACTGTTATGTACTGTTTTGGTAACTGTTATGTGCTGGGTTGGTAACTGTTATGTGCTGGGTTGGTAACTACTGATATTTTGCAACCTTGGTTACGGATATAGTCTTTTTTGTAACTGTGTTATAACTGGTTGGTTACCAATTATATTTTTAACTTGGTAACCATTATACAATTTGTTGGTAAATGTGATATGCTTGTTTGGATACTACTTATACTATACTATACTAATGTTTGGTTACAGTTTTACTTCATGGTTAATACTGTACTAATGTTTGGTAACTGTTATGTAAGTTTTTTGTTGGCAGTTATAGTTTGCTAAGTTGGGTACTCCTATAACGAAGTTTGGTAACTGTTATGTACTGTTTTGGTAACTGTTATGTGCTGGGTTGGTAACTACTGATATTTTGCAACCTTGGTTACTGATATAGTCTTTTTGGTAACTGTGTTATAACTGGTTGGTTACCAATTATATTTTGAACTTGGTAACCATTATACAATTTATTGGTCACTGTGATATGCTTGTTTGGATACTACTTATATTATACTATACTATACTAATGTTTGGTTACAGTTGTACTTAATGGTTAATACTGTACTAATGTTTAGTAACTGTTATGTAAGTTTTTTGTTGGCAGTTACAGTTGGCTAAGTTGGATACTCCTATAACGAAGTTTGGTAACTGTTATGTACTGTTTTGGTAACTGTTTTGATAACTGCTTTCATTTTTACAAAATTGGTCAGTGTTATACTTTGTTTTCGTAACTGCTATGTCATGGAGTGTTTTCTATTTTTATTGGGACAACTTGCTTAATGTTACAATCTATTATGCTAATTGTTTTTTAACTGTTAGATGCTGTGTAGGTCACTACTGATATTTTGCAACCTTGGTTACTGTAATATTTTTTTTTGGTAACTGTTGTATAGCTGGTTGGTAACCAGCCATGTTTTGTTTAATATTATTGACATTTTTGATATAATTTATGAGAAAAGTTGTTGTTATGGCAATTATTTATAAAGTGTTTGTTTTGGTTTTTTTTCTTTGTACAGCATATCAACATATGCTTCTACTATTTAAGGAAACTTTCTAGGCACTGTGACAACATTAAAATCAGGGTGACTTCCACAGACTGTTGGTTTCACGTAAAGTTGTCCTATTTATATAGTCAATACTGTGAAAAGAACTCAGATACATCTCTTCTTACTGATGACGGTGATATTGCTGCATACATCCGTGGAACTTCAATGGATGTGAACACACCCTGGGTTGATGTAGACTTTGTTTTGTTCCCTGTCCATATGACTGCTCCAGATCATTGGTTTTTGCTGGTATTCGACGTGCATCGTAGGCGTCTCGTAATTTACAATTCTCTACAACCAACTAGGAGTCTCATGCATATAAATTTGACGGATGTTTGTGAGCCTTACATCTTTATTTTACCCATAATTCTTAGCAAATGTGGATTTTGGAAGGCTAGGTCAGATATTAATTTATCCAGTTCACCATATCTTCAAAAGGGTGAACATGACCTAATTGAGTTGGAGTTTGCAGAAGGGTTGCCCGAACAGATTGAAGGGTAAGTTTTTTACAGTGATATATATTTTAATTATTCCATTTTGTAGAATGTTTGGCCTGATTTTTTTTGTTTGTTTTTGGAATTTTTTTTTACAGCGACTGTGGCATGTTCACAATTTGTTTCGCCGAACATTTTATTCACCAGCGGTTTGAAGAAATTCCAATCCCATTCCCCATTTTGCAGTACAGAAATAAATTATGTGTAAATCTATATATGCATGCAAGGGACAAGCAGCTGGGGGGTTATGATTCTGAGTGAATATTCAGGGAGATTAGTAGTTCATTAGGATTATTTTTTGTATTTAATCTTTACTCGTATAAGTTTTTTATCAAGTTCGATTTTCGGTGGATATTCCATAATTAGTTGTTATTGCGACTGAATGAATGTTCTTTTTTTACTATATCACAATTATTGTCACATTAGTTTTTACTTTGGTAGATATGTTTGTGTTTAATATTTTGTTTACAGCTGACTGAGTTAGTAACCAACTCACTTGTTTTGTGTAACCAAATTTTAAAAGTAATAACAAACACATATTATATTGCCAAGTTATGAAGGTACTCGATTTAGTTAGTTTTCTGTTTACTAAAAGCATGCGGATGGTTTATTTTGTTACATTTATAATAATTATTTAAAAACAAACAATTCCAAATAATTATTTCATTAATATTTAACCCAACGTTGGCTATTTATCGTCAATTAACAATGTTACCATATGTATTGTTACAGGTCACATACAGTAAACATACACAATCTGTTAAAAGTTCAATCTTGTTAAATAGGTTAGTTAGTTACCAACTCGTTAGACAAGGGGTACCAAATTAATTGTTTTGGATTACCAAAGTATAAAATATCAAAAAAAACTCATATCATTTTGACATTTGATTAATGTATTTGTTTTGGTTAGAGTTTTGGTAACGACCAATATTGAGAAGATTTATTTTAGATACTAATAGTAATTATTGCGA
Source organism: Hedera helix (assembly GCA_947179155.2). Classification (NCBI taxonomy): domain Eukaryota; kingdom Viridiplantae; phylum Streptophyta; class Magnoliopsida; order Apiales; family Araliaceae; genus Hedera; species Hedera helix. Next base: position 3,005,507 of record OX359279.1, read on the forward strand.
GAAGAAATTATTCTATGAAATTATTTCATTAACAAGTAATCCAACTTTGGGTACTTAAAATCAAATAAAAAAAGTTTTCCAACTGTAATCATACATATGTGCTGCGCATATTTTTTTGGCCTGATGTAATACCTCACACAATTTTTGGTCGCAAAACCGGTGGGTTGTGGCATTTTTTCCTGTTGTGTCCTTATTCTTGACATCGGCTGCATTTATTTTGAATTTTGTGTTCAAACCCATTCTTGTACCTCCCTTTCTTTGGTCTTCCTGCTGGTCTTCTTGTATTTGGTGGTTTGACACACATGTTTTTTATTTCTTCTGGAACGTCCCAATTTTCTTTGTCATCCAACGGGAGTATTGACTGTGAATACGTGTCTACCAAAGTTTCCTTTGAGTATTTTTTTGAGCAAAAGTCATAACAACTCAAATTCCTTTTGGATATAACAGCGGCAGCATGTGCACATGGCATTTCGTGATACTGAAATTTATTACATGTGCATGTTCTTTGCTCCATGTCCACGATAAACTGTTTAGTGATATCGTAAACTGTGTAAATCACTAGATTTGATGTCTCAACCTGCAACATAATTTAACGGTTTAGTAATTATATAAAATCATTTAGCATATTTATATACGTACAAACTATTTAGTAAAAGTTATATTACTGACCTTAAGTTTTTTCGATTCAATGATATTACATTGCAGACTTCTCTCAGCTGTTGTGGAAAGTTGGGTGAATGTTGATAGTGATGCTTGTTTGTTTGCGAAATACCATCTTTGGACCATACAGCGGAGGCATTCAATCATTGTTGTAACTGGAAGTTCCCTGATTCCCTTTATTGCATTGTTGATAGATTCGGCTGTGTTTGACGTCATTGTTGAGTACCTGCTTACATGTCCATGTAGCCTTGTGCATTTTGCTAAATTAACCTCTTCTTCCAAATATTTCCTTATTCGAGCATCAATCTCATCAAGTACAAGCATGTGGCTGTTGAATTCTTCCATTGTGTACGCTCTACAGGCCCCATTGTATGCTTTCCTCAGTTCTTCTCCTTGCCTTTTGAATCGGTTTTTTATATTTTTCAATATATGATATGTGCATGAGCCATGCATGGCATCGGGGAACACAATGTTCAGTCCCTTTACAATTGCTTCATGTCTATCCGACACGATGCATTGACCTTCTCTAACTCCACATGCCTTTCTCAAATTGTTTAAAAACCATCTCCAAGATGATTCATTTTCACTGTCAACCACTGCAAAAGCAATCGGGACAATGTTTTTGTTTGCATCCTGGGTGCTTGCTATTAAAAGTGTTCCCCCGTACGTTGATTGTATGAATGTGCCATCAATTACAATGATGGGGAAGCAATGATACCATGCTTCAATGGATGCTCCTAAGGCAAAAAATAGATACTTGAAACGACCATTTGTTTCCAACTCCAGGTCTGTTATTGTACCTGAAAAGAAATTTATGTATGCAATGATTAAAGTCATATATTTAATCATTAAATTTCAGATCAATTAAAGCGAATAACTTTAATTGGGCTTCATATATTTAATATTAAAGTGACGAAGATTTTCCGTTTGTTACTTGGATTTGTTTTCCTTAGCATGTGTAACCATGATGGGATGGCCGAGTAGTCATGTGGATTTCCTCTTACTTTTTCCAAAGCCTTTTCTTTTGCTCTCCATGCTTTTTGATAAGAGATAGACACATTATACTCTGTAATCATGTCTTCCACAATATCATTTGGCGTGTAATTTTTTTTCACATTTGTTAATTTATGCAATATGCATTCACTAACCAATTTACTGTTTGCTTGTCTGTGATCTCCCAGCAGTATATCTGTTGAACATGTGTGTATGTCATTGAATTCTCTCACCTTGAACATACTGGTTTTCCGAAACTTTGAAGCTCGCAACTTCCATTTGCACATTTCATTTTCTATGCATACAAGCACAAAGTCTTTTCCACTCGTTCTCTCAACCTTGTGTTGTCGATTTTGCCGTATTGAATGCAGTCTTATTGCTTGAGCCAGTATTTGTTTGTCTTTGTAGGTTTGATGTACCCTCACTTCACATCCATTTGGCTCTGATATGACATCATCCCATTGTTGTTTCTTGAATGTCCTGTCTTGAAGTATGTTTGATTGTTGATAAACAGCTTCGATAGCGAGTTGTTCGGTGTATTGTGTTCCCATTTGCTCTTCTTGTGTTGACAACGGTACAATTTCTGAATTCCATTGTGTCGTACTGATTGGCGTTACATAATTAATATTACTCCCTTCTACATTCCTGGCATTTTGTAAAATGGTAGTCCCTCCTTTGTTGTATAAATTCTCTGTAATCAGTGGATACTTGCCGTGTTCATCCGATTTTCTACTAACTTCCATAAAGAATCTTAATGTAGATTCATCCGATATATTGATTGGCGGGATGTTGCTCCTGATCTGAAATTTGAGCGCCAATTTTGTTGTGTTGCTGTCTAGTCTCAATGCATTGCATACCAAAATTTCAAATTCTTTGAATGAACAAATTGTTGGGATTAGCAGGCCAGTTACTTCAAAATTTTGATATTCGTTACCATCAGACCAAGTTCCGTTGTAGTAAATTACAACTGAAATCATATCCATTGCGTGATATCTGTCAAATTAAAACTACCAAACATAAGTATAGTATGTACCATGTAGTAAATCTGTAACTGGTATAAAAACCATTAGCTAACAGTTACCAAAATATAGAATATAAATATCCAAGCTGTCTAAATATAAGTAGTAACGAAACAATCACAATACAGTTACCAAACAATAGCATAATGGTTACCAAAGATCAAAATATAACCGGTTACCAACCAGTTATACAACAGTTACCAAAAAATACTATATCAGTAACCAATGTTGCAAAATATCAGTAGTTACCAACCCAACACATAACAGTTGCTAAACTATGTCATGTCGGTAACAAATTAATCAGAATATTGCTTTTTCATTGCAAAACTGTTAGAAAACAGTTACCATAATAGATTTTGTCACAATAAAAATAGAAACCACTAAATGATATAGCAGTTACCAAAAAAATATAACAGTGACCAATTTTGTAAAAATCACGACAGTTACCAAAACAGTATATAACAGTTACCAAACTTCGTTATATGAGTAACCAAGTTACCAACTTGTAAGTGTCAACAAAAACATTACGTAACTGTTACCAAACATAAGTATAGTATTAACCATGTTGTAAACCTGTAACTGGTAAAGAAACCGTTAGATAACAGTTACCAAAATATAGAATATAAATAACCAAACTGTATAAATATAAGTAGTAACAAAACAATCACAAGACAGTTACCAACCAATTGCATAATGGTTACCAAAGATCAAAATATAACTGGTTACCGACCAGTTATGCAACAGTTACCAAAAAATACTATATCAGTAACCAATGTTGTAAAATATCAGTAGTTACCAACCCAGCACATAACAGTTGCTAAACTATGTCATGTCAAAACAGAAACATAAACAGAAACAGAAACAACAACTAAGAAAAAAATAAACTCATACAATCACTTATAGATTTAATGATAATATATGGGTTTTAATACTCGTTTTTTATATTATTGCTTAATTATCTTCGTAACAATCTTTCTGATTTTGGTAGGAACAATTTGTTGTATATGTTTTACTTCCAGATCTATGTACCTTCTGTAAATGGCGAATTTTGTTTTTTTCGATTTCTGGATGTAGTCGTTGCCGCAAGCTTGACTGATGCGAGATTTCAATTTTTCCCGTTGCCGTATGTCTTTGTATCACGAATTCCGGGTTGTTAATAACCTTCGAAACAGTTTTTCATAAAGGGGATTGAACAATCTGCTGTATATGGTTGCTTTCCAGATGTTTACAGTTTTTGTGTTCTATGAATATGGTGAATATGGTTAAATATGCGTTAGTTTTGGTATCCTATTTTGTTTGGTAACCTGTGAATGTGGGTGGCAGTTACGTCCTTGATTTTAGCTAATATTTTAATTGCTGTTGGATGTTGCATTTTTTCCGTAATTATGTTTTGAGGATATAATAGTAGTGTAAATATTGTTGTGGAGACACTAATTGTGTAAATATTTCTTAAAAGGTGTTTATTTATGTAAAGAACCCTTGAATCGTTATGCGGTTCAAGTCTCGTGATTCACGTAAAGTTTTGCAAAATATGAATTCATTAAATTGTGATAATTAAATTTAAAATCATAATATTAAATTTAGTCACATTTTTAAAATATTTAATGATGTTAATTATAATTAAATAAATTTATATTAATTTTAAAATTTAAATTTTCACAAAATCTATATAATAAAACAGAGCGGCTCAAATCCCAATACTTCAACATCCAACAGTCTCAAATCAATTTAGGTTTCAACATTCAACAGTCTAAAATCATTTAAGACTTAAACATCCAACGGTCACCAATCTACCTTTCATTTCTCCCCCCCCCCCCTCCAAATTCAAATTCTAACTTTCAAAAATCTATCCACTCACATTTTCCACCCAAATTAAATTTATCACTACACTATAATAAAAATAAAAATAATAATAATAATAATAATTGTTAGAGTTTATGCCCTAGAGGCTAATTATTTGATGTAATTGCTTAACATTTTTGATATTATATTTGATTGAATAAATAGATTATTTTATTATGATTTCATTTACTGCGTTATATAAATGTTAACATAATAAAAGCCCTTAGAATAATGATACGAATTATATAGCTTTAAGTATGTGACTTGAACATGAGATTATATAATTATAATTAGTATCATTGCTCTTAAATGTCCCTAGTCGAGTATCATTGTTAATGGGACAACAATGATGCATTGAGACTAGTATGTGGATTGACTGATGGCCAAATCTCATTGGTCATAAATATATGAGATATTTGAGTCAATGCATAGGTACATGTTAGAGAACAATGTACTGGACTGACCCACCATGAGAATTCTACATGGAGCATTATGCAAAGTGTCATAAGAAATTCTTATAGTGACAATGATGTAATGATCATTCGACCTGAAGTCACTATATTATTACACGAGAATTTGTGTACTTTGATATCATCAAATGTCACCTTTAATAGGGTGGACAATAAAGGTGATTATTGGGTACATCATGAATCGTGTGAGGAATATGAGTGATCTAGATGGAATTTAACCCTCCTATATATTAGGGGTGATATCCATAGGCCTCTTGATTGAGTAGGACTATGAAATGCATGGCCATGCTCAAATATTGATTTGTTTCATATAGTCTACTCATTGATCAAGAAAACTCAGATTAAATTATGAAGAGTATGACACATTCCATGCCTCGAGTTTAATCTAGGATATAAGGTTAAAAGGATTAAATTACATTGAAACATTGGTCACGAAAAGGTTGTATCGAATCACCGATCTTATTATTATTTGGGTAGCAGTGATGCATTACTAGATGCCGCTCACTGTTTATAATTTTATAATATGATTTTAAAATTATTGCCAACATAATAATAACCTATAGGGTCACACACTTAGAACGTAATTAAAAGGGAATTAATTTAAATTGTAAGTATTTTAAATATGTCAATATGATTGATAGTATTTAAAAATTACGAATTTAAATTAATAGGATAATTTGTATATATGTATATTAATTAAGTAAGACTTAATTAATATATAATATATATAAATTCGGATTTTATTTTTCTATTGATTTTAGGTTTTAGTTAATTCCTATTAACTACTATATATATGATATATCAGTAGTCTAAAAGTCACGTAAGGAAAAACTGAAACCCTAGCCGCTTTCAGAAAGAGGCTAGAGAGAAAAATAGGTTAGAAATCCTGATCTTGGTGGCTAGTACCGCGGTTCCTTTTGCTGCAGATCGTGGGACGATTCGCGGAGCGTTCGTGTGGATACCGTAGAGACGTAGTCACTAGATTGCGTTGAAGATTCGAAGCCGTTCCAGAATTCCATCGTCTTCTCAACATCTCAGATAATCGGTAAAATAATCTAAACCTCTGATTAATCTGTTTTCGCATGGATCCTGTCTTAGGGTTTCGAAAAAAATTTTAAATTCCGCTGCTTTCACTGTGTCGAAACCCTAACAATAATAATAATAATAATAATAATAATAATTAATATAATAATAGTAATAATAATAATAGTAATAATAATAATAGTAATAGTAATAATAATAATAATAATAATAATAATAGTAATAATAATAATAATAATAATAATAATAGTAATAATATACTAAAAATAATATACTAAAAATAATTATATCAATAATAATTATAATAATAATAACAATAATAATAATAATAATTATAATTATTATAATAATAATAAATAAAAAAATTTGCACGTAAAGAATATGGGTCACCCTTTTAGCATTGTGATGCCATTTTTCTGTTTGTCGGGTATTGCGGTCGTTATGTTTTCATATGCAAATTGATTTGGGCAGAAAATCACGGGGACGGTTTAAATTCATTCTAATTGATTTGTAAGTTATTTTAGGTTGCAAATAGTCTTTAGGTAATAGAGTATTTTTGAAATTTTAATCTACGCCGTGCCTTTAGGCACGAACATTTACATATCATCTTTTTGGTGTTTTTGCAGGCTATATCGAAAGCAACTATTGTAGTAGGTTCTGACTCATAGAATAAAAATCTTTTGTCCAATTTCAAGAAAAAATATAGAGAAAAAAATGTTATGGTTATGCGATTTTTAGTTGGTGTTATGACAATATTTTTTTATTTGGACTTAGAGGGCTCATTTTTTACTTTTGGGTATATATGCAAAAGTTTTTTTTTTTTGGATTTTTACATCTTTTTTTCCCCTCATTGAATCCCTCGAAATGGCTTGCAGTACTACTATTTTTTCACAGAAAAATACTGTTCATGATCATATTGATCGATGGTTATATATACTAGAAGCAAATAAATGCTGCCAAACTTCTCATTCTATTTTATCAATAAAGGAAAAGTGTATAGTATATTCGAAAATACTATATTACACAAATTTGAGTCCGCTATCGTCAATCAATTAATTGCTTAAACCTGTCAAGAACTAATTTTAAGTTGGAAATGAGTAGCACACTAATATTTGTCTCAAAAAGAAATTATGACTGGATTGAGTATTAATCTTTTTGTATTAATGGTTGGCCACAACAGTTTTAGATTTTTCAATTTAAAAATATTGAATACAGTACTCAACTGTTATATTAGCTGCACCGTGCCTTCAGGCACGGGTTATTCCTAGTTAATTAAAAAAATAAAATGAAACCTTTATATATATATTGACAAATAAAATGAAAAAAATTTAAATTATAATTAATTTATAATTTTAAACAATAAAATAAATAATAATATATAAATCATTCTTAATTTCTTTTCTATTTTATATATTCATCCGTTCATAGACATAAATTTATGAGTATCGACTTTTTTTTTTATATAGAACATAGAAATATATATCCTGATCGGACGTTTAGAGCGGCCTATGGGCCGAAACAATTTTCTTACCCGGTGTAAACTTTAGAAAATTGGGGAAACAGCCCCAAATCGTCCACAGGGTCTTCTCCTCACTCCAACGGCTGGTCAATCTAAGGGTTATTTGGCAATTTGCTTCTTCATCGTTTCTCCTCACTCCAACGACTGGTCAATCTGAGGGTCATTTGGCAATTTGCTTCTTCGTCGTTTCCTTTTTCATGCATAGAGAAGGTTAGATTAAAGATTTTATTTCGTTTTTATATTTTATTTATCTGCCTTTGATTTTGACATCATGTTTTGGATTCAATTTGATAAATATATCATCAAAGTTCGTAGCTTTGCAGTATGTTCTTTCGTTTTAACAATGTCGATTACATAGGTTGCGTGATTTGATCGATCACCTAGAGATGATAATAGTCTAGGGTTTTGATTGAGGATTAGATTCTTGCAACTAAGTTGACGGATTGAAATTGATTTTGCGATAAACATGTGTTAAATAATTTAGGGTTTTGGTATTTTACCTGTCTTCGATTCTGTTGTACTCAAGTAGTTTCTCTAACAGAATTTCCAAAAAAGAACGAGTCAAATCTTTGTATTATTGTATTGTTGTTTCAAGATCTTCAAGTTTTCAGACATAACTATGGTTTCTATTTTCTTAAAATTTATATTGGTGTCTTTTTCTTTTTAAATTCTTTGGAGATTGGTGATTGTAACAGTAAGGCATGTTTGTTTGCAAAAAAAAAAAAAAAAATGCTTGTGATTGGACTTTTTGTATTAATTTAACACTATTTCAGACTATTTTATTCTATGAGAGATTATTAGTTCCTTAATGTTGGACTATTAGTCCCATAAAGACATTTAATAACTTAAAATATGAGAGACTATTAATCCCAAATTAATCATGAGATTATATAATCCCTCATAAATAGCCTTAGAAATGATAAAAAGTAGTTCATATGACTATTTAAATGACTATTAATCCCTCTTCATGAAATAAAATAGGCCAAAGTAGTATTAAATTAATACAAATAGTCCAATACCAAACACATTTTTTGCAAACAAACGTAGCCCAAATGTATTATAAGGAATCTTGTTTTTGGCCTAAAATTTAGGATAAACTATTAATTATTAATGTTCCTATTGTAGAAACTTGGGAGACATTGATTTGTTAAGTGCATAATGCTTTAATAGGAGCATCTTTGTGAACAATGTGTGGATATCCTAAATCTTTATTTGTATGGTTGGCCTTTTTAGTAATCTTTGGGTTTATAAACATTTGTATTTGCAAAATGTTAATTTGTTATGCAATTAATTATTAATGACCAGTGAAAGTGTTAACTCAACTCTCCGTAAAATCACTACTAGGAATATCAATTTTTAGTAATACACTAAATGGAAAATGACATTGTGGAATCAAGTAGCAGGCTGCCCCAAAGCCCGTCTTTTGCGGATAATGGCAACAATGATGCTGGTGATTTCGAATGCAATATATTCTTTGATTTAGCTCAAGACTCAATTGTCACTTTGTGGCCACCTATTTTGTTGACCGCCATGTCTTTATTGGTGGCTTCACCTTCATTTGCATTGCCAAGAGTGCCCAGTTTGTAAGGCCCTTGTAGAGGAGGACAAATTGATTCCTCTTTATGGTAAAAGAATTATAGTTTAGTTGCAAGTAAAACTAAAGTTAGACTAGTAGTTGACCTAGCTTGAGGAAAGGAAAAATCTCATATTCTTATTATACACAAGTCATGAAACTCCAACCCAACTAGTTTTGGTTGTCAAACTGTATGTATATATACAACTCTTGAAACTCCAGGTTTTCATTGATTAATGGACATTTTTCAGGGGTCTATTCGAATATGTCGGCTAATGGCCCTGTTACTAATACACCCATTGAGTAATGTGCAGTCTACTAGTGCCTTCATATTGCTATATAAATGGTTTTTTGTAGCTCAACTCTAGAGACTCTAAGGGGGTGTTCACCTTATTTAGCAGAAACTACCAAATTTAGTAGAAACTAGTCAAACTACCATGGCTCAACCTTTTTATCAATATCCCATTAACAACTTGGATTGTTATCATGGTTTTCTTGTTTAAGATTTCAGATTTCCAGAACTTACCAGAAAAGGGATTACAATAGAAACACTAAAACAAATAAATTTTAAGAGTCTCTAAAAATAAAATAACACATCCTCTTGCAAGAAAAAAAAAACCCAAAGAGGAGAAAGACCACTCAAAAGCACTGTTCTAAAAATCCCCGCCTAGGTCCGATTAGTCCCCGCCTAGGCGCTAGGCCCCCCCTGGTGCCACGCCTAGGCCGCCTAGCGCCTAACCTATGCCCAAGGAGGAAAAAAAAAATCCCTCCAGGAAATTATATGGGACTGGGCGGGCAAGAATGAGAAATTAGGTGGGGCCTAAGCGGAAAATTTAAGGCTGCAATTGTTTTTTTTTAATTTTAATAACCAAGCTACAAAACAACGTCGTAAGAATAGATGAAGAAGTTGAGGGTTGTTCAGGCCTTACTTGGGAAGCGGTTGGTGAAGCATCCAAAGTGGATATCGTACTAGAGCCTAGGAAAAATAGTAGAAATATTAGAGTAAGAGAACTCCATGAAGAAATTTTTTTGTTTGATGATGACACGGATGAAGAGGGAGATGAGGAGTATGAGTGTGAGTCCGATGGAAACATTATCTTGGAAGGATATGGAGAAGAAGAGTTAGAGAGAGATATAGAGGGATATAAAGATAAGGACTATTAGTTAGTACTGTTTATTATTTATTTGTGTTTGAACTTTAAACAATTACATGTTTCTGTTTGAACTTTGACATTAGGCGGCATTAGCAATATGGATATGTGTTTGAACTTTAAACAAATGTCTTTATTATAGATTGTTTTTCTTTATATTATTGTTTTGTTTGGATAAATGTAAGATAAAATATGAAAATTGGCTTAAAATAAAAAATCCCTCCTAGGCCCCCTAGGCGCTAGGCCCCCCCGGCCGCCCACCTCCCGCCTAGCGCCTTTTAGAACCTTGCTCAAAAGAATGAAGTCACAAATACCAGGCCAATAATCACACAAAACAAACCATGCTTTAATCACAACAAGTGAAGCCATCCAAGTTGGTTGAGCCAACAGCTCCCAAAACTAACTCTATTGATACTCCATCAACGCATGAGCAAAGGGTAAGGTGATCGAGCTCAACCTAAATCTAGTCCGAAAAGCATACAAAACTCTACTGCATTCGGAAAGAAAGAAAATTGACTCAACACAATCCAAACAACTCAACTAGCAGAAAATGTAGAAACACCAGGAAGATTATCGATGATTAACAAAAATATAAGCCATTGACGCAAATAACAACACATAATTTCTTTAAAATTCCATCACTTGGGAGTTGGGATTCCAGGGGTCCAAAAAAACCTTTAGCCAACCAAACCTAATAAAGCTCTTTAGCAATTTAATTGTATAATGCTATTTTTAATTCAAGAAAAGAAACCATAGTGTAGACTACAAAATACAAGTAGTTGGATTTTTTTTGCACTTCATTAAAATTAATGTATTAAAAATTGCAGAGGATTGACTATCCATAAATTCCATAAATGAGTTCATCCTACACAATTAGAAAAAGAAAAATAAAGAATCCCCTTTTACTCTAATCGAAGTATTATGACTACAATACCTTCATAAAATTCTCTTGATTTTTCAATCATTACATACCAAATTCTAATAGCCATTATGCAATATGGTAGAATTTTGTGTTTGTATAGAATTAGATCCACACACACACACACACATATATACATATAAAATTAAAGCATAATCAAAAGATAGGTAAATTGGGGTTATATAAAATTACTTGCACATCGCGTTGGCGTGAGAAATTGAATTGGTTGTTACAGAAAAACCCTAGAAGTTGAGGGAGATGAGAGTTGAGAAAAATTTCAGAGGGATAAAAGAGGACAATAAAGGTGATAGAGATGAAGCTCAAATCGCATGAAGATACAGTCCGGGGTTGTTTTTTCACCGTTTTCAGTGTTTGAGGCCGACGGTAAACCGAGTATGAATTACACATGGAATTAGTTTTTAAAATCTCAGCTTGGGCTAGGGTATTTATTTTATGGTATTGAGATGTTTGGTTTTAAAAGGCAAATCCAATTTGCACCCTAAATTAATTTTTCGACTAAATGCACTTTAAACTTGATGAAGAGACAATTAAATACACCCTCCGCTCATTTTTGGGCCAAATCTTCACCGAAAAGCTTAAAACGTGTGAATAAAAGGGTATTTAGGTAAAATCCATGTTAACTTCTTTTTTATTTTTTATTAATGACATTAAGGTTTATAGATATCCTCCTCCATCTCAAGTTCACTCCTTGCCACGTCAAGCCACTGCCTTGCCCGAAACAGAACCCAGATCCGTAACACTGCATCAATTTAGCATGGATGTCTTTTATCTGCAACAAAGCAATTGCATTATCTCACCTTCAATTCGTTCTTCCACTCATCGTCCTCTTTATGTTCTCTTCAGAACTTTAGCTCTCACCAGAAACCCTAGAAATAACGGTCCATTTCGGAGAAAAAACATTTGTTTGCCTTCGACCTTCGATACACTATTTGCTAGGAGGTCTCCTGAAATTGTGAGCATGAAAGAAGATGAAATTGCTTGAAATCTTGGATGCACCAAAATGGATTGCCTTCTTGCAAAGTACATCTGAAAGATGGGCCTTCTCATGATGCAAAGCTTCGCCCCGTACATTACATTGCTGCCAGTAAGGATCTTCAAGTTTTTGTTCAGGCTAACAAGTTGGTTCTTTGTTGTTTTGAGTTTTGTTGAGAAGTTAAAGAGTAAAATCGATTTGCACCCTAATCGTCGGAGCCTCGCGAACAAGGCTTTTTCAGGAACGATTTGGACCTTTTTTGGTGTTGTTTGAGAGCGAATCTTAGCCTATCCTGCACGGAATTTTCTAAGGAGCAAAGCCCACTGATTTTTGATCTTCAATGGATGAATTAGGATGGATTTTAGCTTCCCCTTCTATCATTGTCGCAAATATAGCATGTGAATGGTATTTTTTATGCGATTTTTGGGTTATTTAGGTTTGTTTACAGTTGATTGTGCTCGATTTTGGTTTAGGGATAATACCCATAGATTTTTGTTACCTTGTTGAAGGATTAGATAGGGTCTTCTGGATGATTTTTGTTGGAGTGATATGTTGCATGAACTAGAGATTGAACTATGAATTGTATGAGTTTAGATGATGATTTGGATGTTGTTTATGGACGATTTAATTGTTTGCAGATAGCCCAAAGATTTCTAACTATTTTCAGTTGGATTTGGGGTAATTTTTGTGATAATCGATGTGAATTTTGGATGAATTGTTCATACTGGGTTGATCAAGGTTATGGATGTTTTAGGTGAACTGGATGCTGTTTGAATGGCGGAAAGGTGATATTTTATCTAAATACCCCTTACCTCACACATTTTAAGTTTTCTGGTGAAAATTTGGCCCAAAAAACGAGCGGAGGGTGCATTTAATTTGTTGAGATTAAGTTTAGGGTGTATTTAGTTGAAAAATTAGTTTAGGGTGCAAATCGATTTTCGGGGTAAAGTTTGGGGTGTAAATTGGATTTTAGACGTTTTAAAATTCAATACTAACAATTATCAACAAAAAAAAAATCAATACTAATTTTATATATTAGGGGTGAACATGGTACAGTTTGAAGGCCGAACCGCACATGAAACTGCTTAGGTGAGGTTTGAAAAATCTAAAACTGCACATGAAACCGTTTGTAATTGGTGCGGTGCAGTTTTGAAGTGTGCGGTGCGGTTTCATTTGGTGCGGTTTCAATTTCAAAACTAATTAAAACAATTAAATTTTATGTAATTTAAATTAGCAATTTATCATCACACAATATTAAATAACACTTTGAATCTTGGATAATACACAACCTTACTTATACAATCTTGTATACGTAGTTATCTCTATAAAACTATCTAAACATGTGGAGAGAATGGTCGAAAAAATTATTTATATTATAAAATACAAGACAACATGATATTACTTGAGGACTCTAATTTTGGAATTGAGTATTTCGCCTCTAAAAGAAAACAAAATGACAACAATGTCATCCTAACAGCTCCAACAGAAAAATTAAAAAGTAATATGGATAGATTCAACAAATCATCAAGGACTAAAATCAATAACTTCATTGTGGATAAAAAAAGGTTCCTCAAAATTCTTTACTAACTCCATAAATTTATCATAGAATCTCTTGGTTGGACACCATCTCTAGCATTTAACTAACACTTGAGCATGGAGATAACCACAAGTGTCAAAAAATTAAGTAACAAAAATGAACAAAATATGGCATATATAAACCTACTCAAACACCAGTTTGAGAATTACTAACCGCCGTATCTATAGAAAGCACTAAAGAATGTCACGGTATGGTTGCCAAATTTAAAATCCTAGTAAGAGCAAGGTTCTAAAAGGCGCTAGGCGGGAGGCGGGCGGCCGGGGGGGGCCTAGCGCCTAGGGGGCCTAGGCGGGGCCTGGGCGGGGCCTGGGCGGGGCGTAGGCGGGATTTTTTATTTTATGTTAATTTTAATATTTTATCTTACATTTATCCTAACAAAATAATAATATAAAGGAAAACAATCTATAATAAAGATAATAAAGGCATTTGCTTAAAGTTCAAACACATATCTATGTTACTAATGTCAAAGTTCAAACAAAAAAACGCAATTGTTTAAAGTTCAAACACAAACAAATAATAAAAAATACAAACTAATAGTCCTCATCTCCATATACCTCTATATCTCTCTCTAACTCTTTTTTTCTATATTCTTCCAAGATAATGTCCCCATCGGGCTCACACTCGTACTCCTCATTTCCCTCTTCCGTATCATTTTCAGACAAAAAAATAAAATCATGGAGTTTTCTTACTCTAACATTTCTATTATTTCTCTTTGGTTTTAGCACGCTATCCGCTTCGGATGCTTCACCAATCGCTTCCCAAGTAAGGCCCGAACAGCCCTCAACTTCTTCATCTATTCTTATGACGTCGTTTTGTAGCTTAGTTATTAAAATTAAAAAAAAATAATTGCAACCCTAAATTTTTCGCTTATGCATTGCCTAATTTCTCTGTCTTGCCCGCCCAGTCCCGTATAATTCTCTGGAGGGAATTTTTTTTCTCCTTGGGCATAGGCTAGGCGCTAGGCGGCCTAGGCGTGGCGGCAGGGGGGGGGCCTAGCGCCTAGGCGGGGATTAATCGGACCTAGGCGGGGATTTTTAGAACAGTGAGTAAGAGCATTAAACCATGCCATAGAATCAGGACAAAACTAGCAACATATTTTGCTCTTAAAGCTGGTGTTACCCTATAGCGACGACGTTTTGGTCATTATTGGTGTGGTGCGGTGGACTACAAAAATCGAAATCAAACCGCAAATGCGATTTTTTGACCCTCCTAAAATTGTCATATATACTGGAACCGTTGGTGCGGTTTTATTGGTGCAATTTGGTCGGTTTTTGGTGCGGTTTCTGGGCCAATTTTGGTTTTTTTTCTCACCCCTAATTTTGATTAAATTACTCACTAAGGAGCACCATTTTTGGTCCAAGTGTTCTAAGCTGGTTTTGGTTTGTATTGACAGAAAGATAACATAGTTGCACTATACAAATAGGGTTTAAGGACTAGTGTAATAAGATTCAATTATATGTTCTAATTTTATTTTTTTTAAAAAGAGTGAGTCTTTGTACATACAAGGACTTGCGAACTAAGCACTCTTAAGTTCTCTTGGAAACCTCAACCAGTAAAACTAAATTTTGGCAATTTAAAAAAGATCTTAAAGGGAAGGCACAAGGTAAATTCATATGAACAAGAAAAACACATGAATAAACTAGTTGAAGTACAACAATTTCATAAATTAATTAAAAAATTGGCAGCAGGTTCATCAAACCGCGGGTGACCTGGCAAATATTCGCATCTTGTTTGGCCTTTTTCTCTTCTTTTTCTCCTACAACCCAATGTGTGGACTATTTGAGGAGTGAATGGTTCAATTCTAGCCTTTGAGCGCTTTATTTCGCATTTTGGCTTGAAAATGACATTTTTAGTAAGTTATCATCATCAAGATAAATGATTCTTGGAGTTTCAAATGTTTTAATATTCATGTTATTATTAAATTAATGCCTTAGAATTAGTAATTATTCCTAGTGTTAATAATTAAACACAGATATATTTTTGAAATTATAAAAGTTGAGGTTAATAATAA
The DNA here is from genome assembly GCA_947179155.2 of Hedera helix. Taxonomy (NCBI): domain Eukaryota; kingdom Viridiplantae; phylum Streptophyta; class Magnoliopsida; order Apiales; family Araliaceae; genus Hedera; species Hedera helix. The sequence goes on from OX359279.1 coordinate 3,021,296, forward strand.
ACTGTATATAATTTCTTTGGGTTATAAATTTTTTTATCTATATTTTATTAAAAATGGTACAAAAATAATTTTAAAAATAATTAATTTGACCAAAAATTCAAAATTGAATGCTTAATTACAAAGGAGTAGTAGATAGGGGTGCTCACTAGTACCAAAAATATCGAACCGGTTGAGAACCGATACTGGTACCGAAATACTGATTTCGGTACCGATTCGGTATTCTTTTTGTAACGATATTTTGGCTCAATTTTTTTTTTTTACCGCGTTGATAATATATAGCATAAATAAATAAATCTTGTGTTGCCTTTACTTTTTTCCCCTTGTGTTGAGCTTCTTTATTTTATAAAATTAGTAATTTGATATTTCACTCATAAATTAGATATTAAAAATGTAAAGATAATCTATTAATATAATATCGTAATATATTTGTTAGACTTCTTATTGTGTTATTTAGGAAAAGATGGCTAATGTTAAACACACTTAACATTTCAATGCTGCTATTATATATATTTATAATAATTAATGTATAATACATAAACAATTCTAGTAACAATACAACACATTAATTAGTATAAATATCTAAGAATACTTCAAAAATTATAAAAGTTATAAGTTTAAGAAATTAAGGATGGTTCAAAACAAGATACGAGTATAGGATTACGAAGTTAGAAAACTGAGCATTTTTCTTATTAATTGTGATTTTATATATATATATATATATATCAAATATAAAATATCAATTTTTTTTTGATTTTTCAATTTTTACTGATTCCTAAAAAATATATTCCAATACTGATATTGAAAAGGATCATACCAATCAGTCTTTTAGTCTTTTAAAACCATAGCCTAGGCTGAGATTTTAAAAACTAATTCCGTGTGTAATTCATACTCGATTTACCGTTAACCTCACACACCGAAAACGGTGAAAACACAACCCTTGGACTGTATCTTTATGCGATTTAAGCTTCATCTCTATCACCTTCATTGATGGATAGTCCTCTGCATTTTTCAACACTTTAATTTCAATGAAGTGAAAAAAAAAATCCACTTGCTTGTATTTTGTAGTCTACACTATGGTTTCTTTTCTTCTTTGAATTAAAAATAGCATTATAGCATTAAACTGTTAAAGAGCTGTATTAGGTTTGGTTGGCTAAAGTGTGATTTGGTTCCCCTGGAATCCCAACTCCCAAATGATGAAATTTTAAAGAAATTATGTGTTTTTATTTATGTCAATGACTTGTATTTTTGTTAATCATCAATAATCTTCCTGGTGTTTCTTCATTTTCTTCTAGTTGAGTTGTTTGGATTGTGCTGAGTCAATTTTCTTTTAGAATGCAGGAGAGTTTTGTATGCTTTTCGGACTAGATTTAGGTTGAGCTCATTCACCTTACCCTTTGATTGCGTGTTGATTAAGCTTAGAGTATCAATAGAGTTAGTTTTGGGAGCTGTTGGCTCAATTTGGATGGCTTCATTTGTTGTGATTAAAGCATGGTTTGTTTTGTGTGACTATTGGCCTGGTTTTTGTGGCTCATTCTTTTGAGTGGTCATTCTCCTCTTTTGATTTTTTTTTTTCTTACGAGGGCTCGTAATGTGTTATTTTATTTCTTGAGGTTCTTAAAATTTATTCGTTTTAGTGTTTTTATTGTAATTCCTTTTCTAGCAAGTTATGAAAATTTGAAATCATAAACAAGAATACCATGATAACAATCCAAGTTGTTAATGGGATATTGATAAAAAGGTTGAGCCTTGGTAATTTCTGCTAAATAAGGTGAACACCCCCCTTAAAGTCTATAGAGCTGAGCTACAAAAAACCATTTAGATAGCAATATGAAGGCATTGATAGACTGGCCGACATGTTCGGATAGACCCCTGAAAAATGCCCATTAATCAATGAAAACTTGGAGTTTCAAGAGAGAGATACATTCAGTTTGAAAACCAGAACTGGTTGGGTTAGAGTTTCATGACTTGTGTATAATAAGAATATGAGATTTTTCCTTTCCTCAAGCTAGGTCAACTTGTAGCCTAACTTTAGTCTTACTTGCAACTAAACTAGATAATTCTTTTACCATCCCAGAAGAAACTGTTCTTAGCCTAATTATATTGATTTTATTGATTATTGCAGACTTTATATTGTAGTTGAATGTTATTTTTGGATCATGTTGAATGCTATAATAGTAATTGATGTAGGACAAAGTGGAAAGAAAGAATAAGATACCTGTCATCGCAGATAATCGGTAAAAAAACACAAAAGCACAAAGCTTTAATCTCAAATCAATATTTCATAATCTGTAAAATAATGAGGTGTTACAATATTTAAATAAAAAACCCAATAACTAAGTAAAAAACCCTAATTTAAAAAGGAAAAATCTCTTAATTAAAATCTACTACTATAATAAAATTCTCCTACTTAAAATAAAACTCTCCTAGAATATCATACTAAATAATTACATTAATAATCCAATATTTATTCCTAATTAACAATAAAAAATTAATAATAAATTTTCTTATTTTCTTCTTCTTTTCCACATCATTCTCCTCTCCTTTGAAAAGAACTCGTCCATGAGTTTTGAAGTATCGAAGAATAATAAACCATAGTCTGGGAGATGCATTCTAACAAAACATGAGCATCCGATGTTTCTTGAGCACAAATCAAGAAACTAGATCCAACTTTGAACTCGAATATAGAATTTGGCAAAACAAAATCGACGTGTTATATACCTCAATTGTATCTTTTTTTTTTGTTAAACTTTTTGGTCAACACGATTCACCTCTTACAATGTATTTTCATTTAATGCAGACCATCTTTGAATCTTTAATCAATATAACAGCCTCTACTTTAGCCTCGTTAAGATCCTCACGAGTTCCAACATGTCGAGATTCTTGTTCTTGAAAAGTCTTACTAACTGTAGTTTTTTGTTATGTGTTCCCTGAGTACATCAATTTTTACTGTATTGCTACAATAAATGTCTGAACATTTGCTGTAAGTATTGCAATGGATTATTCAATTATGCTAAGACGATCCCTTCAATCATATGTTACCATGATTTGTGCAAAGAAAAAACAATTCCTCTTTTTTTTTGGGGATAGATAGATTACAGCGACGACGATTCTTGCTACAGATCGTGCTTTCGTCTCGAAAAATTGTTGTTGATTCTCTAACGAGCTTCAACAATTTGATGGAGGCCAAGAAAATAGGGTAGAAAGGAATTGGATGAAATAAAAAGATATCAGGAATTTTGACTCTTGATACCAAAATGATGTAAGACAAGGTGGAAAGAAGGAATAAGATACCTATTCCCGCAGAGAATCGTTAGAGAAACATACAAAAGTACAAAACTTTAATTTCAAATCAATATTTCATAATATGTAAAATAATGAGGTATTACAATGTTTAAATAGAAAATCCAATACATGGAGACTAAGTAAAAAATTCTAATTTAAAAAGAAAACAATCTCCTAATTAAAATCTAATATTATAATAAAACTCTTCTACTTAAAATAAAACTCTCCTATAATATCTTACTAAATAATTACAATATTACATTAATCTAATATTTATTCTTAACTAACAACACAAAATTAATAATAAATTTTCTTATTTTCTCCTTCCTTTCCGCATTAGTAATGTTTGGGGTCTCAAATTTTTGGCGTCAAATAGTTCTCAAATGACATGATATTGAATATTTTAATGATAATTTATGGAATAGCCAATCACATAAGATCTACTCAACCAATGGTATGGTGACACATCATTTGAGACACTTTTTAAGACCAAAATTTTGAGACTCCTAGCATCACCCATATTATACAATCAATCGAATTATAATGTACAACTTGATCAGACCAATGGCCTGGTGTTACTCAAGTCCAACAGGGTCTTGCTTGTCCAGCTGAAGTAACAGAATCAATGACGACGGGTTAAAAAGGTTCTGCCTAGACTCTCAAATCTGACCGGTGGGACCATACTGAGAGAGAACCAGGGGAAATTAGACATAGATGAGAGCTTCTGAGAGAAAAAGAGAGAGGAGCGAAAACTAGGGAAAGTTGGACATAGATGAGAGCTGCTGATAGAGAGATGAGTGAAAACCAGTGAAAGCTGGACATAGATGAGAGCCACTGAACTTTTTTAATACTAATCGGTAATCATCTTCTGTTCAACTTTTAGCATTTCCTTGAAGTTTAAATATTAAAAAAATTTACTCTTTGGAGTTGTTTCCTTAAATTTTCTAAATGTTATACAATTTGAGATTTCACTTTCAGTGTTGTGTTTTCTTTTTGTGAAGATTCTTGGTTATGCACTTATAGGTTTACTTCTCTCAAATTATTACATTTTCTTGTGGTTAGATGATCATATGAAATATAACTGTTGCTGCTGCTGCTTGTTTGAAAGTGGACAAAATTGCCTATGAAGAGATTTGATGCTTATATATGTTTACTTCTCATGTCACTCGTGGATTTCTTAGACCCCTTTTGGTTTTATGTGCTGAGTGGCCTTTTGGCTATGGAAGAACTACTGCAATTAAAGCTGTGCATTCCCTTCAAAAATTCAAACAAAAGAGACCCATTTGGAAATTTAACAAACCCATGAAGAAAATCCTCAAGTCAGCCGAAAAAGAAAATATATACCCAAAAGTTTACAAAAGGGATACAATTAGAATCTTAACAAACATATTAAGGTATTCTACTTGGGATTCTGCCCAACAACAGCTGGAGAAGCTTTCTGTAAGATGGGATTCTTACATTATCAATCAAGTCCTCAAATCCCACCCTCCGATGGAGAAGGCCTGGTTGTTTTTCAATTGGGCCTCTCGTCTAAGAGGTTTTAAACATGATCACTTTACTTACACTACTATGATGGATATTTTTGGAGAAGCGAGGAGGATTTCGTCAATGAACCATGTTTTTCAGCAAATGCAAGAGAAAGGGATCAAGATTGATGCAGTTACTTACACTTCACTAATCCATTGGCTTTCTAATGATGGGGATGTTGAAGGTTCTGTGAAGATATGGAAGGAGATGAAAGATAAGGGCTGTCCCCCGACAGTTGTTTCTTACACTGCTTATATGAAGGTTTTATTTGATCAGAATAGAGTAAAGGAGGCTACTGAGATGTACAAGGAGATGATTGGAGCCGGTTGTTCTCCTAATTGTTACACTTACACAGTCTTAATGGAGCATCTTGCTAAGTTTGGTAAGTGAGCCTACTCCGATACCTATTGTCAGCTCTTTGTTTGTTATCATTTCAGTTTTAATATGTCATTGTCATACATCATTTATGAGAGCGTCTTCCAGCCTGTGTAGAAGCAGGTGGGCTAATAGCTTAAAGTATTCATTTGCTTGGGGCTTCCACAACTATGCTTACCTGTGATTAGTGTTGGTGTTTATTCAAGATTTGCCATTTGGTGTCTGAACTTGACTGTAACTTCTGTTTAAAGGACTTATTTATAGCGGAAACATTAACTTGAGTATGTCCTTACTTTATTTTTGTGTCTACACGGGTTGTGTTCATTCCATGTGGTACTGCCACAATCACAAGGCGTAGGTTGGTTTCATATTTTACTCTTTTTTTTTGGTGCTCTGAGTTGCGTTAATGTTGCCAGAGGTGCAAGGTTATATCTAAAACTGTCAATTGATGATGAATACCAATTATGTCCAATTAAATAACTATAAACGTGAGTTTAATTGAACTAAATTATTTCCTTATATTTTTCTTTAACTTAGAATTTCGAAACTCAACCACTTGAAATATTGCTATATTCAGTATGATTAGTTTACCATTCATGCAGTCAGCTATTTTTTTGGAATTTAGTGATTTTATTGGATAAATTTTAGTTCTTTACAATTATTTCCAGGTAAGTTCAATGAAGTTCTGGAGATCTTTAGCAAAATGCATGAAGCTGGAGTACAACCTGATAAAGCGACATGCAACATTTTAGTTGAAAAATGTTGCAAAGCAGGGGAAACAAGGGCACTTACCAAAATTCTTGAGTACATGAAAGAGAACTCCTTTGTTCTACGTTATGCTGTATTTCTAGAAGCATGTGAAACTCTAAGAAATTTTGGGAAGAGTGATGCCCTTCTCAGACAAGTTAATCCTCATTTATCTTTTGAATGCATTGATGAGGAAGAGACAGATGGCTTAAATGCTAGTACTGCCGTAATTCACTCCTTTGTTGATGAGGGGTTAATTTTAGATTTTTTAACTCGAAATAATTTTGTTGCTATTGACCTCTTACTTGCCGAAATGATGAAAAAGAATATTCAGTTGCACTCTGATGTTATCTCTACCATTGTCGAGGTATACAGCGCTCACTGCAGATTTGATGGTGCTTTATTGGCCTTTGATTACAGTGTGGAAATGGGTATTAATTTGAAAGGAACTACATATCTTTCGTTGATAGGTGTATTAATCAGAACAGACACATTTCCAAAGGTTGTAGAGATTGTTGAGGAAATGGTTAGAGCTAGACATTCCCTTGGAACATATGCTAGTGCTCTCTTAATATATAGGCTTGGTTGTGCTAGAAAGGCAGCGTCTGCAGCAAAAATATTTGATTTATTGCCTGATGACCAGAAGAGCACCGCAGGTTACACTGCCTTAATAGGTGCCTATTTCTCTTCTGGGAACACAGGTAAAGGACTTGAAACATTTGAAATCATGAAAAGGAATGGAATTCCTAGTGCTGTAGGAACATACAATGTGCTATTAGCTGGTCTTGAAAGAAGTGGTAGAGTTGGTGAGGTAGAATTGTATAGGAAGGAAAAGAAGAGACTGCAAGCTGCTACTCTATTCCAGCATCGTCTTCCAGTGGAGGAAATGGTCTGCAACCTTCTCTTTTCTGGGGATTTGGTGGCTTGACCTGAGTTAATAGCATGTATCCAGCCGTAAGGATGCAAATTTGATAATACAAGGTTTATGGCATCTATTTTCGAAGACACGTATGCTTGAATCGACATTCTGCATGTCCTGCTGATATTTCCCTTAGCTTTTTGTAAGATGTTATTCACACTTCCATTGAACTGCATTGAGGTTGAGGGAGGACATGTATATCCTATATTAACAATTTAATTTAGTTAAAATATTTGCATATACGGCATGTTTATAAAGGGGTCAAATCTCCTCATCAACATGCCCAACACTAATGAAATTGAAAAAGGGACATGCTGTAGGACATGCTTCTTTCTCAATTATCGCCGGAGGGGAAGCTGATGGCAGAGGATGCGAGGAAGCTGCTGAAGGTGACGCAGCTGGAAGTGATGAAATTGAAGCTAAGGCGGATCGAAAAGAGCTACTTAAGTTATGAAGAGTTCGTTCAAATTTGTGTGGATGGATCCTCGAGTGAAGATCAAGAGCTGGAAAATTTGCTAAGACGGTTGATGAATTGGAACCTCATTGTATTGGGAAACATAGTGTTTCACTGTTACTACAGCCTGATCAGGTTGGCTTCCCTTTTCTCTTTCTCAAAGCTATTAATATAGTTGGATATGGAGTATATAAAACTTAAAATGAGTAATTTATTTTTGAAGTTCTTTGAGAAGGCCGAAATCTGATGAGCTCTTTTATTATGTGTTGTTGGATGTTTTTTCTGGACAGGGAAATCCGACGTTACTAAAACGTGTTGAGATCGATGGTGACTCTTCTTTAGAGCTAGTTCACTCTTTTTAAACACCTAAAATAATCCTTTCTAGCTTTTCAATTTTGCAACATAAAAAAAATTGATCTTTGCGGAGATTGATAAAAGGGGAGGGACAGAGAAAAACCCCAAATGCAAGCAAAATAAACCCCGGGCCAAATCCTCATCCTTGTGCGGATCGCCAAGATCATTATAAACATCGTAATCGTAGATTCTGCCACCGTGCTCCCGCTTGCTAGTGCTGGAGTATCTCCCACTCCTAACTAACAGGTCATGTTTTCTGTACGTTACTAGCCCTTTTGGGGTTTGAGAAGGCAAGAACGACTGTCGTTTACAAAATTCCCAAGTTTGTTACCAACAAAAAACAAAAAGTCAAAAATGTTTTCAAATTTCTAAATGTTTTAGAGGGCGGATATAATTAAATTTTGATGAAGTATATGAATTAATATTAAGTTTCTCCAATACTTTTAGACTATGTTTGTTTGTAAAGAATATATTTGGGATTAAACTATTTGTATTAATTTAATATTATTTTAGATTATTTTATCTCATGACGGGGATAGTCCTTTAAATAGTTCTATGAACTATTTTTTTTATATCATTTTTAAGGTTATTTATGAGAAATTATGAAAAATGTAGAATTAATACTCCCCTCACTTTAAGCTATTAAATGACTTTATAGGACTAATAGTTCAACATTAAGGGAATAATAATCCCTTGTTAAATGATTAAATTGTACAAAATAATATTAAATTAAGATAAATCGTTCAATTTCAAAAATATCTTTTTTGCGAATAAACATAATCTCAGTGTAAAAAGTTCACAATAAAATATGTTTTCAATAATTTAAAATGATTTAAAATTTAGTATATTACACGAAAGTATTAAAATAAAAAATCGTCATTAAAATCAAAATAATAAAATCTACCATATTTTATTAATAAGTTGTTATTATCGTAACAACTCTAATAGTAGTATTTACACTAACAATGCATGAAATTTTAGTCCATTCAAACTATGATTACTTTTGTAGAATTATAATTTGCACCCTAATAAGTAATAACATAAAGACATAACATGAGTTGGGGCTGCAGGTGAAAGTTCTTTACAAACAAAACTTTAGGGCTTAATTTTGAAATATAAATTTGTCTTGTTAAATAACTATATAGAAAAAATAAAGATTAACCTCTTTGTTGGCCATTAAATTATATATGTTGTTAACGTTTAGTTCTTTGATTATTTTATATGCAAATTTAATTTCATCTTCAATTTGTACACTTTTTTCACACCAGTCCCAAAAATATTGTTGTTTTTCACGTTTACTCTTCAACTATTGCTATTACAATTATATTTCACGTTTAATCCCCACGCTTGGTTCCAGAATGCATGACAGAATTATGTGTAATTGAAATAGCACTAGTATTATTACATAATATAGGGACAAATTTGAATTCAAACCCATAATTAGCTAATTGATTCTTTATCTACAAAATTTGAGCACAACAGCTATCAGCAGCAAAGTACTCAGCTTCTGTAGTTGAAGTGGACACAAAGTTTTGCTTTTTGCTGAACCATAAAACAAGTTTATTTTCAATCATTTGACATGTTCCACTTGTGTTTTTCCTGTCAATCTTACATCCTGCAAAATTAGCATCTGAATAACCAATTAGATCAAAGAGAGATTCCTTGGGATACCATAACCCCAAATAAAGAGTGCCCTTGAGATATCTAAAAATCTTTTTGACAACAGTTAAGTGAGATTCCTTAGGATTAGATTAAAGCCTAGCACAAATTTCAGTAGAGAATAATAAATTTGACCTACTAACAATTAAGTATAGGAGAGATTCAATCATACATCTGTATTGAGTGATATCAATACTTTTACCTTGTTTATCCTTGTCAAGTTTGGTTACAGAAGCCATAAGAATTTTCATGGGAGATGATTATAATCCATACTTCTTAAAAAAAATACTTAATATACTTAGCTTGGCTTATAAAGATTCTTTCCTTAATTTGTTTAACTTGAAGTACATGGAAGATGTTCAGTTCTCCCATCATACTCATTTCAAATTTACTCTGCATCAATTTGGCAAATCTCTCACACAATTTTTCATCAGTAGAACCAAAAATAATATCATCTGCATAGATTTGAACTAATAAAATTTTATCTTTATGCTTTCTATGAAATAAAGTTGTGTCTACTATGTCTCTTGTGAATCCATTTTCAATTAAAAAGGTAGTGAACGTTTCATACCATGCTTTAGGTGCTTGTTTTAATCCATGCAATGTTTTATCCAATTTATAAACATGATTTGATAGAGTTAGAATGACAAAACTTTGGGGTTGTTCCACAAAGGCTTCTTTTTGTAGTTCTCCGTTTAGGAATGCACTTTTGACATCCATTTGAAAGACTTTGAAGTTCATGTGAGCTGCATAAGTTAGAAACATTCTGATTGTTTCCAATATTGCAACTGGTGCAAAAGTCTCATCATAATCAATTCATTCCTCTTGTGAATATCTTTTAGCAACTAGCCTAGCCTTGTTCCTTGTTATTGTGCCAGCTTCGTCCATCTTATTTCTGAATACCCACTTTGTACTAATGATTGGATGATTTTTAAGTTTTGGAACTAATCTCCATACTTTATTTCTTTCAAACTGAATTAACTTTTCTTGTATTGCTTCAATTCAGCTTGAATCTTCGAATGCTTCTTCAATTTTTTGGGGTTCCATTTGACATAAAAAGCTGAGATAGAGACATTAATTTTGAGTAGCTGACCTTGTATTGACTCTAGCATTTGAATCACCAATGATTAGATCTTGAGTGTGATCATTTGCCCATCTTCTTCCTGTAGGAATGCCAATTCTTGTTCCCTCTTATCCAAGCTCTTCAAGATTAGGTTATGGATCAACATCTTCATTTATTTGTAGAGTTTCTGCTTTAGGTGTTTTAGCCTCTATGATCTCCATGTCAAAAAATCAAGGGACCTGGTTGTAAGAATTCATCATTTGTGATCGTGTGACTTTCCTGTTGTACGATCCGTGGATTACGTTCTATGATAACATCAGGTTGAACAACTTCACTTGATTCATTTCGATCACTTCCATCAAATATGACATGAATGGAGACTTCAACTGTCAATGAATTCTTGTTGAATACTCTATAAGCCTTGCTTTCTATAGAATATCTAAGGAAGATTCCTTCATCTGCTTTGGGTTGAAACTTGGTCAGATATTTCTTGCCGTTGTATAGGATGTAACAAGTGCACCAAATGCATGGAAGTAATTGATGTTTGGCTTTCTTTTTTTCCATAGCTCGTAGGGTATCTTCTTGTATAAAGGATGGATCAAAGATCTATTTTATGTATAACATGCAGTGTTGACTGCATGTTATATTAGTGTTTTATTTCTTCTTGCTGCTACACCATTCTGCTGTGGAGTTTTTGGGACTGAGAAGTTGTGCTTGATTCTATTTTCTTCACAGAACTTGTTCATCTCAGAGTAATCAAATTTTTAACCATGATCACTTTTTATTGACTTGATTTTCTCATCCTTCTCATTTATGATCAGCTTGAAATGATTGATTAACAGCGAACTTGTTTCATCATTTGAGCTCAGAAAGAAAGTCCAAGTGAATCTTTTGTAATCATCTAATATCACCAATGCATACTTCTTTCCTCCAAAACTTGTTGTTGCAACTGGTCCAAATAGATCCATATGTAACAGCTGTAAAGGCTTTTCATTTGAGTTTGCCTCTTTACTTTTGAATGAACTTTTGGTCTATTTCCCAAGTTGACAAGCTTTGCACGGTCTTTCTTTGACAAATTCTAGTTTAGGTAATCCTTTTACTAGATCTTTGGAAGCCAATTTTGACATATTCTTGAAGTTCAAATGAGATAGTCTTCTGTGCCATAACCAGCTGACATCCTTTGAAGCTTTAGCAAAAAAACATATTGTTGCTGAGGAGTTAAGCTTTGAAAAATTGATTACATAGACATTTCCTTCTCTTGATCTAGTTAATTTCAGAGAATTTATTTTCAAGTCTCGAACCTGACATTGATTATTGAGAAATAGGACTTAGTGACCTTATCACAGAGTTGACTTATACTTAGCAGATTGTGCTTCAATCTTTCAACATACGCCACTTTGCTGAAAGACACGGCACCATTTCCAACTAATCCATAACCTTTGGTTTTCTAGAATTATTATCTCTAAATATTATTGTTGGTCCACTTTAACTTTAAAATTAGATAGTAAAGCTTTGTTCCTAGTCATGTGCCTTGAGCATCCACTGTCAAGATGCTATATGGATTCAGTGGACCTCGAACCCTGTAAAAATAATCATTATTCATTTTGGTACCAATATTTATTTGGGTCCATCTTTGGTAGTTCCCTTGAGAACCTAAATCTTTCTGACTTTGGGTGGATGATATACAGAACAAAATACAGTTTTATGCCCAATTTCATAATGATTATAACATTTAAGATGTTGCATGTAAGTGTTTGTGTGTGTGGATATCTTCTTACTTGAAACACATGTGGGTTATATCCATGTATTGGTCGAAATTTACTTTGTTTCCATACTATTCTACGATTTTGAGGTCTCGAAGAATAAAATTCAATTCTACGATTTGGACCTGATTGGTTTGTATAGTTAGTCTTACCTAACCTTACAGCCTTTCGAGGTATAAATGTAAACTTTGTTTTATTCTGCGATTTTATAAATCCTAGACCAGTTTATGATTTATTATTTTTCTAAAAAATAATTTGATCTGCAGAGAATAAATAACTTATATTGGCTAATTCAGCTTTATCTATAGATTTTACAAACACAATTTTTTTGTTGAGAGACAAAACTTTGTTAGCTTGCAAACAATTTTTCACATTCATAAGTGATGTTGAAGCATCAAACCCCAACCCAGATTTATCATAAACCACTTTCTGACTAGCGATTAAACTGTCCATAGATGAGGTAGATATATTCCATGTGGAGATAGTTTTTTCTAATTCTTGTATCTTAGAAACTAAAGTAGACTCTCTATGTGCATTGGTGTTAGTTATCTATCTCAATCTATTATTCTCGGCTTCAAGTTTGGATAGAGAGTCAGTGCTTTGTAATGTTGTTTCTAACTCTTCTTGCACTTTCTCTTTTTCTTTTTGAAGGAGGGAATAATCTTTTGATAGAACCCTAAACCACCTCATGTATTGATGCAAGTCAGATGTTATATCATGCAATCTCAGATTATCAATATTAATATTAGGAGAGTTGACATCAAATATCTCATTTATGTCTTATCTCTTTACGATCAACAGGCATGATGAAGCTTTCGTTTACAGCCATTAGGCATAGATTGGCTACTTGAGGTTCTTCATCATCACTTAATTCTGTACTGGTGTCATGTTCAGAATGAATCCATGAACCTTCTGTAAAAAATTCTTCGTCCTTTTTGCGTTGCTTCTTGTAGCTGTTGAATTCTTTCTTTGAATGAATCTTTTTCTTATCTTTCTTTAACTCTTCCCTTAGAGGCTTGTTACATTCAGCAATGAAATGACCTGGCTTCTTACAGTTGTAACAGATATCTCTTTCTTGATCCCTATTATTGTTTCTTTTGTTGATGTGGTTCTACCTAGGCCTTCTGTTATAGTTCTTCCTTATGAACTTCTTTAACCTTTTTGCTAGGAGAGCAACATCCTCATCATCACTTTCTTCATTTTTCTCATCATATTCTTCTTCAAATATGACTTTGGATAAAGCTTCAGTAGCCTTAATAGTTGCACCTTTATCTTTCTTCTTTCCTTCAGAGATTGTTTCTGCTCTTTAATTTAGCTCTATCTCATATGTAAGTAGATTTCCATAGAGCTTCTGAACATTCATTTCATTTAGATTCTTGGATTCTCTAATTACTGTTGTCTTTGCATCCCATTTGCTTGGTAGTGTTGTCATAAATTTTATGTTAAGATCTTTATTATGATAGACCTTACAATAAGCTCTTAAGCTGTTGAGAAGAATATTGAACTTTTATAAGTTGGTGTGATGTTCTTTCCAGCGATATGATTGAACATTTCATATTGTTCAGTCAACAGAGATTGCTTATTTTTCCTAACTTCTTTAATGCTTTCATACATTACAAGCAGAGCTTCCTAAACCTCTTTAGCTGTAGTGCAGTTCACCACATTTTCAAAAAGTTCATCTTCAAAGGCCATGAACAGGATATTCTTAGCCCTTTTATCCAGCTGCACCAGCTTCATTTCATTTTCAGTCCATTAGGTTTTATGTTTGACTACCATTTTATCTGGATCTTCAGGAGTTGGAGATAGCTTGGCAGGTACATAATGACCACTTAGAAGAGTATTGAACAACTCATTATCAATTGCATCCATATAAGTCTGCATACGAACTTTCCAATTAGCAAACTTATCTTTATTAAAATTTGGTGGTTTATTTCCACCTCAAAGCTCAGAACTAGTTTTATTGAGTGTCATAGATCTACTCAAGCTGTTAAGCTATGTATCCAATAGAACCGACAGCTCTGATACCAGTTGTTATATCCTAGACACATAGAAAGATCTAAAAGGGGGTTGAATATGTCTTTTTAAAAAATTTGTGATTTTACTCTAATTAAAGTAAATTGATAGTTTGTGAAACAAATTCAGATAAGCACAACATAATGTATTAAAAGATCCCCCCTTTTTGATATAAATTTTTTATTAAATAGAGTTGATGAGATTTGGAAATTGAAAAAGTAAAGCACACACTATCACAAGTAAATACAGTGCAGAAAGTAAATCACAAAAAGTAAATGAGAGACACTAATTTTTAAATGGTTCGGAGACGTAATAACTCCTACTCCACTCTTTTATTCTACGAGTAGGAAATCCACTAAGGATATTGATCATAGTTACAACTGAACCACTAATGTTCCTTTGAGTCACTTAGTCTCGGCACACTCGGACACTAAGTCCCTTCGAGTCACTTAGTCTCTGAACAATGTCACAAAGACAATATACAGTAATTGATTTGAAGTTGTGAGTTTCTGCTAAGTTGGCAATACGATTCTCTTCTTAGGTACTTAACAGCTTAAATGAGATGTTCAGCTTTTTTCGTAGAGTAAGTTTTGAGCGTTAAAGAATTTCAATTTTCAATCGTTATCTCATCTCTCTTGTATATCTTGGATTCTGCTATGTGACACCCCCAAATATGGGACCACACAACCCAAACTTGAGTTGTCAAAATACACAACAACTATTACAATACAACGTACAACAATACAATATTCAAATAATACACAACTAAGTCTTCATTATTGTTGTCTCACTATTTTACAACTTATGAAGACTAATACAGCTACAACTTGGACCTTTACTTCATCCCCTGACTAGACCCAACTACTCTCTCATCTCCTGTTGAAAAACAATGGAACAAAAAGAAAGGGTGAGCTCAAATAGCCCAGTAAAGAATATCATAACTAAGATAATGACGAATAAATTATCGTTAGCCTTCAACAGTTAAGTTCTTGATATAATAATTTAAACAACAAGTTTTAATTCAACAACTGTAGTTAAATTTTCAAATAAAGTTTAGATCAACAACTGCAGCAGAATAACAACCATTAGAAAAATCATATGGACCACGATGTCCACTCGCTTCTCTTTTCAAGAAAAATATCATCAACTTTTATCATCTGAAACACCACTGGCCATGATAATACAAATTCACAGTTCCTGGTCATAATGTAACGCCCCCAAATCCGGGTATCTTGACCCTTAGACTCGATACGTCACGATACATCATCTTCATACATGTTCTATAACTAATGAGGAATATATAAACATAAATTATTTATTTTAGAGTATTCTACAACATTTTCTAAGGTTTCTAACCTTAACTTACATATATACCTTTAGATTCACAAAAAAGTTTTACACAGTTAACTTACATCAAATAACTAATTAGTTATCATACATAACACAATAATCTTGTCCTTTGCTTTTGTCTCTGTCTTTCCTCGAACATTCGTCTTAATCTGAAATTTGTTATCATGATATAGCAAGGGTGAGCAACGAATTTGCTTAGCAAGTTTAAATACAATAAAGATATATCATGATTGAAAGAAAGAATAAACTTTCGGATTTTCAACAATATAATAATTGTGAAAGAGTACGAATCATAATTTCAATAATTGAATGACTGAATCAATTAATGTTGAGTGTCAATAATGACCATGAACAAATTTAACTGAACTTCATGGTAATGAAGGTGATCAGCCTTTCATACCTGATGAACATATGCAACATGCACTATGTGCGAATCAATAATTTAAAGATGTGGAATAATTATAAAGAATTAAATCACTAGTATTCTTGAAACATAGCAACTCAAGTTTGAGTTAAGAGGAACTTTCTCAATATAACTTTGAGTAAGGTTAGGAAAACTTGCCTCAGTCGCGAATTACGCTACGCGAATTAAAATATTTCTCTCTCGAAAACCTAATCATTAATAGGTTAACTAGTAATTAGTGCTAACTCCAATTAATCCAATTAGCATATAATTATCACATATTACATGTATGTATCACATAACACAACCATTATGCTATTTTGATGTCTTTAGGTCGAACAAATCATGTTTCACAATTTATTCGGATTTAACTTGATTACATTTTTAATTAATCAAGATACAAACATATTTTTCAAAAATATGAAATTAACTTATTGTTTTTATATCTTCTGGAAATCAGTAGCATACTATTTTTCATACATAGGAAAATATTTTCTTTTAATTTTCCAACTTTTTTTACTATTTTTAATTATGCCATTTCTGTCCAAAACTGTAATAATTATTAAAAATCCAATTTTTATCAGAAAAATCTGAAACTTTACCGACAGCTTCTGGACACTATATATTACATCCTGTAAAAATTTCATAGAGTTTGAAGCTATATTTTTCAACTTATAACAGTTTCATTTTTACAAACCGAAAACTTGGTTAAGCTACTACGCACTCATCCGGAGTCGGAATGAGCTCATTTTTGGACAGGAGCTTCGTTACACCACAAAATTTCATAATTATGAATCTTGGAATTTTTAAAGCTTGTTTAATGGCCGAAATAGTCTCCTTAAATTTCTGGACAGTAGGTTTTTAGTGTTTTTCGGCTTTGGACAGTTTTACGGGAAAAATCATTAAAAATAGATCGTAACTCAGAATTTGGTCAATCAAGTCTCATTTTTTAGAAAACTGAGAGATCTATCTCCTAGTGTTGACGGATTTTAAAAACGAGCTAGGGTTTGAAAACAATATGCGTCGGAAGTGGACTATTTTGTGACAGTTTTCAAGCCCTAGCGTACTTTGTTTGAAAAATTATATCTCACTCATTTTAAAACATTTTTATGTCATTCCAACTCGGTTTTGCTCATTATTAACTCCTCTATCAACTGAGATCATAAAACCAAGCATACAAGTTACACATCTTAACCCACATAGCTTTAAACCACAAGAAAAACTAGGGTTTCACTTCATTAACATGCTCAAACCAATTTCCTTCAATTGTTTTCACATATCAAATATATTGGTATACATATCTAACGTATTTGGCCATCAAACTTCATACTCATCAAAGATCTAACATCAACCAACGACAACTCACATAAATAACATATATGAATTATATAAACTATATAATCAAAAGTTAGGGTTTCAAGAATACTTTTCAACCTTTAAGATCTTTTGAGCTCTTCTCCTTTTCCTTACAAACTAGTTGATAAAAGAATATGATATCCACCAATCTCCACCTCCTTGAAGTAGCCGACACCCTCCTTGAAGCCTCTTGGTGATTTTGTTAGTTTTTCTCACAAGAATATTAACTTTATCTCAACTTTCTCTCTCTAAACTAAAGCTTCCTTTCTCTCTAGCAAGCTTATGACATGGGAGATGAAATGAAGATGATAGCCTAATTAGTGAGTTTCATGAAGAGATAAGGCTTGGACTTGAAACATAAGTTAATTTCAATTAAATCTTCCAAGCTCACTTTTTGGATCTTTATCTTTTAGTTAACCAATTTGAAGGCTTATTTCATTTCCACCAATTGGATTCATGGACTAGAAAGAAGATTTAATTCTCACTAATTATCTTCTTCCAACATGGACTTGAAAAATTATCAATTCTCCTTTAATCTCTCATTCTAACATGGACTTGAAAAATTATTAAATTTAGTTAAACTTCACAAAATATCTCATTCCTTCCTTATCCATTAAGTTTGACAATTTAAAGCTCTAACCAATCAAAATTCAACAACACATATAAGTCACATGGCTCCCTCTTTTCCTTCCACATGACTTCTCATTCCTTAACCATTGAATTAATCATTTATTAACCAACAAAATATTTATCTCATGCTTATCCTTTTCATTAATTATTTTGAAATCTTTTTGGATTCCACCAATCACATTATGCCACTAAAAAGGAAGCACATGGATCATTTCTCCATCACACATCCGGCCATGCCATCTCCATAAATATACAATACTTTTGCTTTCCACTTAATTACCAAATTGGCCTTATTATTGACCACTAGTTGATTTCATTTAAAATACAAATAATTCACTAGAAATAAATCCAACTAGTCTCAAATTAATTACACAATGAACCATAACAACTCTTCATGAGCCAAGTTACAATTTAATGCTTAAGGTAACTAGCTTAAATAACTAGTCTCACAATAATAATTCATTTCACTTAACTCAATTATTTAATCCAATTAGACTTATCATATTCAAGTATTACTTGAATATTTACTTAACTCAACTCATCAATTTCTTGATATCAAACTCTTAGGTTTAGTCTAATAGCTTACTATCTTAAATAATTGGACTCCCTCTAACTAAATAAAAATTTCAATGCACATAGTCACATAATAATTCAATTAAAATCACTAGGGTCATTTTATTGGAAAATAAATTCCCAATTTAATTTACAATAGAACAAATATTTGCGGTTATCACACATAATCATGCAAGTCAACAGTTCATCTTTGCACTACAGGCCAAAGATATTCAATATAACACCAACGTTTATGATTATACCAGTCTATAACCTTTGATCATAATCATATCAAACAACAGTTTATCTTTGCCCCAGACCAAAGAGAACATTCACCACGTGCCTTAAAAGATACACCACCATTATATCGTCTTTATCCTATCATCTGTGCCCCAAGCCACAGATATCCACAACAATTTGATTATGATTATTAGAATAACAATAGTGATATAAATGATGAACAGAAGAAACATGATAAACAATAAATATCAGAAGCTTATAATTTTACTTTGTGCAGATTCAAATAATGTCCAAATTGTCAACATGATGTGGAGTGAAATTCAAAAATGATATTCAAGATCCATAATTTAGAATAACGGTTATAGCTAAATAAAAAGGTTCAGAAAAATAGGAAGGTTCAATTAAAATGATATTAGATGAAGCGCAAACTATTAAGGAACATATAATCATTTCAGGAAGTTTTACTAAATAGTACTTACCATAGTAAGTTTAAGAGTATGAAAGAAATAATACCCTTACCGTAGAAAGTATAAATAATAGAAGATGAAAGAAGATGATATTCTTTACTGTAGTAAGTTTGAATAATGGAAGATGAAAAAGATGGTATCTCTTATCGTAGTAAGTTTAAATAATAGAAGATAAAATAAGATAATATTCCTTACCTTATCACGTG
Source organism: Hedera helix (assembly GCA_947179155.2). NCBI lineage: Eukaryota > Viridiplantae > Streptophyta > Magnoliopsida > Apiales > Araliaceae > Hedera > Hedera helix. Next base: position 3,040,656 of record OX359279.1, read on the forward strand.
ACTGGATATTGATAAAAATGAGGTTGATCAACTTGAAAAATTCCTGCACTCCTTTTGGTTTACAAACACTCAAGATAACCTTACTATTCTCAGAGAAAACTCACAAAATACTTGCAGAAAAATTTTATATTTTAGGTGTGATTTTTCTATTCAACTGAACAAGCTATTTATAGGAGAAAAAAAGGTACTATGCGCGGTAGGTGAGCTGACGTGCTACACGTCAGTGATGAAAAATTCAGCAGAGGCTGCAACAACCTCCACCAACCCTTTCCTAGTAAAACTCATTTTACATGTTTCATGTGGGCCCCACAAAGGGTCCACATACTATTCACATATAACAATATTTTTTTAATTTTTTTTCCTTCCTGTGGGTCCTATATATATAATAAAATAATGCTACAACAATAATTCACAAATAATGTAAGAATACGTTACAGATCAATATTAATTTAATAATATAAATTACTGTATATTTGCTATTGTGACAATGTTTAGATTCAATAATTTTAAAATACAGTGCAACAATTAGTGGTTCAATAATATAAAATATAGTGTAATGATAATTATTGAATCAATAATGCAAAATACTGTACAATAACAATTATTGATGAATACTATGCAATAACCATGTTATCAGATCAATAATATGAGATATTGTGCAATACCGTGTGCTATTACGTAATATAGTGTGCTACTATAGAATACCGTGTGCTACAATAAAATATTATAAAATACCGTATGCTACTATTCTTTTATCACCGGTATTTTAACAGTTAAAAGTGATAACACCGTTGACTATTTTTATTTAAAAATGTTACTTTTGTCTTTTTTTTTATCCGACAATAATCTGTTGTGTGGTCCACCAATGATTCGTTATTTCGGCACCATCGTACGACTCGAATATTTTCCGACAAAACGAATATTCTCCGGCAAAACGAATATTGTCCGATATAATAAAATTTGCACATAACATCCTTAACTTTTAACTTTATCAATTTAACAACTTACTGTTTCAGAAAAAATATATATGAAGAAAAATTAAATTTTTTTATTTCATAAAATTCGGGGCCTTACATGCTATTCTTTTTATAGACTTCTTGAATTCTTTTTGTTATAAGATAGTTGTTGCTCATTTATTGCCTTGATTCTTTAGATATCTGCCATGAGTATTTTGATGTTTAGGCAAAATGTCTTTTTATTGTGTCAGCTTATCAGATTTTCAAATATAGTAATTATTTGTTTAACTTTTCTGCGTCAATTAGCCAAATGACACAGATATTTCTGAGCACCAGATTTCGAACTTGCCCCGGAAAGATTTTTGCATCGAGCCCTTCAACTCATGATGTTTTCATTGTCAGTATTCTACCAGCTTTTACTATACTCACTGAACTGATCGTATAACATAGATTTTGAAATGTAATCTGATCTTCCATACGAACTAGCTTCTACTATACGATTTTGACTTAGTAATTGATATTGCAATGCGATTCTGATGCAGTAATACGATCTTCTTCTTGCAATGCAACTTGATATTTCTTTAATACGATCTTCAAATCTTAATCTCTATACAACAAAATTTTTCAGAAGATTAACCTAACAAATTTGATATTTTCTAAACTAAGTCATTGTATAATACGAATTCAATAAGGACTTTACAAAAGTTATTTTTACAAATATATATTAAGCATTGATCATTTCATATTATTATTATTATGTCATCATCAAATTTAATCATCTAGATACTAACAAACATATTACCCAATTTATTGTTTCATACATGTAACAATAGTAATATTTTTTGAATTTATCAAAATTTGTAAAAAATAATTGGTCAAAAAGTTCTTACCAATATTTGAAGTAGATTAACCAGTTCAAAATTAAATTTTGTAGTGGTGTGAACAATTTGGAGTAGCGACCATTCAAGCTTTCTTCTCCTTCTCGCTAGTTTTTGCAGCAAACGCAAGTAATATTTTAGATCTGAAAGTTAACTGGTCAACCTGGCCACAGGTGGTAGTAACAATCAATAAATCCTCAGAAATAATCGTTTTAATGCCTGGTCAAACTGGTCGCAGGTGATAGTAGCGGCCAGTAAAGCGAGAGAAACAACATCGTTTTAATGGCTTTTTAATCTGGTCGTAGGTCCTACTAGCGGTCAGTCAAAACGACAGTGTTTTAGACTAGACGCTAATAGGACATGCAATTAGGTTGAAAAGCCATTAAAAATTTGGGGAGGAAAGGGTAATTGGCCTGACCGCAGGAGGGAGTTGCACCGGCCATATTCAATCTCACCCCTTAGATCTTACAATGGACGGTCAAATGTCCCATATATATATATATATATATATATATATATATATATATATATATATATATATATATATCATATTAATATTTTTTTAATATGTTGCGTCGGAGTCCTAGATCGGTCACCGGAGGCATGCCAGTAGACTTGCAAGTGAGGCAACACTTGAAATTTCTTTAAGCTTTGATATCGACTACAATTTCTCTCTTTAATTTTCTAAGTTGCATTTATTTAATTAAGATTTTCACACATGTGATATACTCTCCACCAGTATTATTTTTTAACGAATATTAGCGATATATATAAAAATATTTTTTTTATAGTCGTTTATTTATAAATATATCACTAATTTTAAAATGCAATTAAGAAATATATATTTAGAAGCTAATTATTTAGAAATATTTTCCTCACTTGTAACAAATTCACCTCCTTTACACTCAAAAGTTTAGATCTAACCAAGCAATAATACATGACAAGAGAGATATTTTTTATATGTCAACACAAAGAATCCGAACATTAAGCCGGTAACAGGTACTAGCTATAAACCTCGGATTTGGATTTTAATCATCTCTTATTATTATTGTACTACCTATAAAAGTTTAGGTCGAGATTAATTTTGTCTAAAAAAAAAATTAATTTGAATATGATATTAAATAGTTTCTTGTATTAAGTCATTTTATAATTTCTGTACTAAGAGTCTCAAATTTAAATTTAAAAATAAATAAGACACTCGGATTAATAGTCCTATCTCAAATGTAATCTTTGCATTGCAAACAAACATAATATTGGAATTTTAACACTACAATGTATTGTGTAAATGAGTTCATCAAGAGAGAGGAGAGAGAGAGAGAGAGAGAGGAGAGTATTCAGCTTTCTAATTCAAACATATATTTGTGGACCTGTGGTTAAGAAACATTTATCATATACTATTGAATCAATTTTGACTTTAAGAAGTTAATGTGAAATATTTTTAAATTAAAAATTAATATTATTTGTTCATTTTACATAACATCCTTCGTAAATGATTTTGATTCATCATTTTTAGTAACGTGATCTTGTCCTCGACATGTATTTTTATGCAGTTAGTTCTATTTTTTTTATGAGCTTCAGCTAGCTAGCTAGCAGAAGGTTGAAATGATATTTCTTGCCAATATTATTAGGGCAAAAATAAAACACTGATAATTAGATTATTCAATGTCATGTTATACAGACATGTTTGATTCATTTTATTAATGCATTTTCTCTTGGCTTAACTTTATTTTATGCAATAATATATTAAAAATACTCAATCCACATTGGGGAAAATGAAGTTTATTTAATTTAAAAAAGACAAGGATTTATTTCAACGTATCTTCGAAACATTTTTGGAAGATTTTTATTTGCTATAAAGCAAACTCACTCTTAGCAATTTCCATCTGAATAATAGTTTTACATTGCAACACAAAGTGAAAACTTTAAAGCTCTTCTTCCTCTTTGTTCCGTCTGTCTGATTCAAATGGAAATGCTATTAGGAACTCCCTGCCCTGTAACTCCAGGTTCCGAATTTGGCTTCAAAAGCTGATACGGCATAACCCCAGCTCCAAACCTGTTCCTCAATTTCTTGTCTGCATTTCTTTCATCAATAGTTTCCGTAAACTGCTTCATACTCGTACTAAACACTTCAAATGCCGCCTTTATAACCGGCTCATCTGCCCATGCTGGCTCTGGTTTCGCTCCAATATACTCCTCATCCGGTGAATGATTTGACAATGTGTCCAAAATTGACATGACCAATGTAGCTTGATATTGAGTAGGAAAGCACGATAGGATCTCATCCTCAGGTCTGGATAAAAATAATTTCCAAGATTCCTCCGATCGATCTTCTGTAGGCATGTTAGTTCTTGTGACTGTAGGTCTATTTGGAAAATAGCCTGCGTAATCATATTGCCCAAAGTTGACAGCCGCGTGGTGACCAGATGCTACCCAAATGATGGTTGTGAGGATTCCAATGAGGTCTTGTGGGGTTTTGAGAACGGGCCACCATGGTTCATCCTTTTTGTCTCCATGGCCTTTTATTCGAATTTCGGTCCACCATGCATTCAGTTCTTTGTCAGATTCTATGAGGCTTGCTTCTGGGTAGTAATGGCTGACGTAGTCCGTAACCCACGTTTTAATGCAATCCCAAAGTATTAGACCATCATTAGCATAAGGGTAGTCTTCTATTGCCAACTTCAGACCATAGGGTGCTGTTGGATCTTCCTCGGCCATTCCCCTAGAAATTTATAATGATGAAAATTTTATGAAGTTCCTCCTATAATTTCCTCTAGTCAATCAGTATTACACTATATATGTACTTTAACAGAGAATTAGAGACGAAGAACCTTGTCGCAATTGTTTCTTAGATTATAGCAAATCTAAGACAATTTATTTTGCCAGAAAATTCACCATACCTTCTCTGTTGCAGTGGTGCACAAATGGCATACTACCAAATAAATAGCAAATATTATTATCTTTCCTCCATTAAGTACATTGTTGAAATTAGTGGCCAAGCAAAAATTCGTTTATGTTACTAGTTGTAGAGAAATTAAATTTCAGAAATATCTAAATGCAGATTAGAAATCATTATCAGCATCTATATGGGGCAATTTGACAACTTGGTGACTAGCAGTAGCATAGGTGTAAAAATATTGCTATTACTATTTACTAGTTTAAAATTGGCATGGCGTGTAGTCGGACTTTTAGTTTAGTTTCTAGTTAAGCCTTTGAATTAACTAAATTACCTGCTAATGAGGTCTGCTGGCAATCCTTCGTGGTCAAAGCGCCACAGCTTGTCGTAAGCGACAGAGCTAAACTCCAAAGAGTACTTGCCAGGTGAGAACGATGTTTCAATGCTTCCACCTGCATTAATGAGAGATTTCCGCGCCAGAGCGTTGATCTCCATGGTGTACCGAAAATAAGGGTGTAATAGTCTATAAATTGGGTGCATCACACTAAGTTGTCGGTTGGTAGCAATTATATAAGGCTCTGTGGCACAATGAGTTCTTAGCCTGCAAAGTATTAAAAGTAAGATAGAAATGAGAAAAGATACCAGCATATTTCTCATAGTTGCTGATAATTACTCCCTACGCTCCACAAAAAGAGTACCATTTGAAGAAAAAACATTTTCTAGTGATAGTAGTATAGAATGACACATTGTCCTCAAGTTTTCCATCATAATTTCATTATGATACCACACTACTAAGATAAAAGGAGTATGAGAGAGAGAGAGAGAGAGAGAGAGAGAGAGAGAGAGATGTCTAAATGGAACCCACCAATGACTAACTAACTGGTGATAACCAGAGTCATGTGCCAAGACATGAGCTTTTGCTAGCTTCCAGAGCCAGTCAGTTGTAGAATCCAAACCAGGCCTGTATACTTGCTTCCACTGGGGTTTTCCTCTTCCCTGTGGCCGAACTAGCTCAATGGCTATTGGCTTTAAGATGTTGATAGGAGTTAGGAAAAACAATGCCCTCGATCCATAGAGAGTTGTCCCTTTTAAGTCTCTTACTTTGCTCACATATGGTAATAGCAAATCATGGTAATCGAGAATAAAAAGCTTCTTTTGACTAATGGCCTGCATTTATATACAAATACAATGAGTTACAAAACATGACTTTTTTTTTTGGAAGGAAGATTAATCTGATCATGTGTTGCTATGTGGGAGTTTTATTACCTCCTCAACAGTCATGAAGATTTGTTGTTCGATGACCTCTTTGGTGATTGCTGATTCAGGTGGTCCGTACCTCACAGGGTCAAGATCAGTTTTCAATGGCCATTCCTGCACATAAGAATAATTAAAGAAATTTTTCTACAACTATTGCTTCTAAATTCATATATAGAACTTTTAGGCCATTTTCTAGGAGTTTACCGTGAATGTGACGACATCATACACTTTTTATTTTTTGTTTTTAATAAAAAAATAATTCTACATTTCTGAGAAGTGTTAGTAGAACATACCTTAACCAATCTTATGCTACAAGGGTTAAGACCAGCTAAGGTTTGACGACCAAATTCCTCGTCCTTCATCCAAGAAAATTTATCTCCTGCAGATCAATACACACCAAAAATGGTGAAATACATGCAACAGGCCTACTACGCGCGCGCGCGCACAGAGAGAGAGAGAGAGAGAGAGAGAGAGAGAGAGAGAGAGAGAGAGAGATTTTGTTCATACTATCAAGCAATTCAGGAGTCTCAAAAAGCAAGACGTCTTTTGCTTTATCAATACTAGATTTGATAAGTCTAGGAACAAGTTCCAAAAGTCTGTCTTTAAATTCATCTCCCAAATCAGTCCCTTCATTGAACAGTACGTCTATGGCTGTGAAGTATGGAAATCCAGGCTCTTTGCCAAAGAACCTTTCTAGCAAAGGTATCAATCCATGAAGCACTGAGTATAATGTCTTTAGTACGAATGATGCCCCCTTTACCTCCGCGAAAGTTTCATCCCTTGGCACGTAAAACAAGAACTCGCCCTCCCTTGATTCTGTCGAGGGATCTGTATATACAAATATATGATTACTTATAGCACAAACAGCATGGTCAAAGAATAGTAATCTTTTGCATTATGCCACATTTGCAGATAATACCATGTATACCATTTTGGTGATCTAAACCTAGAGTTTACTGCATAATCAAACATTTACAGCATAATTAGACTTCTTACATTATATAGTCTTCTTTACTTCCTTGGACCTCACCTGTTTAATATTTTTCTATATATACATACATACAAACATCAACATTGTTTAGAGGAATTGAAGTAAACGTTACACTTTTTACATCGTACAATATTTCCTTATTTGATTTATCAAACTTATGTCTTAGTGCTTGTCCAAAATAACAGTCCTGCTTGAGGTTAGAGAAAATGAAAGAACTAGTTGTTCCTATTTATGCTATTGTCTATCACGATCTCACTTCAAATAAATTAGTAATCAATCAACACGAAGAGTTCCCCATAAAAAATCATACCATAAAATTTAAAAACCAAAGTTCTATCAGTTATGAAATACTAAGTCCAACTCAAAACTGAGAGTCTGCATTTGATTTTTTACTATTTTAGGCAAATAAAGTCCCAAACCTACAACATTTCCGATGGGAAAAATTAATTTACAAAAATAACACGAAAGTGTGTCATTGACAAACAAATGGGGCTATTATTTTAGGAGTTAATTTTTAGGAGTTAATTTTGTTTGAAATTAAGCAAACCCATTATTATCACTATATCAATATGATCAACAAGCAAATGAATTCTTGAAAAGGGTAATAAAATATGTGACTCTTCTTTTGGGACGGAGGAACTAAGTTTTAAACATTTCAAGATACATAAATTAAATCCAACCCCATCAAATATTTTGCAGCAAAAAGAAAATCTTACAAAGGGTAGTAAATTAATCATCAATTTCAAGAAGAAATTAAACAAAATTTGCATTTTATACCTTCCTTGGTGTGCGGGCGGCCAGTTCTGCAACGCCTAGGGTAGGGATGGTCCTTGCCGCCAAGCACTGGTCGGGCCAAATCCTTATTCTTGTCGGGATCGCCAAGATCGTTATAGACATCGTAATCGTAGATTCTGTCACCGTGCTCCCGCTTGCCGGTGCTGGAGTATCTCCCACTCTTAACTAACAGGTCATCTTTTCTGTACGTTACTAGCCCTTTTGGGGTTTGAGATGGTAAGAATGACTGTCATTCACAAAATCCCCGAGTTAGTTACCAACCAAAAAAAAGAGTCAATAATTATTTTTTACCAAACCCTTTATAAATTAATGGTAAAATAATTACTTATAAAATTTTGAGTACGCAAGGTCTTGAAATTCATTCTTGTCCGACAAAAATCTTAAAATTCTGCTCAAATTACTATAAAAAAAAGAGTCAAAAATGTTTTCAAATTTCTAAATGTTTTAGAGGGGGTAAATAATTAAATTTTGATAAAGTATATGGATTACTATCAAGTTTCTCCACCTACTTTACACTAGCAATGCATGAAATTTTAGTTCATTCAAACAACTTTTGTAGAATTATAATTGGCACCCTAATAACATAAATACATAACATGAGTTAGGGCTGCAAATGTTTACAAACAAAACTTCAGCGCTTAATTTTGAAATATAAATTTGTCTTGTTAATTAAATATATAGAAAAAATAAAGATTAATCACTTTGTTGGCCCTTAAATTATATATGTTTTTAACGCTTAGTTCTTTGATTATTTTATTTGCAAATTTCGTCTTCAAATTATACACTTTTTTGACGTAAGTCCTAAAAATATTAATTGTATTGTTTTTCACGTTTATTCTCCAACTATGTTATTTTCATAGTTAGTCCTGCAACGACAATTATATTTTACCTTTAATCCCTTTAATTGCTTTATTTTTATAAAGTCAAACCGAGATTGTAAAGTTATAAGATGAAATAACGTCAAAAATAGTTAAAAGACTAAACATGAAAAAAACTATAATTTGAGGACTTACTAGAGACTATCCCGAAAAATAAATATATTAGATTGAGAATGTGCATGCAGCAATCCCTAATATAATCACTATTAGTGAAATAATTAAATATTACAAACGAATCAATTGTTTTAGAGATTGTAAGTTACACATTTGACACCTTCCTTATATATTAGAACCTCTTGTCACACGCATTGTTTACAATAGTTGATCCTTCGGCTTTATATATAAGATATATGTAAAGACAAAATTATAATTATCTTAATCTGAATATATCTTAATAAACTTTTCGGTCATGAAGTATGCATTCATGGGGAAAATGTGACATTTGTTCATATTATCACGTACGTTTATAAGATTTAAGTTCAAAATGCTCTTTTTGTAACTTTCAGTTAGCAAGGATATCATGTGTTGGACCATTCTAGGAAAGAAAATTTAAGAAAAATACAATATAACATATTCCCTCATATAGCTAAGAACATAAAGGACCACGGCAAATATGCATGACAATTACTTAATATAATGACTGTTATTTACAAAAAATGTTGAATACACATTCAACTCATGTAAAAATATTAATTTTCATTCAAATATTTTATATGACAGTAAAACAACATAAGAGTATATTTACATATTTTCTTGTTCTTCAAATTTTTTTAATAAATTAAAAATTAAAAAAGAGACGCGACTTCTCTAAGTAATTAATCAACTAACAAACAAACAATATTTAAAATTGAAAATATGAAAGATAAATAATATTAATTAATCAGCTTCATTACCTTGCTTGTAAAGAAAATTCTCTTGTAAGAATTATCGTACTTGGAATGAACCCATGATTCACAATTAATTGTAATTTTTTCCCCACTTTTAGTGATCCCATCAAGTTCAATCCTCTTGAGAAACATCTCAGTGTGGTGTTCATTCTGTACAATAACAGCTCCAATTTCCCCAAAACTATGTGGAACGCTAAATTTGCAGTCGTACTCTATTTCAGTAAATCCATCTATTTTGTCCGGCCGGCTTGCAGACGCTTTGATAGTGTCCCACTCATTTCCAGTATCTTGAGAAACAAATATAAGATCCATTATATATTTATTTATTTTTAAAAATGAAAAATATTGCATGAGAAAAAAAATGAGAAAATTACCGAATGGGTGTATGGATGTTTGAGTGTGTGAGTAAAATTAGCAAAAAAAATAAAATGAGAAACATTAAATAAATGATGCTCAGCTCATATTATTTTCCATCCTGTAAAGAATGTCAAAATGTTAGTTACGGATGGATTTTTATTTTACAGTGAAATGTCCATAAAAATTACTAATGTTGTCGTTTCCAAAAATAACCATACTTTGTTCAGCAGAATATTGTGAATAAAGTTGAATTATTATGCGTTACTTTTGCAGTTATTTTTTAGGTTGTTGGTATTGTAAAAGTCTAAATAATACTGTTAAAACTAATATATATATATATATATATATTAACAACAATTAACATTTCAAGTGATATTATTACTCTATCAACGATATATTTTAATTTTGATAAAAATATCAATTGCTTATTTTTATTATAAAATTAAATTTTAATTAATTGCAACAAGATTTTTGTAAGAGTGAGCAACCAAAATTGGTGGTTGAGGGATCGGACTACAAAGGAAATGAAAGAGATGTTATTCTTTGATTTTGGCAGTAACAAGTTTGTCGGACAAATAGACTCAGGCATGCATGCATGCTCTATCTGTCTCCGCTATTCAAAAAAAATTTACTATATTTTTTTAGAGTTTTTATAAAATAATTAGGTAAAATCATACATACTATGAGTATATGTATGGATTTTATTATTATTATTAATTACGTGAATATATTAGTGGATTTTTATTTATCTAGTTATAGTATTTCATTCATTCCGAATTATAAGATTATTATTGATTTTTATAAAATTAATTTAAGATAATTTAAAATTAACACAATCTATTTAATTTTTTTAAAACGATAAATCTTATAAACTAGTAATACTTTTTAGTTAATTTATAATATTTATAAATGTATTTTGACACAAATTAAATTAATTCATCCAAAATTTAGAATTTAAAAATATTTGAAGTTTACTTTTCAAAATTAATATTGATGTTATAATTCAAAACGGATAGAGTATGTCGGATCACTCTTATTATAATCTGTCTAACTTATTTATCTCTTAACAATACTTACCAGGATTAAGATCTGCAGCAACAAGCTCCAATTGAATGGATTTACCGAACAAATCGGATAAATTATCTAGCACTTTGTCCCACCTTAAATTCTCCAGAAATCCAGAGACGGTTACTTGCACAATAACCTTCGCCACAACCTCGATGGCGGCAGCGTCGGGAACCAGTTCCGCGACGGCAGCAGGGGTAGCCAGTTCCACGGCGGCAGCGGGGGTAATGAGTTCCGCGGCGGCAGCGGGGCTAATCAGTTCCACGGCGGCAGCGGGGTTAACCACCGCTTTAATGTTACTTCCGGGATTGTTTTTCTTAAAAGACCTAGCCTTCTGGTGGCGGAGAAATGAAGCTCCAGCCGTGTTGCCGGAGATAAAGGGTTTGTGCCATGAAATTAGGGTTTTGTATGAGAGGGGTGGTGAGGAGAACTTGTGAAGCTGGGAATTCAACATTGTTACTATATGTTTCTTCACTAGGTTTGTTGCATTATTTAGTGAGGTCTAAGCTTCTTTATATATAGAAGAAGAATCAAGAGAATCATCAGCTTTATCTCAAATATTAGCCATTGGTTTACATAATTTTTTAATTCTAATTTTACCCTAAAAAAAATACTCCCTCTCTTCCTTTTTTATTTGTCTTTTTAAAAAATATTTTTATTTCTTTTTATTTGTCATTTATAAATTTTAAATAAAAAGTAAATGCTTAATTTCTTATATTATTTTTTATGATTAAACGTTAATTTGTTCTCTAACATCTTTCTAATAAATTAATTTTAAAATACTAATATTAAAATTTTATACTTAATTTAATTAATCAAATAAAATATTAATTATATTTCTTAATTTATGTATCTTATTTTAAAACGAAGGAGTACTATTTTCTTATGTAAAGGCTTGTGTTGTAAGGAAGAATTGCATGATTCAACTAACCATTAAAATTTTCAATGAATATTTCACGTCAAACATGTTTGTTCCCTTTGACATCTCTATAAATATGTATCTACATAGAATATCAGTATGAACATTTTTATGTGATATAAAATTGTTGTTCAAAAATAACTAAATATTTTAAATTCGTTATGCTATTCTTAAAATCTTGACTATGTTTATACATAACATAGAGAACGTTTACATTGAGATAGTGGAGGAAACTGAATATTTATAATAAAATAAAAATAGACATATCTTATTTGATATAAGAAATTATGTCAGTTATTATTTATATAACAATTTTAATAAACACTGATTTTAGAAATAATAAATTAACATATAAACATATATTATATACATGTTTTATCATATGACAATTTTCATTCGTCTAAAGATTATAATAAAACTCAAATAATAAAATTTTCAAACAAAATAACAAATAATCAAAAAAAAAAAAAAAAAACAATCGTAGACACAATATAAAATCCTAAAATACACAGATCCTGATCCTGAAATTATGTCAGTTATTATTTATATAACAATTTTAAATAAATACTAATTTTAGAAGTAATAAATTAACATATAAACACATTAGAATATACATGTTTTATCGTATGACAATTTTCATTCGTCTAAAGATTAGAATAAAACTCAAATAATAAATTTTTCAAACAAAATAACAAATAATCAAAAAAAATAATCAATCGAAGTAACAACGTTAGTGGACACAATATACACTCTTAAAATACACAGATCCGGATCATGAACAACAAGCCTCCACGAAAGCGCCTAATTTAAATATGAGCAATCTATCTTCAATTATTCATGCACCGGAAAAAGTCTCACAAACAAAAAAATCTCTAAAAGAAAATAAAATCCCCAAAGAGAGAAAACAAAATCTCTTAAGAGATAATAATGAAATCTTCTTACAAAACAAAGAATTCAATCATCCACAAAGAGGGAGAATAATTTATTAGATCAAAATACTAAGATGGAGGCTAAGGTTCTTGACTAAAGAGAAAAAAATTTTGATGCAATAAATTTAGATGTTCATTGACCAAAAACAATTTTCATTATTATCCTTTCATTATACGAAACACTATAAAATAAAAGAAAAGAAAAAACACACAACTACCTGAAAACACACTTCAGTAATCATAAAGATATGAACAAAAAAAAAAGATAATCTGTTTTTATTCAGTAAATAAAATTATTTGCCTAGAAAAAAAAATCTGTCATGTACATGGCACCTACAATATAAACAGCTTTCTCTTTGATCATAAAGATAAGTCCTTCAATCTCTAATAGAGTCCCTTGGAGTATTTGTTTACATGCAAATTCGAATTAAAGGAGTAAATTAAGACTCCTCATTTCAAATTGTTATGGTTAGGATTTATCTTTCCGTTAATAAGTGCCCTATTATTTAAGATAATGTGGTTAGTGTTTGAATTGTTCTTTGTTTAGTTACCACGTTTTTAGTTGAGAACGTGGGTTGTGGTTGTTATCTTGTAAGGCTATTTATAGCCAAAGTAGTTCTTCAATAATATAAGTTATTCCCAGTACATTTTTTGTTCTTGATCTTGTGTCATTGCTCTTGATCAAACAACTCTCAACACAAATATGTGATGCTACTTTTTTTAAAACATATATTAAAAGTACCGGTTGAATAGCTGAATTTAATTAATATTCAAAGACCTTGTGTTGTAGGAAAGAACTGCATGATTCAACTTACAATTTCAATTTTGAATGAAGAATTAATGTCATACATGTTTGTCCCCTACATCCCTATATATATAGAATCACTGTGAACATTTTTATATATGTGATATGAAGTTATTAATCAAAAGATAATAATTTAAATTCATGCTATAATATCTTTAATTTTTTATATATGTGATATGAAATTAGTAATCAAATGCTAATAATTTAAATTCATGCTATAATATTCTTTGCCAACGTTCGCGTTTATGAGATAAGGGAGGAAACTGTGTATTGATAGTAGAATAATAGATATCTGGTATGAATTTATTGATTTTAAAATGATGAATTAATGTATCTACACTATTTGATATTATGAACTCATTGTGAGAGTTCCAGTCAAAATTCTATTACTTTTGATTTGATTTTTAAGTTCTAATTTTTCGTTTCTTCGCTCTTCATCAATTCCACTTTCACGGATCAAATGTAATTCATTCCGTGTAGCACTCCAAATGTGATCTACCAAAAAATATAGATACAGAAGAAGTAATTAATTTAAGTTTATGAAAAATCCTAAGGTGGCTAGTTTATCTATTTGAATGAATAATTGTAATAGTAAAAAGTAATTCATAATACGGTCTCTCCTTATATACACAAGTCATCTGTTCTAAACTCATTAAAATTAGTAGAGTATTAATAAAATAATAATAATTTTTAATAATTTATAATTGATATTTCTTAAATATTTTATTACAAACATTAAGGTATTTATTACACCTGCAAACCCTAATTCCATCAAACTCCACCTACACTCTCATCAAAATCATAATCAATACTACATTAATTATTAAGACCTTTCAGTTATCTTCAAAAGTATAATACTAAATCTATAACTTACAATTGATTCTCTCCACAAACCTTAAGTCGATGACAACTTAAGTAACATTTAAAAAGTCAAATAATAATTTTATATTTTAAAACGGGTTTAGATATTGAAAGTGTTGGGTTGAGATAGTTTGGGCCTGGGTTTGGACTAGCCCATACTAGTTTATTCGGTTGGTCCCTATTAATTTATTGGGCTGGGCCTGACAGAGTTAGCTATTGGACCCTTCATTTTGATGGATGGGCTGTTTGGAAGGGAAAAATCCAATTTACTTGGAAAATGAAAAGTCTGCTAACGGTTGTCTGAAAGAAAGACGTTTATTTGGTTGATTAATGCTGGTAATTATGGCTGCATGGGCATATAAAAAGGGAACAACAGGAAAGAAAAAAACACTTACTTACTTATTTTACTTTCAGATTGACATACTTACGTTCATCTGGATTTTGAGCTTACTATTCCACACAGAACCAATTTTCTAGCATACAAGCTCTCTATTATCAGATAAATCTGTAACCATCAACGTTATACTAGTGAATTGTTCTCTTTCCCCGTGATTTTTTCCTGATTTGGGTTTTCACGTAAATCTCTCGTGTCTTTACAGTAATTTCTCTGAATTAATTGTGTTTGACGTTTGATTTTGCTCGTTATTTTGTGATTTAAACGGGTGCTACAAAATTTGGCGTTAACTTTGGCGCTAGAAGGAGGGCGGTTCTGTTTGAAAAATCACAGTTGAAATAAAAAGCAGGTGTATTGCGATTATGGAGCATCAAGATAATCATGTGGAGCGGACAGGTTCATCAACACCAACTGTTAGAGGTTCGGTCAAGGATAGGTTGGGTCCTTTCCATCAAAGGGGAGGTTCCATGGCGTCACACTCTAACTCAGCTTGTCAACGGTTGTCTTCCTTTGATTCTCCTGGTTTGGGACATGACAGGGAAACCATTCGACAAGATTCTGTTCGGGAGCACACGATTGCAGGAGGAGATCTCCATGAACAGAGGGAATCTATTAATAGACAGAGGATTAAAGCGGCAGAGGAGGCTATGCTATCTCTTCAACATCAGCAAGAAGGGTGGGCTGCTCTACTGACAGAGTTGAAAAGGGATGAATAACCTCAGAACACAATACAATGGTCTGGAATACAGACACCCCAGAGTAGAGGGGTTCGGGGACGGGTGAATGACCCACCCACATCACAATATGGAGTCGAAAATAGCTATGGCCCACCAAAACCACGATCGGAGCAAGCAGGTGGAGAGTCAGCTCCCTTTCGGGATAGGGGATCTACTTATTCAGAACGGCGGAGGCGTTCACTATCCCCCCAAAGACGACATGCCCGAAGCAGGAGCTCGAGGAGAGGATCGGGGTATGTGCCCGATGATCGGGGTATGTGCCCGATGATCGGGGAAAACAGAGCCCGAGAAGAGGTTCGGGGTATGTGCCTGATGATCGGAAAAAACGGAGCCCGAGGAGAGGTTCAGGGTATGTCCTTGATGATCGGGATGTTCGTAGCCCGAGAAGGGATTCAGGGGCCGAACCTGATCTCCAGAAAACTAATGATGGTGATAATCCCTTATTGAAAAGGATGGCAGAATTGGAACGACAACTAGCCGAAGTCAAGGCAGTAGCAAAGCCAACGAACACCAATTCCCCATTTTCTGCTGCAATCAATATGGAAAAGGCTGATCCGAAGATGAAGTTGCCACCATTGGAGTCTTTTGATGGCACCGGTGATCCCTATGACCATACCAACTCCTATGAGATTATGATGGGGTACTACAACCATTAAGACGCAGGGATGTGTAAAATCTTCATAACAACTTTGAAGAAGGCAGCAAAGCAGTGGATCGTGTCTTTGCCTTCGGGAAGCATTAATTCATGGAAGGAGTTGTGTGATAAATTCCATGACCGGTTCGGCAGCAACAAAAGAAGGGGTAAGCTGACTGCATCGTTGATGCAAGTTAAACAGAAGGGGGATGAGACCCTTAACCAGTACGTGCAAAGGTTCAGGGAGGCAGCAGGGGCAGTAGTCAACCTGGATATGACCCAGGCGTTGGGTTTCTTTACAACGGGGTTGGACATCTATAGATCAAAGAAGCTAATGAAGAATGTCATGTTCAAACCACCGAAGGATTTGGCCGATGCTTATGAACGAGCATATAATTTCATTGCAATTGAGGAGGCCATGACTACTTTGTCCAGAAATCAGAAGGGATCTGATCAATACAAACATAAGGAGGGGAAGTCGGATGTGATGGATAGGCTGGGGCCGAGGGGAAATAATCAGGCGAACAAGCCACCCGCCCAACCTAGGTTTGGACAAAAACCATTTACTCCACTGAATACTGATCGGGTGCAGGTGCTGAATGAAATCAGGGGTACACAATTTTATGAACCACCTCGGAGTAAAAGGGGTTATGAAGGATTTCAAAATCAGTACTGTGAGTACCATCAGTCTAGGGGACATGATGCTGAAGGATGTCCAGACTTGAAGAAGCTGATTGAGAAAAATATACAAAGTGAACTGTTACAACATTTTGTGGCCGGGCGAACAGTCACGCAGGGGGTTCGACCCCAAAAGAACAATCAGAATGAGGCCAGTGGGAGTCAGCCGAGACGAGTAATTGATGTCATTAGTGGAGGTTTGCCCATCAAGTCATCGGGAAAGCGCAGGAGACCCACTTCGGATACGGTGATGGCTGTAACAGAACAGTCGATTAAAACAGAACGATTATATCCGGGGTCGGTGATTTCATTTTCGGATGAAGATTATCCGGTTGACTCAGTGGAGCCATATGAAGGGGCATTGGTGATAACTGCCCAAGTAGGGCCCGTCGATATGAAGAGAATAATGATCGACAACGGGTCTTCGGTTGATGTGTTATACAGTCATGCTTACCAGCGCATGAACTTGGAGGGAATCAAGCTGGAGGTTGGCCAGGAATCACCATTATATGGGTTCGGGAATGAAGCGGTGCCAGTAATCGGCACAGTTGAGTTGCCCATGGTGTTCGGGGAATCTCCCAAACAAGTGACAGTCAACGTCAAGTTCTTTGTAGTACAAGTAGACTCGGCTTACAATGTCATTCTTGGAAGGACGACGTTGTCAGCACTCCAAGCAGTTACCTCAATTGCCCACTTCAAACTGAAGTTCCCTACCCCACATGGGGTTGGGGAAGTTAAGGGGGATCTGGACATTGCCAAAAGGTGTTATCGGCATACTCTTACAGCACCGGTGATCGGGGTCAGTAAGATGAGACAAACTTTGACAGTAGATGTTGAGCCTTTCACCGAGGGAGTTACCGAACCATTGTCTTCCCCAACTGAAGAGACGGAAGATGTGGAGCTTATCCCGGGGAATAATGAGAAGCTGATAAAAATAGGGGCCGGGTTGCAAGATACTTTGAAGAAAGGGTTAATTGAATTACTCAGGACTTATGCTGATATCTTCGCCTGGACACCCCGAGATATGCCTGGGATGGCAGAAGACGTGGCCATTCACAGATTGTCCGTCGATCCCGAGAAGAAGCCTGTCTTTCAGAAGAGGCGAATCTTTGCTCCCGAACGCCAAAAAATAATTGACGAAGAGGTGGGAAAGCTGTTGGATGCCGGGATTATTGAAGAAATTGAATACCCGGAATGGCTTGCAAATGTTGTGTTGGTCCGCAAACAAAATGGGAAATGGAGGGTTTGCATAGACTACACAGACCTAAATAAAGCATGCCCTAAGGACTTCTATCCTCTACCACACATCGACCAGTTGATCGATGCTACTTTGGGGAATGCTATACTCAGCTTTCTGGATGCTTTTTCGAGATACAATCAGATTCTGATGGACAAACAAGACACCCCAAAGACATCATTCATTACTCATTGGGCTATTTATGCATATAACCGGATGACCTTCAGACTGATCAATGCTGGGGCAACTTATCAGAGGATGATGAACAAAGTCTTCCGAAAACAAATTAGTCGGAACATGGAAGTGTATGTAGATGACATGATTGTTCGGAGCGCCAGGGTGCATGACCATTTGGATGATTTGGAGGAGTGCTTTCGGACAGTTCGTCATTATAATATGCGGTTGAATCCCACTAAGTGCACCTTCGGGCTCGGTGCAGGCAAATTTCTGGGTTATCTAGTTAGTAAGAGGGGGATAGAAGCTAACCCAGAAAAAATTAAGGCAGTCATTGATATGAAGTCTCCGAAGACATTCAAGGATGTGCAGAGATTGACAGGTCGGATAGCTGCTCTTCGGCGATTCATGTCCCGATCGGCCGAAAGGTGTTTGTCGTTCTTCGACACCCTGAAAGGGCAGAAGAACGAGAAATCATTTCATTGGACTTTGGATTGCGAGGATGCATTCCAAGGCATCAAAAAATATTTGTCTTCGGCTCCGTTGCTGCAGAAGCCATTAAGTCGGGAGGTGCTATACATATATTTGGCTGTAGGCGCATTGGCTGTTGGGGTTGTGTTGATTCGGGAAGAGGGAGGCCGACAGAATCCGGTCTACTATGTTAGCCATGCCTTGAGAGATGCGGAAACGAGGTATCCCAACCTAGAGAAGTGTGTCTACTCCTTGGTGATAGCTAGCAGAAAGCTAAGGCATTACTTCCAGGGTCGGGTAATAATTGTTTACACCGATCAACCTTTAAAGAAAATTCTTCAAAAGCCCGATGCATCGGGAAGGATGGTGGTTTGGGCTGTTGAGCTAAGCCAGTTCACGATTGAATACTGTCCTCGGACGGCGATAAAGGGCCAAGCATTGGCTGATTTTATGGTGGAGTGCATGTTCTCCGAAGAAGAATCAGTCGGTTCTTCGGGGTCGGAAGTAACACTGATAGCTGGGGGGCAGTCATATCCTTCTCATTCTTGGACTTTGAGTGTTGATGGATCATCCACAGCAGACTTGAGTGGAGCCGGTGTAATTTTAACAAGTCCTGAAGGTTTCAGGGTCCAACAAGCAATCCGGTTTAAATTCAAAGCGACCAATAATGAGGCAGAGTACGAAGCTATATTGGCTGGCCTAAGATTGGCTCGAAGTTTGGAGGTCAAGAGCTTGCTGATCATGAGTTATTCCCAGTTGGTGATAAAACAGATTCAGGGAGAATACGAAGCTCGGGGTACTAGAATGACAAGGTATCTGTCCGAAGTGAAGAGTGTCCTACAGTACTTTATCTCTTATTCATTACAGAACATTGACCGAAGTGATAATACTGTGGCTGACGCCTTATCAAAGCTTGCTACTACCCCGAATGAGTCTTTGTCGGGGTCAGTATACATTGAAGAATTGATCGAGCCTAGTATACTGAAGAAGGAGGTCAAGTGCGTGGAAAGATCTAATTGCTGGTTGACTCCTTACCTAGGGTATTTGGCTGAGGGTAAGTTGCCAAGTGATAAAATTTTGGCAAAAAAGATAAAATATAGAAGTGCCTATTTTTGTTTGATTGATGGAGATTTGTTCCGAAGGGTGTATTCGGGACCCATGGCAAAATGTCTTATCCCGTCGGAAGCTTCGTATGCTCTTCGGGAAGTGCATGAAGGTATTTGCGGCGACCATATGGGGGCCAAGTCATTGGCATATAAACTGATCCGTCAAGGATACTATTGGCCGACGATGTTTCGAGAAGCAATGGAGTTTGTACAAAAGTGTCCGAAATGTCAACTTAACAGTTCTGTGGCACATCGGCCACCCGAAGAGTTATCTTCAGTACTTTCCCCAATTCCTTTTGCAGTTTGGGGTGTCGATCTGGTGGGTCCGATGCCGAAGGCCAAAGGACAATTTTCCTATATGATAGTGGCAATAGATTACATGACCAAATGGGTTGAGGCGAAGCCTTTTCGGCGTATCACTGAGCAGGATTGTATCCATTTCCTTAAGGAAAATATTGTTTTTAGATTTGGGATCCCAATGGTCCTTGTATCTGACAACGGACTGCAATTCGTTGGAGTTGAGTTCGAAAAGTTTTTATCTGATTTGGGTATACAGCATCGGAGGGTATCGGTGGCTCATCCTCAGGCCAACGGGCAAGTCAAAGTGACAAACAGGACTCTATTGAATGGGATTAAAAGGAGACTGGATGATGCTAAGGGAAGATGGCCCGATGAGCTTCCCAGTGTCTTATGGGCTTATCGGACAACTCCTCGAACAACTACCGGGGATTCTCTTTTTCGGCTTTCATACGGGACTGAAGCCTTAATCCCGGTTGAGGTTGGCTCTCCTTCTTTTCGGAGAGTTAACTTTAATGAATTATACAATAATCAAGGACTTCGGCTTAATCTTGATCTAGTGGATGAACTTCGGGATGCCGCGGTAATAAAGTTGGCTCTGTATCAACAAAAAACGGTAAGGCACTATAATCGGAAGGTTAAGCAAAGGCGCTTTGAGGTCGGGGATTTGGTCCTTCGGGAAGCAGAAGCATCTACCCCCATGAATACGGGTAAGTTAATGCCAAATTGGGAAGGACCCTATGAAGTTATTGAAGTTGTAAAATATGGGACATATCGTCTTCGGGACATGTCTGGGTCCGATTTGAAGAATTTTTGGCATGCAACTAGATTAAGGAAGTATTTCCAATAAGTCGGGTAGAATGTTTTAATTACTTGTACTTAGTTGAATTTTAAAATTTCAGTACATAGTATATGTTTGCACAAGACATTAATAAAATCCCGAAATTCCATTGATAAAATTGATGCAAGTTACAAAAAAGAGGAAATAAAGAAAATATATACAAGGAAAAAAGTTGTGGTTCGGAGTTAATTGTTGTCCTCGGGAGAGTCAGAGTCAGAATCGGAGAACACTGAAGGATCCACACCAGCTTTTGCTGCTTTTGCCATGGCAGCCTGAAAGCCTTTGCGGAATTGTTCAATTATCTGGTCCAGCAGTTCAGGAGATGCTCTGTACTCTTCGAGGATCTGATATCGAAGTTCTGGGGTCCCAAGTTGAACTTGCTCCCGCAGAATTGCATTGGCGTTTTGTTGGCGTTGTATGTCGGAGGTTAATTGGGCATTCTGTTCTTTCAGCTTGGTGAGTTCTTCGGTTTGTTGCTGAAAGTTCTTCAATGTCTCAGACTTCTCAGCTTGGAGTCGGGTGATCTCTTCGGTTCTTTGATTGTTGATGTCAAGCACACTCTCAAACTGTTGTTGAAGATTTTCGTTGGATGTTTTGAGGTCTACGTTGTCGGCGGTTAGTTCTTTGTTTTTCTTCTTCAAGGCCTTATACTTGGTTTTCATCTTCTTTGCCTTTGTATCACTGTTTTCCTTCCTTGATTCCCGACCAAGGAGACGGCTGAAGGTGGCCAAGGCCTACAGAAAATTATCAAGAAGGATGATCAGAAACCTTAGGAAATTTTTGGAATAAATTTAAATGAAGAATAAATTCTTAGCCGGCCTTGATGAAGGGCGGTGGCGTAGATAAGCTCACGGTTGGAGTAGTCATGGAACTCATTGTTATCGGCTCGGAAGTTGAAACTGTTGAAGGTCGTGAATGGAAGGCTAGTATTGGCCTCGTTTGGAAAGAAGGAAGGAAGGGGTCCATCAGTTGGTTGTGGGGGAGGTTGTTCGGTTGCCGAAGGGTCAATTTCAGGTATCAGCTCTTCTACGGGATCGGCTTGTTCTACCATTGGTCGTTTCCCGGCCGATTTACTAGTTTGTCCCGGGGATGGTTGAGGTTGATCAGATGTTTTTTCTTTGTTTGGCTGGGGGGGGTGCTGTGTTGATGGTTCGGGGGTTGGAGTTTTTTGTTGATCGGGGGTTTGCTGGGTCTTTTCTTGAGAAAGGGGTCGGGATGAATCTGGTTGTGATTTGGAAGAATGAGAAGTTTTTTGTTTTTTGGTCTTCAGGATTTTTCGAAGCTCAGACCCAGACATATCAAAAACACTTCGTTTTTTGGATATCTCCGGGCCTTTTCTTTTTGGGGTCCCCGAAGTAGGGTCGACCGAGGTTGTCGAAATATCTGGAGGGTTTCCCGAAGATGGTTGTGGTTTGGTCTGAGGTTCAGCCCTGGTTTGGATGGTTGTTTGGGTTTCGGCTTGGGGGGCAGACCCTGATTGGAAGTTTGTTTGTTTGGCTCTTTGGGCCAGAGGGTTTTCACCCGAAGTGGTCGAAGAAGAAGAATTCTTCTTTCTTCGGACCAATGGTTCAGCAGGAGGTTCGGACTCTTCCGAAGAGGCAGGAGACTGAATGAAGATGGGCCCCTCCTGGGTTTGGCCTTGGGTAATCGGGGGAGGATCGGAAGCATTCCCTTCCGAATTACGAAAAAGCACTACTGCACAGAAGATGGATAATTATAAGATAGACAGATTAAGATGAAATTTTATAGGTGATTTGGATACTTACTTCCATGCGCATAAAGCCAATCTTGGTCGGAGAGGAGGTTGTTGGGCCAGAGGTCGGTCGGCATGGAAGAAAGAAGTTTTTCGAGGTCGGCCTCCCGAACGACCTCAATGTGATCAAACCCTAGGGACGCCTTGCTCGGTTCTCCCCAGGGTGGTAGTAGAACGGTATCCGTTCCTCGGATGAAGAACCAGGAGGAGTGCCATCCTTTGTTGCTTTGAGGGGTGGTCATCCAGACTTTCCGACTGGCGTATCGGGTTAAGACCTTGAAACCCTTTTCTTTTGAGTTGATGAGTTTGAAGTAGCTTAAGAACAGATCTAGGGCCGGATCCACATTCTGGTCTCGGCAATGGGCTATGAAGCAGATCAGGTGGATATAAGAGTTGGGAACAAGTTGGGAGAACCCGATCCCTATAAACCCTAGAAACTCAGTGATGAAAGGATGGAGAGGGAATCGGACGCCATGTTTGAGGGTTAGGGATGGAACTCCTATCCAGCCCCCCTCGAGTTGCCAGTACATCCTCTCATGAGGTCGGGGAACTCGGAGCTCGTACTGAAGCGGGATCTGGTATTCATGGCGGAATGATTGAAGCTTGGCGGGGGTTACAGACGACGGGGTGTTTGCTGCAAAGGCGTCTCTATATATTCGCCGGATGGCATTTTGTTTCTCCCTATCAAATGTAGGTTGGGCTTAAGAAAAAGAAGCATGACCTTGAGCTGCCATGGATTCCGAAAAGAAAATTTCTTGAGGACTTTTCAGAAACAAAGAAGGAGAGAGAAAGGGGGATTTCAGAAAATGAGTAGTGTGTCAGGAAAAAGACTTTTGAGGCTTTTATAGACGAAAATAATACATACAGGCGTCAGTTTTGGGGGTGTAGGGGGGCGCACGAAATTCAATAGGCGTCAGTTTTGAGAATGTAGGGAGGCGCTCAAAGATCAAACGGAAGCAGATTTGGGGGAACGTGATAGGAGGGTGATGATCGTGTACCAGACGTGGGGAGTTAAGGCTTGTTTGGGTATAATCAGTTACAAGGGAAATAAGAATGTTTGAATTACTCTCCTATTTAAGGCTCTTAAGAATAGGAGAGTGGGGGGCAATGTTGGGTTGAGATAGTTTGGGCCCGGGTTTGGACTAGCCCATACTAGTTTATTCGGTTGGTCCCTATTAATTTATTGGGCTGGGCCTGACAGAGTTAGCTATTGGACCCTTCATTTTGACGGATGGGCTGTTTGGAAGGGGAAAAACCAATTTACTTGGAAAATGAAAAGTCTGCTAACGGTTGTCTGAAAGAAAGACGTTTATTTGGTTGATTAATGCTGGTAATTATGGCTGCATGGACATATAAAAAGGGAACAACAGGAAAGAAAAAACACTTACTTACTTATTTTACTTTCAGATTGACATACTTACGTTCATCTGGATTTTGAGCTTACTATTCCACACAGAACCAATTTTCCAGCATACAAGCTCTCTATTATCATCTGTAACCATCAACGTTATACTAGTGAATTGTTCTCTTTCCCCGTGGTTTTTTCCCGATC